>LPNX010532107.1:164705-325794 GCA_001517045.1 Pseudotsuga menziesii | reverse complement strand
ATATATATATTTGTGTGGGTGTAATATATATTTAATTAATTAAGTGAGAGTGTTTTTAGCATTTAAAATTGAGAATCCTTATAATTACATGTTTTATGAGTGATAATTTATTATCTAAATTTTAAAGACTGATCTTAGTAGATTAAATAGATTTTGGTAGGAGAATTTGGGTGATATAAATCCTTTGTCATTTATGAGTGATAATTTATTATCTAAATTTTAAAGCCTGATCTTAGAAGATCAAATAGATTTCGGTAGGGGAATTTGGGTGATATAAATCCTCAACATTGGAGGAAAAATAAAAGATATTATCATTACAAAAAAATGTAAGTTTCTCTTCATATGCCAAAGTAAGACATTTCTTATGATTTACATATTTAATTGTAATTGATTTGTGAAGAGTGACACAAATTAATAAGACAGACTTGAAATTTGATGGGAAGGATACCATTTCTTCTCCATAACCACTTAACTAAATTCAATTAACTTTATTGATGTAAACATGCATCCCACCCTTCTCCCTAATAGCTTGAGTTAAACCCAATTGACTTGATTTGTGTAACCAAATACCTCACCCTCCTCCCTAACCATTTGAGTTAAACCCAAATGACGTAATTGGTGTAACTAAGTAACTCAATTGGTGTAACCAAATACCTCACCCTCCTCCCTAACCATTTGAGCTAAACCCAAATGACTTTATTGGTGTAACTAAGCACCAATATTTCTCAAAGCTCACAAAAACTCTCAATCAACAATAAAGTCACAAAAATAAATAAACATATCACGAATGAGATTTAAAATAAAGTATGAAGAATAACCATCATTTCCTTCAACTACTCAAATTATACTCAATCAACCAAATTATTTTAAACAATTATACACATGTTTTAACATTCATATAAATATAAAACTCATTTAAAATATGAAGATGGATAGGCGAACAAAATAGATATATAGAGGAGATGGTTGCTTTATTCTCCCCCGGGATAGGTATACTTATTGAAATCCTTTTTTCCCTTCTATAATTTAGAAGCAGGAATTCATTAAAGCTTTATTCCTAGCGACTTTATGCCTCGAGAAAAGAACATAGTGGCTCAAAAAAACAGGGAGAGGAATAACGGCATTAAAAGTAACATTATTCATTAGTTAGAGTCCATTTCATTCATTCTTGGTGTTCACTTCCAACATAAATCATAGGCTTCTTTAGTCATAGCTTATAAGTAAAGTAAGGGGTATTGATAAAGATAGTTTATTTAAAGCGCTATATTTCCTTTTTTTAGATGGAAAGATCCACAGGAAACCCAGCGATACTTCCCTACATTCGTGGATCCTAGCAAAAGGCCTAACCCTAGAGGACTCAAGGCTCGAACCCGTGACCTCCCCTGAACCAAGAGAGTATGCGCATGTCTTACCAATTGAGCTAACCCTTGGGGCTAAGCGCTATATTCCCTTAATCAAATGAATTATGTCCACTCAACTCGTATATGATCTATTACCTAGAGTTTATTAAATTTCACGGTTAAAGTCACCATACTTGACTTTTTGTAAAACACTTGGTTTAACCGCACAATTAAACTTGACTAGTGATTAGGTAAACACTATACTTTACATCAAATAATGGGTCGTGGCATAGGAATATATTAGTCTCACCTTCGTACCAATGAGTCAATTTTGGTTCAAGAAAGAACAAATATGTTAGAGGTAGACTTAGGGTGAAGATGATGATATTTTTTTTAAAATTAAATTTAATTAACAAAGTTTTTATATTATTGATAATAATAATTAAATATAAATATTTTAAAATGAATTTTTAATTAAGAGTGATTTTTTCAACTAAAATAATATAAAAGTAACACATTAGAATCTTTAAATTGGATAACTAATTATAAAAAGACATCAACGATGTTAGGTTTTTTTGCATTAAAGTTAGATATGAAAAATTCCAACGAAAATCATACAAAAGTAACACATTAGAATCTAATTAATTACAAAAGCCATCAACGATGTTATGGATCATGGCATAAAGAGATCCTTGTGCCGATAGGATCTTCAATTTGGATAACTAATTACAAAAGACATCAACGATGTTATGGATCATGGCATGAAGAGATTCTTATGTCGATAGAATCTTCAAATTAGATAACTAGTTACAACATACATTAATGATGTTATGGATTACATAAAGATAATATTATGCCAATGAGGGTAAGATATTCATAGTCGTAAATATACCATGGATTATGTCATAAAGGTGTCAATGTGTTAAGGTTCTATGCCAATTAGGATGGTGTTCATAAGGAAGGGTAGGATATTCATTGTGGTAAATATGTTATGGATTATGTCATATATGTGCCAATGTGTTAGGGTTTTATGTCAATTAGGGTGGTGTTCATAAGGGTGACGGTCTTCTTCTTTTTTTTTCAATTAGAGGTTTAATTTTTATAAATGCTCTGGTTTAAGTCTTATGGGATACTCTTCAATGGCCCATGGAAAACTATTTGATGGGTCCATTAGATTTGTAGCTATTTCTCAACTCGAGAATCCTCACACCGACATTGAATGTCTAAACCTATGGTGGAAGACAAGCTGCATGTAAATATGTCTGGCGAATAGATCATGTGACCTTTGGGAGTTTGGGGATTGGAGGAGGGAAGTGTAATCCATTAAGCTTGAGGAAAAAACCACAACGGTCACCTTCTTACTAACATAATGGTTCATTGGTTACAACATTAATATGCTTGATCACTTGGCATTCCACTTCATTCTTTGTGTGACAGATTTCTTGGGTTTCATGATCTTGATGCCAATAATGATGTCCACAATGATAATGACCTCCTTCCAACTAACATAATGGTTGATTGTTTGTTCACTCAACGTTCCCTTGCTTTATATGTGTATGTTTGTTCACTACCATGATTTCACTGAGAGAAGTGAGGTGCATTTTACAATGCAATATTGAAGAGATTGTACTCACTCAATCCATCTCATCTATAGCGCCGACTTCAGGGAATGTCGGACCAACATAATACGTTCTAGAGAACTAGAAATATATTAAAACAAATTTATGTGGCCCAAATTATAACCATTCACAAATCTTTTAAAATACCACTATAAAGACAAAATCATATTCACTTGCAAGAAGAGGAATCTAAGGCATATCTAATGGCATTCTTTCTTGTCATTTTTTGCCAACCCATAGTATCAACGGTGAGCGAAATGATGACAAACAAACGTGAACACACACACACACACACATGCTATATAACACAAACACAAATGCATCTTATCTCAAGATCTTTTAAGCATGGATAGTTTTATAGTTCAATTGTTTTTATAGATTCAAAGTTCATAGAATCTATGTTGGTCTTTATGCCAATGAGGGTGTACACAACAACAATAGTCTCATTCCTACTAGCATAATGGTTGATTGGTTGTGGCACTGATAAGCTTTCTCTCTTGGATTTTTGCTCCTTTATTTGCATGTCATGTTTGTTGGGTTCATGTGTGTGGATAATAAAGTTGAATACGCCATGAGATGGCATCTTGAAAGTGTTAGGATTATTAATTAATCCTCCCTTTACCACCATAGTCTATTTGTATTTTCCTATCTTAGGAGGTCATTACCACTTCACTAGTTCATGGGGGACTCACATGGTGTAATGTCCCCATTCAAATAATTGCATAGCAGGAAAATTTCAGCAATCCTACTAGTTCCCTAGGTTGGGTGGAAATATTGGGAAGTTAACAAGGTAGATAATAAATGGCGTTTAGACATTAGAAGGAATAAATATCTATTTAATGGATTTAATTGAATGAATGCAAGAGAAAAATGAAATGGCTATGGAGAATGGAGACACATGGAGACTATGGGGCCCACTCAAGCTAGAATTCATATATTAAATGGCATCCTCCTCTTGCAATATTGAATCTATGGGAAGCCTAATGTTTTTGGATGGATTATAAGGTTAATATACTTGTCCATATACTTCATAGGTCGAATTTGGTATGAATTGTAACTTACATGGGGAGAGGAAGAGCCAAATGGGAGTTTCATGGACACTTGGCTACATTCCCCTTACATTTATGGCATCTATGATACCAATGATGGAGATTCTATGACAATTATGACACAAGTAAGATCTGAAGGCTGACATTTGACAAATCTGACATTTCAAGACTGAATAGAGCATCTTAGAGGGTGCTCATGGGAGCTGGAGAAGGCCAAGAGGCTCCTACTCGAATTTGGGAGAAGAGGGAAGGTGAAGAGAGAGGCCACATGGCATATCATGACTAGACACACCAATTCGACTAGGATTTGGTTTATGGATGGATTTGGAACCTTAGAATACCAATAGTTTTTATAAAATGCACGGATCAGCCATGAGAAGGCCCTTTTGATCATTTGTGAAAATTGTAATTGTGAAGAGAGAGAGCTAGTGGATGACTAGTTCATGCCTTAGCCAATTTCGAGGGTAAAAGATTCCCATCCTAGTTGGTGTTTGGAGAGGCCACTTAGGTATTTCAAGGAGATTCAATGGATTCATAATTTATAGGTGCAAGCTACAACATCTCATGGACATATCAAGTTCAACTTGTTCTTCCTTTCATCTCAAGTTTTCTCACCATATTTCAGCTCTATGGAGTGAGGCGCACTTGGTGAGCTATTCATCTCTTTGAGGGAGATTCTATTGCTCCAGTATTTTGTATTCTGATGTAAATTATCTGATCTTTAAGTTCAGAAATATCTCAGGTTGAACGGCCAACAAATCTCATGTATTATTGCTCAATAATGAAGAAACCGTGCGATTTCCCCACTACCTTGTTGTAAACTCTTGTAATTTTGATGGATTCGAATGGATGTGTAAAATATTGATGATTTATGAATGAATGGAATGTCATTAAATTATATTATGGGTCTCAATTTCAGTAACTGATATTTTTTGGCCATTGGGTCGAATTTCATAGTAATTGGAGCAAACTACACCTCATTTCCCCAAGGGTCCAAAACTAGTTTTTTATATTTGATTGAAAGAAGTGATAACATCAATGGGAGGTCGATTGTGTATGCATATGAGTCTCTGATAATGTATTATACACATACCCTACTTAAATTTAATAATTCGAGTGGGTTTTTGCACATTTGGGAAGCCATTTCTACCACTTACCTCGAGGGGGATTTGAGCCCAAAATTGCCAATAAAATCATCTATCTTGTTCAAAATTTAGTACAGACTTGCAGAAGTGATTGGAGGGCCATAATACATCGCTGAAAATAATAATTAAGTTATTATATATTTCATACACCTTCTCTGAATATTTGGGAGCAATTGGGATTATTTGGAGACCAAGACACTAAAACTAGTTAAGAGCCAAAATTGTGAAAAAATTGGAAAATTCGGCATTTTGGTAAAAATTTAAAAAAAGGGACATTACAAGTGGTATTAGATCAAGGTCTTGGCACCTAATGGTGTTAACAAGGATTCAAAGCAATAAACCACCACCCTTAGAATTTGAATTGGAAGGTGCTCGGCTTGTAGAAGAAGAACTAGAAGGAAAAAAAAGGTACCTTTGACTAAAGCTATGGCTCACGAGGGAGAAGACTACACCAAGGAGAAAATGGGGTATATCAAACTTATAAAACCCCTATTTGAAGAAATATCCAAGGACATGACCCAACATATTGTTGAGTTTTCAATGGTTATATCAGATCTTAAAACATTTAGCATCATAATAGCATAACCATAAGCCAAAAGATCACTGAAAGATAGACAAGCAAAACCACACAAAAAGAAAACAAAGATTTATCTTGGAAAAACCCAAATGGGAAAAACCCAGCAAAATATTCCTCAATATAGATTCCCCAAAAGATAAAAGGTAAAACCCAAAAATGATCCTCCTCCTTCTCCAGCTACAACTCTTTCTCTCTCTTTCTCTTATGTGCTACACAAGTGAGTGTGTGTGTATCAAATGAGGAGTGCCTCCCTCTATTTATATTCTTTCGTTCACTTAATATTTGACTCAGTTATGTAGGCTCGAGTAATCCTAACTCAGTTATGTAGGCTTGAGTAACCACAACTAGGGTACTAATGACCCGACTTACAATGGAGGGGACTTCCTCATGAATTTTAGTAATTCTCCTGATAGGAACATCAAGGTACAAATAAATACAAGTGATTCTCCTGATAGGAGCATCAGGGACCACAAAAAATATATATTTAGAATATTCTTCGAAGTTACAATAATTCAACACTCCCCCTCAACGAGAAAGGTATTCTACAACAACAACAACAACAACAATAGGAGAAAGAGGGCATTATCAACATCATCAGGGTGATACATCTATAGATCATTGGAAGATTTTTCAACATCTTTGACACATAGTCTTCATCTTTAATTTCAGCAGCAACATTTCTTTGAAAACATCATTGTCAGCATTTTGGTCTTCAACAACATCATCATCAATAGTACTTTGACCTTTCAATCAACAACACTTTGAGCAACATCATTATCAAAATCTGATATTTTGATCAGCAACATCATCATCAGCAACAATCTGAGTAGCATCATCATCACACTCTAATCTTTCGATCATCAACATCATCATCAGCAACAATCTGAGCAACATCATCATCACACTCTAATCTTTCAATCAGCAACAAAATCATCATCATCAATCTGAGCAACATCATCATCGCACTCTAATCTTTCGATCAACATCATCATCATCATCATCATCATCATCAATAACCTGTAATCCACAATACGAAGATGAAAGTCTTCAGATCACTTTTGGACTTAAGTCCAGGGATGATACAATCCCACCACATTCTCGACAACCAAAGTCACCAGATACAATTATGGGATAATCACTCCCTATCACTTTAGGACTAAGTCCAAGGATGATGAAATCCTACCATGTTCTCAAGTACCGAAGTCACCGAATCAATTCTAAACAAAATTTCAAGGATGATACAATCCTACCATGTTCTTGAGTACCGAAGTCACCGGATCCATTCTGAACAAAAGTTCAAGGATGATACAATCCTACCACGTTCTCAAGTAATGAAGTCATCAGATCCATTCTGAACAAAAGTTCAAGGATGATACAATCCTACCACGTTCTTGAGTATCGAATTCATCAGATCCATTATGAACAAAATTTCAAGGATGATACAATCCTAGCACATTATCAAGGACCGAAGTCACCGGATCCATTCTGAACTGAAGTTCAGGGATGATACAATCCCACCACATTCTCGAGGACTGAAGTTACTGGATCCATTCTGGACAAATGTCCCAGGATGATACAATCCCTCTTAATTATTGAGGACTGAAGTCACTGGATCACTTCTGGAAAAATGTCCTGGGATGATACAATCCCACTTCATTCTTGAGGACCAAAGTCATCGGATCACTTTAGGACAAGTGTCTAGGGATGATACAATCCCACTACAACATCACTGCTCCTCCTTTCAAGGAAGGTCTTTCTGAACAACACCAAGCTTGTCTCGAAAGTGTTCAAACTTTACTCAAGAAAGAGGCTCTGTCAACACATTAGTGTTGAATCATCATCTAAACCATCATCATTTTTTTCTTCAGTATGTGAATACTGAACTATCATTATCTGTATCTCTAGTATGTGAATATTGAAAGCATCATCATCTATATATTTAGTATAGAAATACTGAAAGCATCATCATCTGTATCTTCAGTATAGAAATACTGAAAGCATCATCATTTGTATCTTCAGTATAGAAATACTGAAAGCATCATCATATGTATCTTCAGTATAGAAATAATGAATCACCATCATCTGTATATACAGTATGTAAATACTAAAACATCATCATCTGTATCTTATCTCCTATGTAGAAATACTGGATTTCTATGTGCTTCGATGGAACACAGGGTTCTCTGTCATCTTTATACAACTATGGTTATCACATAGAATCACTGTAGTATCCATCTCCAGGTCAAAGAGACCTAACATAAGCTTTCGAATCCATATGGCTTCACAACTAGCAGAGCAAGCTGCTATGTATTCTGCTTTGGCCGTGCTAAGAGCAATACTGGACTGTTTCTTGCTAAACCATGAAATCATAGCATACCCCAGACAAAAGCATCCAACTGATGTGCTTTTCCTGTCTGAGACACTTCCATCCCAATCTGCATATGTATAGCCATACAATATGTAATCATGGTTTCCATCATAGTATAGATCAAATTCTATAATCCCTTTCATATATCTCATGCTTTGCAGCTATCAGTTGAACCCGTCTATGTTGAACTAGATACTGACTTTGGTCTAGTATTGGTTAGATACATAAACGATCCAATAATCTATCTGTATTGAGTCACATCCACTAACTCTGACGAGTCATTAACTAACAAATTCAGGTTGGAATCCATGAGTGTGGCCATGGATTTTTATTCCAACATATCAAATATTTTCAAAACTTCCACTGCATACTTTCCCTGATTGAGAAAGATTAATTCTGAGTTCTGCTCTACTTCCAGGCCTAGGAAATAATGCATTAGACCAAGGTATTTCATCTCAAATTATTTAGCGAGCTTCTTCTTGCATTCTACAATCTGTTTCTCATTCCCTGTCAGAAATAGATCATCCACATACAATAATAGTATGACAGGTTCATCTTCTATAACCTTGAAGTAAAGGTTAGAATCGACTTTACACTTGGTAAAGTCCAAGCTTGTCAAGAAACTATCTATCCTTCCATACCAAGCTCTAGGAGCTTGCTTCAGGCCATACATGGCCTTCTTCAACTTGCATACATGAGTCCATCTGTCTTCAACTTCAAATCCTTGTGGCTGTTCGATGTAAACCTCTTCCTCAATCATGCCATTCAAAAAGGTTGTCTTTACATCCATATGGTGTAGATCCCACTTCATCATGGAAGCAGGTGCCATGATAGTTCTGATGGAAGTGTACCTTGCTTGCTGGATCAAGTGTCTCTTCATAATCAATTCCCTCTCTCTGATAGAATCCTTTAGCCACAAATCTTGCCTTACTTCTGTCAGCAACTTATTTTATCTTGCAAATTCATTTGGAAGATACCACACTCTTGATTTCTAGTTTGAGTACTATATCCCAAACATCATTGTGGTATTATTTCATCATTGCATCTTCCATGAGTTCATTATGTCTGGTCATCGACATATCCTAATCTTCCATATTCAACCTTGAAGGTTGGAACCCACTTTAATTTTGGTAAAAACTCAATCCATTAGGAAGCTGTCCATCTGTCATACCATGTCGAACTCAGATATCTTCTGTAGTCACTCCCCCTAAAGCAGAGCATCATCTTCCCTCTACATTCTTTACTGGAGTGACAGGTAGCATCCTATGCTACTATGTATCCATCTCAGGTTACTAGATACCAAATCTCTTTATCTTTGAACTTTGTCGAAAAGTTCCTCTTGCACCCATATGTGAGCTTGTTGTATTCTATATGTTTCCATCTTCAACCTTGTAGCAAATTTTAAGATATTCATCACTTCTAGGTGGTTTGTCAAGCTCTTGGATGTGCTTTTCTATGGGTTCCTTCTAAGCTCGTACAAAGCATATTATGTACAGGTGATTCTTGCTTGATATATACTTCTACTTAAGAAGTGTGTCTAGTTAATAGAGTATGTCATGCCATAGTCTATTCTTTCTTAGACAAACCACAAACCTTGCTTTGTACACATATGGAAGACACTACGGACTTTCCTTTAGGTCTCAGAACCATATCGTAGACATCATTCCTCATGATCAACTGTTACTCTTTTATCATAGCTTCTTCCATAGATGGAAGAGTTTTCATCAATGATGTCACCCAACTGTGTTACACAACTAGAGTGTGTCCGAGGCCTATTACTTTGGTTTGGAAGTCTCACCATACTTTTCTTCATCTTGAGTTATCTCTCGTACCCAAGGTGGTCTTCATCTTTCTATGTGAATCTACCGATTTTTGAAGATATTTATTTCGTCATGGTGTCTCTGACCTTGGGAACTTCAGGTTCATGTTTATTGGAGTGAATCTTGAATTGTCATCACTTGTTCTTCAGAACAAGTATCATCCTCCTTTTCTTGTAGGTGGTTTTGTAGGACCTTTCCTACAAGTCAAATGCACCAGTTTCATGGTTAGAACAGTTTCATAGAACATATGCATAACAACAAATTCTTACACATCATTCAACTATTTATCCAATACAACATTCATCCATATCTCACGGAAACTTTCTAGATGCCTTCCATCTCTACCATGACTTCATTGAGCTTATGCACTAATCCAATATGTCAGCAAAGAGGTTTCATTCTAGATAAGTAGCAATAGAGATTTTGTATAGCACCATGAGCTACTTACCCATCACATGCATATTAGAGTATATTTTCATTAATGCAAACATTCTATCATGCATAACACATCAACTGAATATAAAACAATATCATGAAATGACAATTGAATAGTTATATTTTATTTGTTTCGTGGGTAGACTCCTTCTTGATCCTTCTGCTTCATCATCTTCTTTATTCATGACATCATCATTTCTTATCCAAATGCTAAGATGGATAAGAGGTTCTTCAAGAATTGAATTCTTCATATTCCTCATTGCTTGAGGGATCTTCTTTGAATCATGAACGCTTGATCTTCAGTTGCTCCCATCTTCTTGTCTATTATTATGAGTCGAGTTTCTTCTTATGTAAGGCTTTAGCCTCATCTCCCTTTGGAACTGGAACCTCTCCACTTATGTAGGTGTACAATTCATTTTCTTCAAGAACAAGTGAAATACTATGCTTCCATGCTCAGAAGTTTTTTCAGCTTTACCAAGTTTGTCATCAAGATGGGGTGCTAGGTCATTTTGAAATGAGAACCTCAAATGTAAATGGCAAAAGATTAGATCTTACTGGTTTGAGGTGTTCGTCCTGGTTCCGGATCTGGCTGATCTAGGTTTTGTCAGAGAAACCCTAATTTTAAAAACTTGGAATCTTTCAAATCTGATTGGATAGAAATATGTGCCTCCTGAAGGTGAGCTGAGCATCATATTCATTTTCCCAAAACTGTGATCAGAATTGCAAAATATCTGATGCCCTAGTTTTATTCAGTTTCTTCTCTAGAATTCCTGATATTGATTCTATGATATATACGAAATTAATGCTCCTCTATATCTGAAATTTTGTACTGAGGTAGAATCACATATCCTCTCTCCAAAACTGCAGGTTAGAGTAGAATTCGTTTTACCAATTGGAACTTATGCGCATTTTCCCAAGGTGACTCATTTCAAGACTGTTCAGAATAGAGAACTTGTACAAAATTCCACGTGTCACTATTTCATCTTACGGGTCTGAAATGTTTACCATAGAAAGTAAAGTCCGTGCGCTTTTTGTAACATCTTGCGAAAATTCATTTGGACCTTCGTAGCCCAATATATAGCAATTCTCCCTAGGTCACTTGTTTAAGGTTGAATCCTAAGAGAGGATGGAACCCTAACTTGGAGGAATCATATCTCCTAAAATATAGTAAATATGAGGCTTAAACTTTTAAAAAGTGTGCATTAGTAATTTATCTTTGGTCTGTGAAAGTTTCGGCTCTTGAGCCTTCTCCAATCTTGAGATATGGCGAATCTACCAAAACTACTAGTTTTAGTATTTTAGGGTTTTCAAGCATGAAACCCTAATCTTAAATAGCTGTAGTTGTAGCACTGTTTCAGCTGCATAATGAATTATTTCAAGGTGGCTCTGATACCATGTTGATTTTTTAATGGTTATATCAGATCTTAAAACATTTAGCATCATAACAGCATAACCATAAGCCAAAATATCACTGAAAGATAGACAAGCACAACCACACAAAAAGAACACAAAGATTTATCCTGGGAAAACCCTAATGGGAAAAACCCAAAAAAATATTCCTCAATATAGATGCCCCAGTAGATAAAAGGTAAAACCCAAAACTGATCCTCCTTCTCCAACTACAACTCTTTCTCTCTCTCTCTTATGCACTACACAAGTGAGTGTGTGTGTCTCAAATGAGGAGTGCCTCCCTCTATTTATATTCTTTCGTTCGCTTAATATTTGACTCAGTTATATAGGCTAGAGTAATCCTAACTCATTTATGTAGGATAGAGTAACCACAACTAGGGTACTACTGACCCAACTTACAATGGAGGGGACTTCCTCATGACTTTTAGTAATTCTCCCAATAGGAACATCGGGGTACAAAGAAATACAAGTGATTCTCCCGATAGGAGCATTGGGAACCACAAAAATATATATTTAGAATATTCTTCAAAGTTACAATAATTCAACACATATGGTAGACATGACCCAATAGATAGCAAAAGGATTCGAATTGATGGCTAATCAAATGGGAAGCAAAGGGATAATACACTACAAGAAATCCTGGTATTAGCGTCCCTTTTTAGTGTAATTTTTTTTACATTGAGTGGTCAAAATAGACGCTAAATGGGATGCATCATGGACAAAACTTAAAGCGTCTCAAAAAACGTCTTTTTTTGCTTCCTAGATAGCATCCTTTATGATTTCCAAAATAGCGTCTATTTTTTTGCTTCTAGAATAGCGTCCAACTTTGCTTCATAAACAACGTCGAGGTTTGCTTCCTAACTAACGTCATATTTTGCTTCCTAACGAGTGCCTACTTTTGCTTCTTAAATGATATCCCCGTTAGCACCATATTTTCATCCTTAATAGCACCATGTTAGCATCCAAATTAGCATCCAATATTGCATCCATTTTTGCTACCACTTTAGCATCCTATTTTGCACCATGTTTTACTTCCAAATATGTGTAAAATTTCACTTCCAAATTTGCACCAATTTTTGCTTCCTTTTTTGCATCATGTTTTGCTACCAAAATGACGCCAAATATTTCTTCTATTATTGCACCATATTTTGCTTCCTATGTAGTGCCATGTTTTGCATCCAAAGTAACGTCTTATTTTTCTACCATATCAACGCCATGTTTGGCTTCATCATTAGCACCACATGTTGCATCCTTTTTAATGACTAGTTTCACGTCTTATTTTTCTACCATATCAACGCCATGTTTGGCTTCATCATTAGCACCACGTGTTGCATCCTTTTTAATGCCTAGTTTCACATCTCTCATTTTTTTATCACTAATTTAGTCATTTTTAGTAATTTTATATACGAATTTTGGTCGTTTTGTTTGGTCACTTATCTCTCATTTTTTGGTCACTTATCTCTTATTTTTTGGTTACCAATTAGTTGTTTTTAACCAATATTATAATATCATTAGGGCATGGAGGAATCAAACCACCAACCTCCTGCTTGTAAGGCAGGTGCTCTTCCATTGAGCTAGCACCCTTTAAGAATTTGAGAACCTAACTTACAGAGTCCTCTATAATGGTAAAAAGGATCAATCACAACTTTGAGTATCTAATGGTCGGAAAAGGATGATAGATTGTATATGTGCACAATATATGATCAAACAGGTTATGAAATCCATAAACCTTTTATAAGAATTTTGAACAAAACTCAAGAAACTGTCTTAATGGGATTGCCAAAATCACCATTCCCTAGCAACGGTAAGTGTACCACTATATGAGACCTATCAACAATAGTTATATTAGAGTGGATGCCAAGGATATAGTTGATAAGCATGATCATCCTAGATCCATGTATAAGTGGAGCAATAAGGAGAGTCAAAAGAGGATGATCAACCCAATAGTTGGTACTTCACATGGATACTATCCATGATGGGATGAGCAAAGTTCCTTCTTCCATCAAGCTAATGAGTATCCACAATGACAAATGGTTAGGATATATTCTGATGCCAATTCATAATATTTATTCGCTTCCCAGGGTGATGTTGTAGTGCTTGCATTGGGAGATCTACATGATCCCCAACAACATTGGATATAAGCATATTCATGGAGCCATAGAGTATAGGATGAGGCTGTTTTTTAATATTTTTCTTTGGAAAACCAGGAATGATTTGAAACACTGGGAGAAGGAATAGAATATGATATACTTAACAAACTATAATCATGGTAGGGAATAGGACTCTACTATATAGTCATTGTGCAGATCTTGGAAATGGGTATAACTGCCTAAGGACTATGAACAAAATCCATTTAAATATGAATGCAAAACCTTCCATGTTAGAGGAATACTCAATGGCAGTGAGCTTGCTGTTTCTAACATAAAGAAACAAAAAATCCAAAAATGGAAGCTCCAGGGGGAAACACATAACATTAGAATGCAAAATCAACACCCTAAAGAAGTTCCATCTAGATTTTGTATTGTAAAAAAGAAAGCATTAATAATATAGACAAAGTTGATTGTAATCATAAAATAGGTAATATTTCACTTACCTATATCACAATGTGATTACTCTATTGGTCGGGTTTCCATTTTGGTCACTAACCATAACCATACCCCACCGGGAATGCACCATTTGGTGCCTATGCACCATACCTGATCGATGAACATCGTAGGGGCTTACCATTCAAGTCTGAAATTAACTGAATTCATCAAGAAACCTCTTATGTTCACTGAATTCATCAAGAAACCTTGGAATATGGATCCATGTATTTGATTCAAAAAACCTGAAATGTGAAACTGATGAAGTCATATGTTGATCAAGGGTCTGGCACAATATATCAAACCCTTATGTGAATTTCATGGTTAGATGTGCATTGTAAACTGTGTCAACAATATCATATGGAAGATCCTTGTAACAAATTGTTGCTCTTGCGAGCTCTTCAAACCATTTAAGACAAGTTGAGTAAGAATCGAAGACACAACCTTCATGATTGCATATATAGTTCTTCTATGCCAGATCTGCCCAAATATAAGCATCCCCGTTGAATAGGGAAAAGATCCATTTTGAGGTCATTAGGTTCAGTGAATAAGGATCCATAAAATTTAAAGTCTCAAGGAATCCCCTATATAAACCAAAAAAAAGAAATTTTACCATCTCTTCCAAGAAATCTGCAGTGTATTGTTTTTGTTGTTAGGTCAACGCAACCCTTAGGAAAACACAACCCCAGAGAAGTATCACTGCAAAAGGATGACCCAAGAAAACCCTAATTCCTCACCATAATATATAATGCCCTGGTGAATTTTTTTTTTTTGATCATATAGCTAACGTGAGTTGTAAAGAAGGGTTAAAACCCTAGGAAACCCTAAGAGATGAACAAGAAACTCTAAATCTGCAGCCCTTAGGGCAATGCCACTAGAAAATAATTTCTAGATCACTTGTGTAGAGATAGAGATATGGAAACCCTGGTTTGCAGCCCTAAATTTCCATAAATGTGGCTGAAAAATATCCTGAAATAAATCAACAAAAGGGTGATCTGAAATCATTGTCATGAATAACTGTGATGTTATAAGCCAATAGCCTTGAATATGCTGCCAAAAATTCCTGAAGTAAAAATCAACAAAGAAACCCTATTGCTGGGTGCTGCAATTTATGGACAAGGTCTTTGAAAATTGTGTACAAAACAACTGAAGTAGCCTCAACAAAACACCTTTTTCCAGCCAACATTAACACCATGGAAAGAAAACCCCAAACTCCTTGATTTAGAGACTCTTCCATACGCCAAGGTATGATCACAAAGTAAACCAACATGAACAACCAAGAAGAAAACACTAACCAACACTGAAATAGGTAGAGAAAGGTTCACACTTGCACTGATACCATGTTGAAACTTGACATCACAAGATAACAAGGGTATTGAATGGAACCAAACAGCCAACCAAAAAACTTGCAAAAAATTAAGGATAGAACAACACTAAACAAGTGTGCTAGAGCTATCCAAAAGATGTGTTTGAGAGGGAAAATCACACCCTTGGAACATAAGCATGCCAAATATATGGTGCTTGTAGGCTTAATCACTTGTATAAAAAAATTATGCTTGTAGACTAAAGTATGCTCATGACATCACATGATCATGCTAGATGATATTACAAATGAGGTTTAGTTGTGTATTTATACACAACTCAATTAGGGTTTTCTCCCAAGAGGGGTTATGGGCCTACATAAGTAGGTTGCACTTCCCAAGAGGGTTATTGAGCCTACATATTAGAGTTGACTAGGTTGGCATTAATCATAACCTAGTATTACAATATATGATAGGATTATTCATAATTAATGACTACCAAAATGCATTAATGACACAATTTGTGATTGTTGTGGCACGTGACAATTACACCATTCTCAAAAAAAAAATTGAGTACCTAACCAACAAGAAAAATACCTATGTCGAGCATATAGATATCTGAACTTGAGTCTGTTGGCACCCAATTCCAATTTCCAAATGCATTAATTACTTATGAAAATATCAATAAAAACAACCTACCAAAATCTAAAGGAAAAACATAGTAAATAGATCATGAAAAATTTCTCATTCACAGACCTTCGTATAAAACTCATGAAAACCGCAACTTGTATACAAGTGAATGAGGAGGTTAATAAATAATTAGTAGTTACTTCTACAATAAAGTAGCACAGGGTTCATGGTTCAAGCAGTTGAGCAGACAGAATAACAGGAATCACTGGAATCACTGTAAGGTCATGGCCTAATAACATGAATCATTGTAAGGTCATGGGATAATAAGAGGCCAACTGGTATAGTGGTATCTATTATTTTTGAGTTGTGAATATGTTATGAAATGCTACCTGTCGCTTGGGTTGTTTAGTGGTTGAGAATATTTTGTTCACATTTATTTCTAGTGAGGTCATCCTCATAACTGATGCTGAGAGAAATATAGAAGGGTTTCGGGACATAATTGAAATTTCAACTATCTCCTAAAAATGACCCCTGAGAGTGTTCAAAACTTTGAGAATAAATCATATCAAACGTGGCTCTCCTCCTTTCATAAAAAATCATCTAAGTAATATATAAATGTTCTCTATATGCAACTTGTGTGTTTGTGTGCAAATAATAAATAGTGGAGTGATCAACAGGATAATAAAATTTGGGATATGTTGCATTTAGCGCCTTGGAATAGATTCTACATCTTCACTATCTCTTTGTCTCCTACGTCTATGAAATATGAAGGCATGGAAAATTAAACATAGATATATTGACTGTATCTACATTCATATACCTTCCAATATTAAATCCCATTTTTGTAAGAATCCTTGTGAAACAAATTAGAAATAAATGCACAACATTGCAATCAAATTTCACATCACTAAAAATAAGATTCTCTCGAAAAAAGCCTATTGGGATAATCAAGTAAATAAACTGAGGAAGTTTACACATTACCTACAACATGATGCACAACATAGTGTTTCCTTCAAAAAAAAATACAAACTAAGAAAAGTACCTCAGCAATATCAATGACCTTCTAGTGGCCATCCTCGTGAGACTTGAAAAATATTCTACCAGATCTAGGATCATTCCCTGAAGAACATGTTACAAATTTCCAATAGTGATTATGTCTACGGTCTTGGCCCATAGGAATCGACCTATAAACATATAAATCTCCTGCTCTCAGTCCTATAGAAGCCTTTAACTATGCACGTGATTTTTCAGTTGTGTATCCAATTTGTTGTGCCACATAAGTGTCCTGGATAAATGAATTATCTTGCAATGGAAAACAAATTTATGTTGCTGCATTTGAATTTGCTGATGTTGATGCTGAAAAATGGTTTGGAACTGAGATTAGGTCTACTGATTCCTCACACTTGGGTTGAGGGGAAACAACTTCTTTAGTTCCCTTGATATCTATGACAACAAAAGGGCTCTATTCTCCCCTTCATGGCCCTGCACATTATAGCAATAAACACCCAACTCAGTTTTCAAATAGACCAACTTAATCTCAAAATAATTCCTTCTTCATAATAGTAAATTTAGCATCAATTATGCACCAGAACTATCAACCAAATAATCTACAATACAAAATATAATCATACATCATGTCGATATTTCCGAACAAAATACAAAAGTTGCAACAATATGTAAAAATTAATTTCACAACATATTGATGTTGCATTTTGAAATGTTGTCTGAAACCTTCTTTAAATGTTCAGAACACATCTACAAATTTTATGAAGAAGGAAAACCTTAGGAATTGTATCACACATAGAAAGGACAGTGAAACTCTTAGACTGTGTTTGAATTGAAAAATCAATATAACCAGTTATCTAGTGTAAGTAAATGACATAAAATCCTGATTGAAGAATAAAGGCTTGGAAAACAAATTGCAAAGTTGGTGAGTAGAGTACACTTAACAATGTATAGACTTTCCATTCCATTCAATGCCTTCTCATACATTAAAAATTCTTCTAGGGAAACAAAAGTATAACATTTTCTAGAGCTAAAGCCTAAACAACTAACTAACTGAAATCTCTGATTCAGTTGTATAAAATGATTAAAAGCATTGATAAAATCAGCTAATGGTATGAATCATAGCAACAGAACTCACGAGTTAAACCCGTGACCCATAGGTTTGACAAAACTCTCTAGTGAATGGACTGTTCTGACTAGTCAACCCATAATAAGGTTTATGGGTTTTACTTTCTATTACCTCCCTAGAAAATAATATCCTCACTATTTTTAGTCTCCATGGAAAACAAATTGCCTGCATCCCCCATCGAAATCCCCTTCTGAAGTGAAAAAGTCTCAAGATCCTACTTGTCAGCAAAATTATCGGCACTCTTCATTTTCCTCTCAAGCTCCCGCTTCTTGTAACTCTAACTATTTTTGAGCTTGAGGAAATCCTCCCTCTCCAACTGATGAAGCTCACACTTGATAAATATAATAGCATTCTCCATCCTGGGCTTGACCACATTCTCGAGCGCACTGACCTTAATTATTGTGGCATTACTACCTCAAGACCCATTATTCACTGACTTTCCATAGTGATAGTCACTGACTTACCAAAAAATCAATAGACATTTGGATGGATGTTGCATGACCTAATAGGAAAAAACAATCAAGCATCTTTTGTGGGAACTCATAACATCTCAAACCTTATAGAACTGGATTTCAGGCAATGATAAATAGAATCATAAGTGTGTTTCTATTTTTGTGTGATTCTATTTCTGTGATGATGATGAAGTATACAAGCACCATATAGAAAGCATAATGATAAGTGTGATTCTATTTCTGTGATGATGATTCAGAACTTTGATTCTTAATTCTCCCTTATTTCAGGCAATGATAAATTATATAGAGCCAAAAGAACAGCTTACCATCTTGCCAAAAGAAAAGCACACATGCACAAAATCCCACTAACTACTAATGAACCTGGAATTTAATCAGAATCTATATACAATATTCATTATTTCTTAGCTTTCACTTGTTCTAATTCCACAGAACATAAGTAGCAAAGCAACTATAACCTAGCTATGGCCAAATGGGATTTTGATTCTCGTAAAATATTTTTATCCAACATTTTCCCTAGAGAATTTTATAAGGACTTATATTGTACTTTCACATTGCATTTCTTACAAACCCCTTTAATCCTACAAATTTTTCTAGGGCTGCTCCATTAAACTTATTGATAGTGAGAGCCATATTAATCTAATTATTTGTCACTATTTTCATCGTTTGATGTCTTAGGTTGATCACCTTGTCTGGTAGATTATGGAAATGCCACCTGATTGCTTCTAACTATTTGTTTATTGTCTTTATTCTGCATACTTCAGTTTTTTATTTATGTTTCTGCCCTATGAGATTTGCTCTGTACTAGATTTCAAATTATTCCTACCATGATGGTGCTACTCAGATCTTCATAAAATTGTTTCAGTTCCATCGATACTGAAAAATAAAGATACGTGGTTTCTTGACTCTATTATCTTTTTTGTCCATTGTATAATTTTTATCAATGGACTGGTGAGACAAGCCAAAAATCCATGTAGAGAACCCAGAAAATACCTGGTAGGTTGAATCAAAAGCTAATGTTTTGTCAGTTCTTTTTGTTTCTTGTAAACTTTTTGCTTTTTGTAAATGCATAGGCCATGGTAGCACAGGGAAACGTTAACATATGTCACAACTTTATGAAAGGATAAACTGCCTCACAGATAATTGCAACAACCATAGTGATAAGATTGAAGTGTTAACAATACCTTAGTCTCCAGATGAAGCCAAATAACACCCTGAACACTATTTCAAGCAGATTTCAAAACTAAAGATATTATAGAAAATAGTTAGTAATCCTTCATCAAATAGAGTCCTATGAACCGTGCTAGCAGGTTGAGGATCCACAACAATATTGCTAGCAGGGGAATACATGGAAGTCCTAACTACTAAAGATGACTGGTGTAGCAAAGGGATTTGGTGAACCCTTCACTAAGCCTTAATTATTGTGCTTTTTGGTAAATAACATCTGATTACTCTTTTTTCACCAAGGAGTGGTGACAACATATTTATGCCTAATGGACAAAACCACCTAGCAATGTTGACCCAATGCCTTTGAAGGTCCCTTATTACCAGTGCAGATACTAAGTAAATATTGTCTGATATGGAAGGCACTTTGGTGTGTGAACTATATTTAATGTAGCTTTTATAAAGTTGGATATATACTTTCATGTTGCAAGTATAGGTTGAGTGTCCTATCTGGCATGGAGTTCCACTATGGCATTTTTATGGTACTGTATGCTTTGCAATGTTAATAAAGAAAGCGGTGTCTAATTGCTTAAATTAAAAGGATGAAATAAACAACTTTGAATTTCAAAATTAATAACAAAAGAAAGAAATATACTCTTAAATCACAATGATATTTCCTACACTCAATGCAAATTACCTTTTTCTTTTTCTTTGTAATAAGAAAATTTCAGAATGTAACTATAACTAACCTATGCAAACTCTAAGTTGTTTAATGGAAACAGAAACAATGCAAAACAAACAAAGTTGCTATTGTTTAATCTAACTTGAGTTATAGTTTGAATGGATGACATATTGGGATTGCGATGACACTTATGTGGTCTTGTAGGAGGTACCTAATACCTTCTTGGCAGGGTTACAAGGTTTATGAAAAATGGGATGAAAAGTACAACCTAAGTAGCAGGTTCTATTGTGGGTCATAAGTGTGATTCTATTTGTGTGATGATATCGAAGTGTGATTCTATTTATATGATGATGATTCAGAACTGTGATTCTTAATTCTCCCTTATTTCAGGTAATGATAAATGATATAGAGCCAAAAGAACAGCTTACCATCTTGCCAAAAGAAAAGCACTCATGCACAAAATCCCACTAACTATTGATGAACCTAGAATTTAATCAAAATCCATATACAATATTTATTATTTCTTAGCTTTCCCTTGTTCTAATTCCACATAACATAAATAGTAGAGGAACTATAACCTAGTTGTGTCCAAATGGGATTTTGATTCTCGTAAAATAGTTTTATCCAACATTTTCCCTGGAGAATTTTATAAGGATGATGATGATGATGTCGATGACGACGATGATGATGATGGTGATGATGATGGTGATGATGATGATGATGCTAAGGATGATGGTGATGATGATGATGGTGATGATGATCACAGGTCAATGATGATGATGATGATATGATGATGATGATGATGATAATATGATGATGATGATGATGATGATGATGTCGATGATGATGATGGTGATGATGATGATATCGATGATGATGGTGGTGGTGGTGGTGGTGGTGATGTGATGATGATGATGATGATGTTAATAATGATGATAATGAGGATGATGATGAGGATGAGGATGATGGTGATGATGATGGACATGATGACGATGACGATGATGATGATGATGATGAGGATGATGACAATGATGATGTCAATGATTATGATGATGATGATGATGATGATGATGATGGTGATGATGATGATGATGATGCTAATGATGATGGTGATGATGATGATGAAGATGATGATGATGATGAATATGATGATGATAATAACAGTGATGATGAGGATGGTGATGGTGATGATGGTGACGATGATGATGATGATGGGGACAAGGATGATGATGATGGTGACGAGGATGATGATGATGATGCTAATGATGATGATGATGATGATGATGATGATGATGGCGATGATGGTGATGATGATGATGATGATGACAATGACGATGAGGATGATGATGACAATGATGTTAATGATGATGATACTGATGATGATACTGATGATTATGATGATGATGATGACGAAGACTATGATGATGATGATAACAGTGATGACGAGGATGAGGATGATGGAGACGAGGATGATGATGATGGCGATGAGGATGAGGATGATGGAAATGAGGATGATGGTGAGATGTTAATGATGATGTCGATGATGATGATGATGATGATGGTGATGATGATGATGATGATGATGAGGAGGAGGAGGAGGAGGAGGAGGAGGATGATGATGACGATGACGATGATGCTAATGATGATGTTGATGATGATATTGATGACAATGATGATGATGACGATGACGATAATGATGATGATGACTATGATGATGATAATAACAGTGATGATGAGGATGAGGATGATGATGATGATGATGGAGACGAGGATGATGATGATGATGATGGTGATGACGATGATGATGATGGGATGATGATGGTGATGATGCTAAGGATGATGTTCATGGTGATATTGATGATAATGATGATGATGATGATGATTATCATAATCATCATCATCATCATCATCATGACGATGATGATGACAATGACGATGACTATGACATAGGTAATTTAATTTAAATATCAACTATTTCCATGTTGTTCTTGTCCATATGTGCTTATCCACCCAATTAAATTTTTGAACATATTTGGAATATGGATATTAATGTGGATTCATTTTCTCTGAAACCCACTCCATTTCCCTTGTGTATTTATTCTTAATATGAATAAAGAAAACCAAAAATTTGGATCCCATATTGACAACCAATTCAATTATGATTATGAGAGAAGAACCTTGTAGACCAAGTATGTTTCGAAAGAGGTTAGAAGAAAACAAAAACATAAAAATCATAATAATATGCCTCTCTAAGTGTCAGGAAATTATTCTTACCCTTTATTTTTCCTTGACATCTGTGCTTCCATTTCCTTTTCCCATGCCTCTCCTCGACTTCCCCCATTATTCTTCTTGATAGAAGAATTTGGTCGTCCTACCATGGTTCCATCACCGCCTTAGTTTACGACTACAGTTGAAGGCCACTCTTGCTCAAGGTTATTACCTAGAGAAAATGGTACAGGATTTACCCTAGAATTGAGTCTTGTGCTTCTCCTAACACTTATTGTAATGAAAACACTGGTGGGAATCCCAAGATATCCACTACCCTTTCGATGATCATTGACTATTTTGTAATTCGTCGACGGATTTTTATCCTCTGAATGTGGATATGTTGGGGTTTCCTCTACAACCGAAGACACTCCTACATACCGTGACCTGAGCTTTGCCATATCCCACAGTAAAGGTATCTGATAAAGTCTATCAAAATCCGTCACCTGGATTCGCAGTAGGTAAAATGCAAAATCATACTCAAATATGTCAGTTCAAGGGAATTTCACATAACAAACGAAACTACTTTAAACTTTAATAGAAATTTGACATCCTCAAATGAATCGTCAAAAATTGAACCAATTATTCTGAATCTTTAACGAAAAATCCACCAATGCCATAAAATTTGAGCAACTAACTGTTTTTTCCTTGAGAGATGTCTGCTTATAAGGACAAAGATGTAAAAACATTTTATCCACTTCTTCAAAGTAATAGTATGGGAATTATTGAAATGATTGTTTCTTTATTCCATTTTAAACAAAGACCAAAATGTCCTTAAGAGTACAAAGAAAGTTATATTTAGTGTTAAGATTGATATCCACTTCTTTTGCCTTGAATGTTCTTGGTAAAAATGAGGGTATGGATGGGGTGGTTGTCCAAAACAACCTTGTAGGGTGACATTTTGGTAGCACCATGATAGGTGGTATTGTACTACTTTTCTGTAAGGGGGGTGTAGGGGGGGTGGGGGAACTACTAAACCTAATGGCCAAATCAATTAATGTAAAACCCAATGGCTAACCATGTTTTTATGGTCAACAATTCACAACCTATATTACTTGTTATTGACTGCAATATCTCAAGTTTTGCAGTATCCATAAGTATTATGGCATGTATCATCATCGTGGACATCGACGTTGTCATCATCATCATCATTATTCCATATGGTACATCAACATAATATTGATCATCATCTTCATTATCATCATCATCATCAACATTAAGTACATCATCAACAAAATCATCGTCATCGTTGTCATTGTGGTCACGGATATGCCATTAATGTTCTTAATCACTAATCGACATTAGGATTCATGTCATGTAATTGTTAAGGTCAATTATATGTCGTTATAGTCATTTTGATGATAATAGGGTTGTTTAGATGTTGTTACAGACATTTTGGTGCCATTAGAATCAATTAAGGTCCAAAAGTGATACCACATGCATAATCATCATTGAAATCCACATCCACATCGTCATCATCATAATACAATAAATCAACATCATTGTCAAAATCGTAGTCATCATCAATATAATTGCAATAATAATGAGCAAGGAGCCATACTACCTCACAAGAATGGATGATATAGTATTATACTTATCGAATCATATCCATATGCTCCACCATAATTATCATAATGCATCATCGTCATGTTGTTAGGGCCAATCATATGCCATTAGGGTCTATCAAATGTTGTTGGGGACACTCAAATGCCATTAGAGCAATTTAGGTGACATTAAGGTAATTTACCCCTCATTAGGATTAATCAAGATCCAAAAGTGCCATGATTATGATCATTTAGGTGCCACTATGATAATCAAGCTACAAAAGTACTATCACATGAATCATGATCATTGACATTGACATTGATATATATGATGTTATGTCAGACGTTTTCCGAACATAATTCCTAGCTCTAAACCTAGTGCAATTTCTAGCACGGTTTATTCCAAAATTGCTGGCATTATTCCAGGTGCTATACCTAGATCTATACCCGCCTCTATGTTGGATGTTTTCTAGGCACAATTCCTAGCTCTATACTTAGCGCTATGTTGAATGTTTCCTTTCGAAATTCTTGGTACAATTCCTATCGCTAACCCTGGATTAATATATGGTGCTATGTTATTCATGACATTTTTTCAGAGTCTATTCTTAGCGTTATATGGGATGCTTTTGTGGACACTAATTGGGACATTAATTAGGATGCTAATTGGGATGCTAATTGTGATGCTAATTGGGGTGCTAATTGGGACGTTAATTGGGATGCTAATTATCGTCCAAAATAGCGCCAAATTTTAAAAAGGGATGATAATTGAGATGCTAATTGGGATGCAAATTGCTACACTAATTGGGATTCTAATTGGGATGCTAATTGGTACTCTAATTGGGATAATTTGGATGCTAATTAGAATCCAAAATAGCACCAACTTTTAAAAAGGGACGCTAATTGGGATGCTAATTAGAACACTAATTGGGATTCTAATGGGGATGCTAATTGGGATGCTAATTGGAACGTTAATTGGGATGCTAATTAGCGTCCAAAATAGCGCAAAATTTTAAAAAGGGACACTAATTGGGATGCTAATTGGGACGCTAATAAGGACGCTAATTGAGATGCTAATTGGGATGCTAATTAGCATCCACAATAGCGCCAACTTTTAAAAAGGGACGCAAATAACACCATTAAAAGCGCCATCCCATGGAAAAGCATCCACTTTGTCCAAAAAATGATGAAAAATACACTAAAAGTGATAGTGGATGCTAAAAAGGAGGCTAAAAGAGATGCTAATCACAGGGTTTTGTTGTAGTGATAGGAGATAGTGGTAGTTCACAATCAGCAGAAAAGAAGACAATGGGTGAGCACATTTTCTTATGAACAAGACCTCATAATAGACCCCATGAATTTCCGAGCACACCAAGGCCTATTGCACCTAAATTTGTTATTCCCAAAGAAGAGACTAACATTCAATTTGAAATTGATACAATAATGAAAGAATGGGCTAAATTGGATGAAGAGTGTAGGATAAGTATAACATTTGAGCAATACTTCACCATGGAAAACAAACTCAAAAAGAAGGAGGATAATAAGTCTCTACACCAAAAAAAATAATTGAATTGTGCCATAGGTAAAGTTCCACTTCCTAGTTTTGATGGTTCATCTCAAAGTTCTGCTAACACTTGGGTGAAAAATTTGAATGTGTATTTTCAATTGAATCCAATGGTGGAATAAGATGCTTTAAAAATGGATATTTTACACTTGGATGGAGATGCCAATGAATGGTGGTTCCATGGCCTGAAAAACTTGGTTCATTATCAGGTTAAAACATATGGGGAATTTGTTGACAAGGTATTAGAAATGTTTGAGCAAAATGATCCAGAATTGTCTTTCAAAGAACTAGCACAATTGAAGCAAGTAGGGACTCCTATTTAGTATATGTTGGAATTCCAAAGATTATTAGTTAAGGAGGCTAATGTATCTATGGGAAGGTTAGTATTGATGTTCACTGAATATTTGGCAGAGCCCTTAAAAGGTTTGGTCAAATCCCACAAGCCTACTAACTTAAATGATGCAATGTGCTTGACTAGAGATCTTCAAAATGTGCTTCCTAGAACAATATTTCCTCTAAAGCCTAACTTTAGATTTGAAAGAAAGCCTTGGAAAAAGGATGAACCTGATAATAAGTTTTGGCAAAGAGATACATATGAAAAGAATAATAAAGAAGGACAAAACATGGATGAACTTCGAAGGAAAAAATTGTGCTTCACATGCTTCCAACCATGGACACCAGGGCATAAATGTGCTAAAGGAAAAGATCAATACATAGAAGTATTTTCTGATAATGATGATTATGAAGGGGGTATGGATGAAGAAGGGAAAATTTCAGATCAAGAGGAGGCATATGATACAACAGCTGAAGAAGAAAAACAAGAAGAAAATCAGCCATCACCGGACAAAGAAAGAATGGCAGTACTTTCAGCAGTGCCTCGCTATCACACTATCATAATGCAAGGGTGTGGTATTGGGACAAAGAGCTTCAGTTTTGGTAGATGGAGGAGCAACACATAATTTCATTGATGTAGAGATGGTGGAGAAAATAAATATACCAAGTGAACCATTCGATGGCTTCACAGTTGTCAATCCAGGTCACAACACAATGTAATGTAACACATGGGTTCCAAAGCTGCAAGTCACCATAGGTAACTATACTTTTGTTGATAGTTTTTATGTGGTTGATGTTGCTGATACTAATTTAGTATTGGGAGTGCAATGGATGTATTATATATGAGAACATTCAGTAAATTATCAAATTCCTGAAATTAAATTTCAAGATTCAACATGTGTACTAAGGGTTGTGAGAGGGAAACACACTTACCCAAAACATGTAGTAAATTGCAATAGTATGAGATCTATATTGAGGCATGGTGATATATAATGGGTCTTTGAATGTTATATAACCTCTCCCAAGACAAAAATAAGAGTTTTTAAACACCCAAAGGAGATAGAGACACTTTTGCACATATATGAAAAAGTTTTCAGAGATCTTCCACATGTTAGACCACCTGATAGGGGGGTTGAGCATAACATTGTTTTGGAGGAGGGTACTTCACCCATTCAGATACCACCTTATAGACATCCTAAGAAGTTTAGAGATAATATTGAGAATTACATTCAATAAATCTTAGAGTTGGGACTCATTAGACTAAGTTCTATCCCTTATGCTTCTTCAGTAGTGTTGGTAAAGAAAAAATATGGAACTTTAAGGATGTGTATAGACTTTAGAGCTTTGAAAAGAAGACCATCAAGAATAGATATATTATTCCTAGGATTTATGAGCTCATGGAAGAGCTATTTGGAGCTCATAACTTTTTCCGAAATTGACCTTAGATCTGGTTATCACCAAATTCGAATGAAGGAGGAAGATGTGCAAAAGAGTACTTTTCGATGTCATTATGGTTAGTTTGAGTTTCTTGTTATGCCATTTGGGTTGACTAATGCTCCAGCTACATTTCAAGCATGTATGAATAGAATCTTTTGCAAGCAGATTATAAGGTTTGTTTTAGTCTTCTTTGATGATATTCTCATATACAGTAAAACTTGGGAAGAGCACTTGCAACACCTAGAGATTGTGTTGAAAAATTTGCAAGAACAGTCTTTGTATGCTAAGATGTCTAAATGTGAATTTGGGATGAAATAACTATTATATATTAGGAACATTAGTGGGAAATATGGAGTGAGAGTGAACATGGAAAAGATCAGGGCTATCTTAGAATGGCCATCACAAAAAAACATCACAGAATTAAGAGGCTTCATTGGAATATGTACATACTACAGGAAGTTTGTGAAAGGGTTCTCCAAGTTGACTTCTCCACTCACTGATTTGACTAAGAAGGATGCTTTAAAGTGGAATGAAGAAGCTAAAAATTCCTTCTAAAAAATTAAAGAGGTAATGATTAGTTGTCCCATACTTGCATTACTTGATTTTTCTAAGCCTTTTGTTGTTGAATGTGATGCCTCAGGTGGAGGAGTAGGGGTTGTCCTAAAGCAAGGCCAACACCCTATATAATTTCAGAGCATAAAGTTCCAGCCTCATGAAAATATTTACTCCATATATGACAAATAGATGTTGGCCATCATGCATGCCTTGGCCAAATTTCGACAATACTTGGTAGGCAACAAGTTTGTGGTGAAAACTGACCACAATAGTCTAAGACACTTCCTTACCCAAAAGGATCTAAATGAAAGGAAACAAAAGTGGGTAAGAAATATACAAGCTTATGATTTTGATATTGAATATGTGAAAGGAAAGAATAACATTGTAATAGATGCATTATATCGAAGACCTTATTTTTATCTCATGGACATTGCTAAAAATTGGAAAGACATGCTACTAGTTGAATATGCCAAAGATAAGTTTGCTTGTGATGTATTAGATGGAATCATGGGAGATGATAACTAAATAATTTTGAATGGGCTGATATAATTTAAGGGTAGAATTTATTTGGTTCGAGATTCCGAGCTTAAGTACAATGTTTTGCAGGAAGCACATGATTCCCCACTAGTAGGCCATCCGGGGATCTTCAAAACCTATAGGCAAACAAGGAAAAGGGTCTATTAGAATGGGATGAATAATTATGTTCAGAATTATGTGGATGAATGTAAGGTATGTCAGAAAAATAAATCAGAAATCACATACCCATCTGTTTTATTACAACCATTTCCCATTCCAGAGCAAAAATGGGACAATATATCGATGGATTTCATCACCGGTTTGCCCAAATATTTGGGAAAGGATTGCATATATGTGGTAGTGGATAGATTGAATAATTTTGTTCATTTATTTTCTGTTACATCCTCTTTTATTTCTGCACAAGTGGCTGACCTTTGTTTCAAATAAATCTTCAGATTGCATGGGCTCCCCAAGAGCATTGTGAGTGATAGAGATGGTAGATTCATGAGTTATTTTTAGCTAGAAATTTTCAGATTGGTGGGAACTCAGTTGACTCCAAGTACAAAATACCATCCCCAAACTGATGGAAAAACAGAGAGGGTGAATAAATGGTTGGAAGGGTACCTCCGAAACTATGTGGGAGAACAACAAAAAGCTTGGACAAAATGGCTACACTTGGGTGAGTTTTGCTACAACACCACCTTTCACATGTCAATAGGGATGTCTCCTTTCAGAGAATTATATGGTTATGATGCACTTACATTTTCTGATATGATATTTGGTGATAGTAGAGCTCCAAAATCTAAATATTGGGTGGAAGAAAGACAAGAAATTTTAAAGCTTTTAAAAGACAATTTGCAGGTTGCCCGAAATCAACAAAAACAATATGCAGATAAACATAGAGAGGAAAGGAAATTTTAGGTTGATGATTTAGTGTATTTTATGTTGCATACATATAGACAAACCTCTCTCAAAAGAAATGGAGCAGAAAAGCTAAAGCGAAGATACTATGGGCCCTACAAGGTAATCCGGAAGATGGGAGAGGTAGCATATGAGTTGGAACTTCCAAAAGGGAGTAAAATTCATAATGTATTTAATGTTTCTTGTCTCAAGAAATATATTGGTCAGCAAATTGTCATTTCAGATATAGAAGTGACTTAGGAAGCTTTTGACACAAAAGGACCAATGACACAAATCTGCAATGTAGGAGACATTGATAGATTCCCCATATAATTGGAAAAGAGACCAACTGGAGGAGTAAGAAACTCTGAATTAGGATAAGGTCAAAATACTAGGACCTAACTATTGATAGACTCAAAATTGGTGCTTTGTTCAAGGAAACAAGACTTGTTGCCATGATGTAAAAACATGTGAATGAACTTCCCTTCCCCTCTTTCTTGTAAAGGTTTAACGAGTCCAAGAAAGCAAAATCAAGACCATCTTCATTTTTGGCAAGCTCGAAGAAAAGATAGAAGAATTCTTGATAAAGCACTGATTCGTGGATTTTACGAGCCCGAACTAGTACATGCTCATTGGTGTTTTCATAGTTTAGAGAGTCTGAAAAATCCAAAGAAGACTCCAGGGGGGAATTTTTTGTCCAATTTAGTCTCTTGAGGCCGGAAAAGTATAAAACAAACCACAAAAGTACTCTCTTAGCTTCCAAATAAGTGAGGTGCACCTTTCTCGTACTTAGTCAGGAAGGTCTGAAAAATGTTAAATTACCACCTACCAATGCTCCTTCAAAAGCAGCATATAGCCTGAGTTTTACGAGTGTGAAGGAAGGCAAGATCACTCGGAAAGATCCATTTGATTACAAGAAATGGGGCTTACAATAATAAAATCAATGCTTTGTTCTTTAGGGTTTAACGAGCATGAAAAATACATAAAGTACACTCGAAATCTTTTTCGTGTTTTGGTCCAGAGCACAAAAAAGAGAAAACTAATCTCATACCGCGGGCTCCTTTTCCGTAAATTTATTTCCTCAGGTCCGAAAAAGTGATAAAACTATGCCTGAGAATACTCTTCTCAATTCTAAAGAAAAGAGAGTGTTCCTTTCTCGTATTATTCCACATGGCAAGAAAGAGATAAACTACCACCAATGTGGATGCCCATTCACATATTCTTAATGAGCCTGAATGGACAAGTTTACTCGGCAGTCAAGTCTATTTTGAGGAGTCAGACCAGGGCCTAAATAAACTCAATATATTTCCCGTGAAGTTTTAATGAGTCTATAAAAGTCAACTCGTGGCCTCCTTACTATTTTTAATGAGCTCGAAGGAGAGAAAAAATAATGCTTTAAATGCGAGGAGACGAGTGTCATAGGTAGGTGAAACTAGTTGCAAGCGCAAGGAACAAACCTATGCATAATGCAAGGAACATGAGCAAGATAAAGACACTCAGGGAAAGTATCCTCAAGGTAAAGGGTGTCAAGTTGAAAAGACAAATTGATACAAGGCTGAGCGATGATGAGAACAAAGATGAGGGCTTATACAACGAGCTAAAAGCGTGGAAGCCGGCATCAGGCTCAAAAGCGCAAGCAGGATACATGCAAGTGTAGTTACAACTTGAACAATAAGGTGAGACTAGTAAACAGTTGTGACTCTAACTAAAAATTTTGTCTCCAAAAAACAACAACATCAGAATCACATTCAGAAGAAAAGATCTGATGTAGGTCACTCTGGAAGAAACACATGCAACTTTGCTATCTTCTACAAAAGGGAAAGTCAAGGAAGAATTGATTGAAGAAGATTCTATAGCACCAAGGCTTGAGGGTTTATAATCAGTAAGATCAACCTCAGAAGGAGAGAAAAAATCAATAGGAGAGATAGAGTCTACAAGAGAAAACTCAGTATCACAGGAGTTGAAAAATTCAAAATAAAAATCAAACTCATCAGGATCATTGACTTACTGTTCGAAGGGAGAATCCAAAAACTCAACAAGACCAACATAAGAAGACCGATCCATGGGAAAATTAGGCTTACAAATCAAATCAGGGTTAGACTTAGTTACAACTGAACCAACATCCAAAATAAGGTCAAACTATATCAAAGACTCTAGGAAGAATTCATCTGAAGGAAGGAGATCATCCGAGATAGGACACATGTCTAAACTTTCAAATGGATTGACAGAGTGGAGATTAGGCCCCACAGTCTGTATAGGATGACTCACCCGGTCAATTGCTGGGACCAAGTCCCGAGAAGGTAAGCATGAAAATAGAGGCTGCTTCTTAGTAGCAATTAAACGCAAAGGACATGAGGCCACATAGCTAACCTGTGGCAGGGTAGTGTCTATAGAAACACTAGGAATCAATAAAGGAAAGACCTGGTCTCTAGTTGGGTCAGGATATGGATCAAGAAAATCCAACCGATCAATAGTGACAATTTCTTCGCCATGATTAAAGTACATCACATGAAAGAATGTTGACACCATAGCTTGCATGGCATAGACATAATCACGTCCAAGGAGCATATTGAAGTCTAAGGGGTCTTCTATCACAATGAAGTCAACTAAGATGGTATTCCCACCCAAAGTAACAGGTGTTTGAGAAAGAATTCCCAAGGCTATACAACTTCTTCTATCAAACACCAGTAACTAACTAGGAGTCGACACAAGGATGGGTGATCCCATTCCTGGCCAAGCACGAGCAGAAAAAATACTAACTGAGGCTCCTTCATAAACAATACAATGAGCAATCGTGTAAGATTCAACTTTGACCTTTATATGGAAAGGTGCATTAGAAGGAAGGCACGACTCAACTAGGCTATCCCAATCAAAGGAAGCAATCCGAGAGCTTGGTGGGGGTTCATCCGAAGTGAGTTTAGTGCCCCCTTGTTTAGTAAGTTCTGAACTGGCAGTGAAGAAAATGTGACTAACAGACACTTCACTCTCCAAAGGAATATTGGGATTGATCGACAATGAAATCGATTCAACCGCTTCGTGAAAGTCACTCTCCGAAGGGAGAGTGGGATTGACCAAAGGTGACATTGGTTCAATCACATAAGGATCACTCTCTGAAAGAAAAGTGGGATTGACCAAATCAGAGATTGTTTCGACCACTTCATCAACCAAAGGTTGAGTAGGTTGTTGAGAAACTATAGGTTGTTCAGGAGAAGGAAATTCTTGAGTCTTGGACCACACTCTTTGCACCTTTGCGATAGTAGGGCACTGGTGAGTAAGATGATCTCCCTCGCATAGCTTACAAGGGAACTTAAGTTTGCACTTCAAATGACCAGTTTTCTCAACGGTGTCAATACGACTAGCAGTGGCTGACTTTTTTCTCTCAACATGACCTACAGAGGTTGATATTTTTCCCCCAGCATGACCACCAAAGGATGGGTGATTGGGTCCAACCCGACTAAGAGAGGATGGCTATTGAAAAACTTCAGAATGTTCAAAAACGGGATGACCATGAAACCAAAATCTTCACACCTCCGTGATAGAATGGAATTTATAAGTAAGGTGGTCTCCCTCACAAAGCTTACAAGGAAACATGGGCTTGTGTTTTGAACAGTTAGTTTTTTCAACAGTGTCAACATGACTTGCATTGGCTAGTGGATTGTCTTTAGCATGAACTACAGAGGCTGAGAGACTGCCCCCAGCATGAACTGCAGAGGCTGAGAGACTGGGTCCAACATGACCTACAGAGGTTGGATGGGCACCACCAGCATGACCAATAGAGGTTGAATGGTTAGGATCAACATGCTTTCTAGTAGTTGAGTGTGTGCCCCCAGCATGAACTTCAGAGGCTGGGTGGATTGATCCAACATGAATTATAGAGGTTGGATGGGGAGGTTCAACTTGAACACTAGAGTTTGAATGGGTTCCCTCACCATGAATTGCATAGGATGAATGACTGGATCCAACGTGACCCAGAAAAGTTGGCAGGATCCCACCAGCATGATCAATAGAGGCTGGATGGTGAAGATCAAATTGACTTGTAGAGGTTGAGTGCTTAGATCCAACATGACCTACAGAGGTTGGATAGGTGCCCCCGGCATGAACTGCAGAGGCTGGGTGGTGAGGTTCAACTTGACTTGCAGAGGTTGAATGAGTGCCCCCTTTCTTATGTGCCTTCTTCCTATTCCTCCTTTTACTCCTTTTAGATTGTCGGTTACTAGTATCAGTACTTTCACTGCATGAGGTAGAAGGAGTAGGAGAATCAAATACAGGTGAAGAGGAAGCAGTGTTTTGATGCCCTTGATATAAGGAGCTTACTTGAGAAGCATCAGGGGCATTCAGGATAGTTTGAGTGGAAAACAACCAAACCGGTAGCCCTAGGGTGAATCCAGGTAGATTCAAGGTGGCCATCAAAGGAACACCAACATTCCCTATGAGAGGAATAGTACAATGAGTTTCTAGCATGGGGATCTCTTGGTTGGTGTTAAAAGGGGTGTTAGCCATAGTTTCAAATAACAATACCAAGTCTAAGGTCAGTAGGTAAACAAAAAGTACAAAGCACACACCTGAAGGAAAACTAAGTACAGACAAACCACACAACACTCACTAAAAATTCCTAAAGCCAAATAGACAAACAGGTATAAGATATTCTTTCCAAAAGAAATATGATCGACAGTTACTTGGTGTCCCTGTAGATGTTATTAGGCACAAGTAGAGGAATCACCCACCGCCCTCCCACACCTTCTACCGGGGTTACCTTCCAAGCCCATCCAAGGTCAACCAAAAATAGCCTTCCGGTGTACCTGTGTATGAACCCTAGATTTCAAAGAGACTAAAGGATACCTTAACTATATTGACAATCTGGGGGGACAGTCGCAAGCCTGGTTCATATGCATGGGCAGGGTAGCAAATCCCGAAACCCTGTCTAATACATAATCCCTAGATGCGCAAAAACCTTGGTCTATGCTTTGGCAAGGAATTGGAGGGTTATCTCCTTAGTCCAAGTCTCCAAGTGGCCTCGTGCTTAACTCCCATTTGAGAGGAGCTTCCCAGATACAATCAACATAGAAAAGGGTTTACTTAGTGATTGGCCAACTATGTCTGAAATTTTAACACTTGTGGGGAGTTTAAACTCCCTATCTCATAAGTCTAGCCTAAGCTAGTTGGTGTATGAGCCTATAAAATAAAACTTACTAATAATTTTTAAATTATATCATTCATTTTAATAGGCTATTTTTAGTCAGAGGGTAAATGGCATGAAACTTATGTGGTGTTTTGACTCAAAGTTGAAACAAAATGAGCAAGCAAAGAGAAATGAAATGCAAAAAGCAAAAACTATTCTCTTTCTTTCTTCAAATAGAAACTTGAAAGCCACAAAAGAACAAATTCTTTTTATTTTTTATTTTTTTTCAAAACATTGATATGCCATGCAATCTAGACTAAAAAACTAATCTACATGCATATAAAGAAAACATGTGTTTTTTTCTTTTTCTTTTATAAATGCAAAAGAAAAACTACCTACAAACAAAAGTATGCAGATAACAAGAACAAAGCAAAATGAACTCTACTATACAACCACCAAATAGACTCTAGAATGAACTAAAGTCAGTATAAACCCTACTTGGAAGGAAGGATTGCATAAGAGACAATTCAACTAATTTGGCATGGTGAAGTTAATCAATAAAAGAAGAAGGAAACCAACACCAACAAGCTTCTGAACTCAGACAAAGATCACTAACAGAGGCTGACCAGAAACATAAGTTAAAAATCATGCCAAGCAAAGGAGGTGGGGGAAAAGAGCAAATAGAAAACCCTAATGCTATAAAAAGGCTTATCACATAGAAAATAACAACCAAAATGGATGACACTAACTCCTTGGAGTCATGCACCTGCAGAAGACACCAAAATACCTACCAAACGGCCCACAACAGCAGAAAAAACCACAAAAATGAGTAAAAAACATTGTTTTAGGGGCTCACGCAGGTTGTACTATTGATAGGTCACGTTTCATACGTGGGTTGAAAGTACAGCAAGTCACATATACAAGCACACACGGGTTGTACCACTAACAAGTCATGTATCATAAATGGGTTGACAGTATAGAAAGTCGCGTGTACCAAACTAGACACGCCATTATTCAGTCTGCAACTCGCGTATGGGTGGAAAAAATCCCCAAAAAGGTCAAAAACTGCCTTAGGAAGGCAGGGGAGATGTTCTATCAGACTGATAAAGTGTTCCTAAGTGGCAAGAAAGACCTAAAACCAATGCAAAAGACTAAAAGAAATACCGAGAAACCCCAAATAGACAAGGCTCTCCCCAGCGGAGTCGCTAGTTTTGTTGTAAAGGAAAGTTTTTTATGGCTAGGGTTTAACACGCCATCAACGTACTGGGGTTGAAAGATAGATGCACAATGTTCAACAAGCATATGTAAGAAAATTCAGATATTAGAATGGTTCATGCCTTAGCCAAACAAAGGTTGATCCAAGCATCTCTTCAATCCTCTTCTTGCTCCTCTCACTCCTCTTGCTCCAAGAGACCTGCAAAACGAATTATACCTTCCTCAAACCAATATGACCACATATAAAGAAATGATAATCAAATAAACATGAAATAATGTTCTGACTAACATCATCATATGATCATAAATAGATATTCAATCACACATTGAACAATGATTTGGGAAGAAGAAGGACATCACATCTTTATTAATCTTGAATACAAGTATAAGTATACCTTCTCTTCAAGTTCGACACCTCAAAAAACCTTGATTTGGTTCTGTTGCTTCTCTTCTCCAAGGAACTCAGCCTCCAAGCTCTATAACACAAGGATAATGCTTCTAGGGAAAAGGTGTGGGCAAAGAGAGCTCCAAATCCCCCAGCATAAGAGTGCAAAGATTCAAGTCTCCTCTCATGGACCTCCCTACCTCTATTTATATGCTTAATGAAGAGTTAGGGTCGAAGACAAAGTAGTTACAACTGAAGGAGTCAATTGCATAACTACCCAAACTACCCGAATTTCAAAATACATATTTTTTTGATATTTTAGGGAGGCATACACGGGTTGCAGAGACAACAGTCGCATACGCAAGGAGGTATACGCGGGTTGCAATGTAGAAAGTCACGTATTTAAGGCGTACACAAGTATTATATATAGCAAGTCGTGTACACATAAAAAAACTCATTTTTAGGGTACTTATGGGAATGTTTAGACTTTGGTGTCTTCTAGAAAGGTTTAGCTAACTAAAATATCTTTCCAATAGTGTAGAGATGAGGTCAAAAGGAATTACAGAACTCAATATATGAGTCCTCCACGTTAGGTGTTTTTTCAGTGACTTTCTTGAAGTGTTGACATGCGACAAAAACGTAGGAAAGTGGTCACAGGAAGATATGTGTCATATTGAGCTATAACAATGTTTCTTGTCTCAAGAAATATATTGGTCAGCAAATTTTCATTTCAGATACACTCCCTCCTTTGGATGATGAAGGGAAACTCACACTTATTCTGGAAAAGGTTTTGAAGACAAGGGAGAGAAGACTGAGGAGAAGAACAATCAAAGAATACTTGGTGCAATGGTAGGATCTACCAAGTTAAGATGCCACATGGGAAGAGGAGAATATTTTGCAGCATCCAAATCTGAAATTTATTAAGGACAAGAAATATTGGGTGGGGAGGACTGTAATGTCCCCATTCAAATAATTGCATAGCAGGAAAATTCCATCAATCCTACTAGTTCTTTAGGTTGGGTGGAAACATTGGGAAGTTAATAAGGGAGCTAATAAATGGTGTTTAGAGATTAGAAGGAATAAATATCCATTTAATGGAGTTAATTAAATGAATGCAAGTGAAAAATGAAATGGTTATGGAGAATGGAGACACATGGAGACTATGGGGCCCACTCAAGCTAGAATTCCTATGTTAAATGGCATCCTCCTCTCGCAATCTCGAATCTATGGGAAGCCTAATATTTTTGGATGGATTATAAGGTTAATATACTTGTCCATATATTTCACAGGTCGAATTTGGGATGAATTGTAACTTACATGGGGAGAGGAAGAGCCAAATGGGAGTTTCATGGACAATTGGCTAGATTCCCCTTACATTTATGACATCTATGACACCAATGATGAAGATTCTATGACAGTTATGACACAAGTCAGATATGAAGGCTGGAATCTGACATATCTAACATGTCAGGCCTAAATAGAGCATCTTAGAGGGCACTCATGGAAGTTGGAGAAGGCCAAGAGGCTCCTACTCAAATTTGGGAGAAGAGGGAAGGTGAAGAGAGAGGCCACATGGCATAGCATGAGAAGCCACGCCAATTCGACTTGGATTTGGTTTATGGATGGATTTGGAACCTTAGAAGACCAATAATGTTTATAAAATGCAGGGATCATCCAAGAGAAGGCCCTTTTTATCATTTGTGAAATGTTATATTTTTATCATTTAAGCTAGCATTATATTAGGATCTTTAACTGAGAGAATAACAAGCACAACAATCAAACACAAGAGACAATGAACATGATGTTTTTAATTGGGGAAACCATAAATGGAGAAAAACCCAAAACTTCCTCATAGATAGAATCAACACCAAAAGTAAAACCCCAAAATAGTAAGATTATCTCCCGACAGTAGTAGCCTCTTTCTTTCTAGCCCCAACAACTTCTTATTCCTCAGTCATGCGCTACAACTGAGTGTGAGTGAGTGTGTGATAAATAGAGAGGCTCACTCTCTATTTATACTAATTCCCGACTTAACAATAACTCATTAGGGCTGACTTCTCTAGGAGATTCTAATAACCATAGGTTCCCAGAACTGCAAGGACTTTAACCCTTGAACAATAGGAGGGTTACCCATAATGACTTGACATGACTTGTTTACATTATTGAATGTCTCAATAGGAAAATCGAGGCATGACATGACTCAAATACATTACAGACACTTCCTGGAATAAACATCGGGGTACAAGACATAAGATATATAAGTGAATACATTCCGAAGTTACAAATACATCAACACTCCCTCTTAACTAAGAAGGTATTCTCTTGACACAATTTATCAGCATGGGTCTTCTTCTCTGTATCATATAGATCATCAATGAGTTCTCGTCATCTTCATATTCAAGTCATCTTCATCTTCAAGTTATATTCATCTTCAAGTCATCTTCATCTTGATCTGGACCATCACTCGATATGGATCATCACTGCTGGATCATAATCACTGGATCTGGATCATCACTGGGTCATCATCATGAGTGTTATCTATTGATTCTTCTCATCATAGGAAGTTCTAGAGAGCCAACCCTTTTTAATGCTGGATGTACCTCTACAGAGCTAATCCTTTTTCATACTGGATGTATCATCACAGAGCTAGTTCTTTTTCATACTAGATGTGGAATCTACATAGAGCCAGTCCTTTTTCATACTAGATGTGTCTTCAAAAAGCTAGTCCTTTTTCATACTAGATGTGGGATCTACATAGAGCCAGTCCTTTTTCATAATGGATGTGTCTTCACAGAGCTATTTATTTTTCATACTAGATGTGGGAACTACACAGAGCCAGTCCTTTTTCATACTGGATGTGTCTTCACAGAGTGAGTCCTTTTTCATACTAGATGTGGGATCTACATAGAGCTAGTCCTTTTTCATACTAGATGTGTCTTCACAGAGCCAACCCTTTTTCATGCTGGATGTGGGATCTAAACAGAGCTAGTCCTTTTTCATACTAGATGTGTCTTCACAGAGCTATCCCTTTTTCATGCTGGATGTGGGATCTACACAGAGCTAGTCCTTTTTCATACTAGATGTGTCTTCACAGAGAAATCCCCTTTTCATGTTGGATGTGGGATCATCACATACATCTGACAATGGAAGGAACCAATCCTCTCACCATGTCATAGCTCTTACATTTGACCATGTAAGGAACCAATCCTCTCACCATGTCAGAAAGGAACAACACTTACACCATGGAAGGAACCAATCCTCTCACCATGTTAGAAGGGCACATTACAGACTCATCACTTCCTCTTGGGAGGTATCTCGATCTAGAGAACACCAAGATTCTCCCTGAAGTACTCAAACTTTACTCTGGCTAATGGCTTTGTCAACACATCAGCTATCTGTTCATCCATCGCAACATACTAGAGCTTCACTACTCCTCTCTGCACCATATCCCTAATATAGTGATACTTGATCTCGATATGCTTCAACATGTCATGGAACACTGGGTTCTCCGAAAAATTCACACAACTCTGGTTTTCGCAATATATACAAGTAGCATCTAACTGGAGATCAAATAAATCAGACAGTAGCTTCCTTAGCCATACTGCCTCACAACTAGCTAAACAAGCTGCGACATACTCTGCTTTAGCTGTAATCAGTGCCACACAGGATTGATTCTTGCTAAACCAAGAGATCACACCTGATCCCATACTGAAGCAGCACCTTGAAGTGCTCTTCCTATCAATGGCACTGCCTTCCCAATATGAATCAACATAACCCTTTAGGTTAATCTTCTGATCAGCCTTATACTTGAGCCCATAATTAACTGTACCCTTTAGGTACTTCAGAATATGCTTTGCAGCAATCAAGTGAACATGTCTCGGATTTGTTACGGACTGACTCAAGGTGTTCATAGCAAAGCAAATATTTGGTTTCATATTTTTTAGGTACATCAAGGACCCAATCATCTGACGATACATCATGGCATCGACCGACTCGAATGAAACATCACTCAATAGCTTCAAGTTCGATGCCATAGGTGTGGTTAAGGCCTTGCAGTCCATCATCCCAAATCTCTTCACGATCTCTACTGCATATTTCCCTTGTCCGAGGAATATTCCATCCGCATTCTTCCACGCCTCTATGCCTAGAAAATAATGCATCATACCCAAGTCCTTCATTTTGAACTCGGCAACAAGATTTCTCTTCGTATCAGTAATCAAACCATCCATATTTGTTACAAATAGATCATCTACATATAGTAGGAGTATCACTAGATTGCCTTCTTCAACCTTGTAGTAGAGGTTGGAATTTGCTTTACTTTTGATAAAGCCAAAACTAGATAGAAAGCCATCAATTCTGTCATACCATGTCTTGGATGCCTATTTCAAACCATACAGGGCTTTCTTCAATTTACACACATGTGTCTCAAAACCGAGTGGCTGCTCCACATACACTTCCTCTTCCACTACACCATTCAAGAAAGTAGTCTTAACATCCATCTGATGTATCTTCCATTTCATCACTGTAGCCAGAGAAAGTACTAATCTAATGGAAGTGTATCTGGCTACAGGTGCAAAAGTTTCTTCATAATCTATTCCTTCTTTTTGGGAGAAGCCACGAGCCATGAATCTTGCTTTATATTTTTATATGCCACCATCTGCAGCATGCTTGATCTTGTAGATCCATTTGGAAGTCACTACATACTTCCCCTCAGGTCTTAGGACAACATCCCAAACATCATTCTTCATGATCGACTGGTACTCTTCGATCATAGCATCCTTCCATTCTTTCTTTTCAGTCGGTTCTTCATAGTTGGAAGGTTCTTTATGAATGCAATCACATAATAAGGCTACATAACTGGAACAAGAGCTGGTTCTTTTCCTTTCTCTGTGTGATTCTTCTAGAGCCCCATATCTTTATGCACCTTGGATAGCTTCTCGTACCCAAGTAGGTTTCCTCTTGTGAGGATTCTTCTCCTAAGGTGTATCTACAGGTTCTTGAGGTTCTTCTATTTCTCGATCTTCTTCTTGATATTCTTTGTTCATGGTTGTGTCATGAATTCTGGGTGCTTATGTTTCTTTAGGTTCTTCAGCAGGTCTCTTTCTGGATTTATTGTAAGCTGAGTCTTCGTCAAATGTCACATCCCTGCTGATGTTGATCTTCTTGAATCCTGGGAGGTATATTCTGTAAGCCTTTGAGATTTCAGAGTATCCCACAAATATACCCTTCCTTCCTGAAGGATCTAACTTTGTCCTCTTTTCTTTTGAAATGTGTATGTACACTGGAAAGCCCATTATTCTGAGATGGCTGACTTCTGGTTTCTTGCCAGAAAATACTTCTTCAGGTGTCTTATTCTCGAGTACTCTGTGTGGAGTACGGTTCTGTACATACACTGCTGTTCTTGCAACTTCTTCCCATATATGCATGGGAAGATATTGATCATGAAGCATGGACCTTGCAGCTTCCATGATCGTTCTATTCTTCCTTTCTACAACTCCATTTTGTTGTGGATTATATGGAGTGGTTAACTCCCTCTTAATCCCTGAATCTTTGCATAAGTCTTTGAATTCGTTCAATGTGAATTCTCCGCCATTATCTGGTTGAAAAATATTGATCTTATTTTCTGTGTGGTTCTCGATCAAGGCTTTGAATTCCTTGAACTTGCTGAATACTTCATATTTGTTCTTCATAAAGTATATCCATGTCTTCCTAGAAAAATAATCAATGAAAGAAACATGGTATACATAACTGCTTAATGAACTGGATGACATCGGACCACATACATAAGAGTGGATGATTTCCAAGATTCCTTTTTCCTTGCTCTCGCTACTTGGAAATGTATTCTTTGTGTTATTTAATTTTGCACATCCTTTGCAAAAACCATCATGTTTTGTCTGCATTTCTATAAGACCTTCAACATCTTTGCTTGCAAGTGGTAGTGCCCTGTAATGCACATGTGCAAGTATTCTATGCCAAAGTTCATTTGATTCTACTGAGTCATGAACCAAAGCTTGTTCTGGTTGGCCCTTCAATTTGTATAGACCTCCTTCTTGTTCCCCAATCACTATTGCATCATCAAAAGTCTTTCCTTTTGGCCACATAAGAACTTGGCCATCTACAAAAGCAACCCCCATTCCTTTTGCATCCAATGCAGATATGGAGAGGAGGTTCTTATTTAGTCCTGGTACAAACAATACATTTTTCATCTTCATAGACTTTCCAGAGTCTAGCTTATAGGAGGATTCACCACTACCTTTTATTGGACACTGGTAGTCATCCCCAAGTTTCACCTTGTGAGGTGACTCATGTTCAGATAGTTTCACAAATGATTCTTTGAATCCTGTCATATGTTTGGAAGCACCACTCTCTATAAGCCAATCATTGCTTCCATGTGAGATAGTTCCCGTGAGAGTGGAGATCAGCACATATTCTTCATCACTTGAAGAATCATCACTTTCTTGTCTAATTCTCTTTGTGGAAGTTTCATCATCCTCTGCAGCATGAGCATGATGTCTTCTCTTGTTTCCCTTTTCCTTCTTTGAGTTCCCTTTGTTAGGGAAGTATTTGGATATGTGACCTTTCTCATCACATGTGTAACATCTAATAGCAGGCATATCTCTTCTAGAGTGTGAAATCTTACCTTTGGAGTGATGATGGTCCCTTCTGGTTTTCTTGGTGTGGAATGTGAGAGCTTGATCTTCACTTCCCATATTCTCTTCTCGAGCTGCTATCCGAGCTTCTTCTTGAGAGCATTCTTCCCATAGTCTGCTGAACTTGACTAGCTTCTTTCTGGCACAGATCCCTTGAATGAAAGAGTCCCATGCCCTAGGTAGACCATTCAAGGTGGTCATCACAATCTCTTCATTATACACTTCTTAATCTACTGCTTCCAACTGTTCCTTGCTCTGAGATACCCTTGTAAAGTAATACTGGATGGTCTCTGCATTCTGGATCTTTACATTCTTCAGTTGTTTTCTCAGAGTCATCTTCTGGTTTATGTTCTTCCCTTCAAATAGTTTGGTCAGGGCATCAAACATAGCTTTAGGTGTCTTTAGGGAGGACACCTATTGTATGAGGTGATCCTTGATTGAATCAGCAATAATCCTCTTAGCCATGACCAACTANAGAACTGGAACCTCCTCATTGATATAGGAGTCCAACTCATTTTCTTCCAGGACCAGGGAGATCCTATACTTCCAAGCTCAGAAGTTATCAGCTCCCTCAATATTTTCATCAAGCTTGGTATGATGAGACATCTTAATTGAGAACCTCAAATGGAAATACAAAAGATTTATATCTTACCAGGTTAAGATGTCGGATCTGGATCTGGAGCTAAATTTTTGTAGTGTTGGTTCAAGAGCAAATTAGGGTTTGACTTTCCCAGAGTTCTATCCAACCAAATGCTTTGATATTGATCTCTAAAATTTGATTTTTGAGGAGGAGATCAATCTAGGTCTGGGCTCACTCAAAAATTCCACTTCTGTGGAAATCCCTAATTTTCGGTAGCAGTGTCGAGTCAAAAACTGAAAATGCTCAGAATCAGATTCTGCTTCGACAGAAAGATGTGCCTTAGGGAGGAGAGTTATCCCAACCTTATTTTTCTGAAAATCTGTGGAGAGAGATCCAAAAAGTAGGAATCCCTAGTTTCCGCAGCTGCACAATGTCTTCTTCTCAAGTTCGCTCTGATACCATGTTAGATTTTTATCATTTAAGCTAGCATTATATTAGGATATTTAACTGAGATAATAACAAGCACAGCAATCAAACACAAGAGACAATGAACACAATGTTATTCCTTACGGAAACCATAAATGGAGAAAACCCCACAAATTCCTCAGAGATAGAATCAGTACCAAAATTAAAACCCCAAAACAATAAGATGATCTCCCGACAGCAGTAGCCTCTTTCTTTCTAGCCCCAACAACTTCTTCTTCCTCAGCTATGCGCTACAACTGAGTGTAAGTGAGTATGTGATAAATAGAGAGGCTCACTCTCTATTTATACTAATTCCTAAATTGACAATAACTCACTAGGGCCAAATTCTCTAGGATATTCTAATAACCCTAGGGCCCCGGAACTGCGGGGACTTTAACCCTTGAACAATAGGAGGGTTACCCACAATGATTTGACATGACTTGTTTACACTATTGAATCTCCCGATAGGAACATCGGGGCATGAAATGACTCAAATACATTACAGACACTTCTCATAATAAACATTGGGGTACAAGTGAATACATTCCGAAGTTACAAATACATCAAAATGAAAATTGTTATTGTGAAGAGAGAGAGAGAGCTAGTGGATGACTAGTTCATGCCTTAGCCAATTTCAAGGGTGAAAGATTCCCATCCTAGTTGGTGTTTGGAGAGGCCACTAAGGTCTCTAAAGGAGATTCAATGGAGTCATAAGTTACAGGTGGAAGTTACAGCAGCTCATGGACATATCAATTTCAACGTGTTCTTCCTTTCATCTCAAGTTTTCTCACCATATTTCAGCTCTATGGAGTGAGGCGCACTTGGTGAGCTATTCATCTCTTTGAGGGAGATTCTCTTGCTCCAGCATTTTGTATTCTGATTTAAATTCTATGATATTTAAGTTGATAAATATCTCAGGTTTAAATTACAAGAAATATAATGTATTATTGCTCAATAATGAAGAAACAATGCCATTTCCCTACTACCTTGTTGTAAACTCTTGTAATCTTGATGGATTTGAATGGATATATAAAATACTGATGATTTATGAATGAATTGACTGTAATTAAAGTATATTATGGGTCACATGTTAAGTAACTGATAATTTCTGTCCATTGGGTCGAATTTCATAGCAATTGGAGCAAACTACACCTCATTTCCCCAAGGGTCCAAAACTAGTTTTTTATATCTGATTGAAAGAAGTGATGCCAGCCATGGGAGGTATATTGGGTATGAATATGAGTCTCTGATAATTTATTATACACATACCCTTCTTCAATTTAATAATTTGAGTGCGTTTCTTCACATTTGGGAAGCCATTTCTATCACTTACCCTGGGGGGGAATTGAGCCCAAAATTGCCAGTAAAATCATCTATCTTGTTCAGAATTTAGTACAGACTTGAAGAAGTGATTGGAGGGATATAATACATCCCTAAAAATATTAATTAAGTTATTATATCATTCATACACCTCCTCTGAATATTTGGGAGCAATTGGGATGATTTGGAGACCAAGACACTAAAACTAGTCAAGAGCCAAAATTGTGAAAAATTTGGAAAATTGTGAAAAATTTGGAAAATTGGGAATTTTGGTAAAATTTAAAAAAAAAAGGGAAAATGCACATGGGGGGAGCCTACCAATCCATGCACCTATCTGCATGATTTTAGGAGCTTCAAGGACCAATCCCTATAATATAGGAACCCACTCTAAGTGCCACCAGTAGTCTCCAGTAGTTGACCCTATTTGGTGTTCAATTATGCTCTGATTCCCATCAGTTAGATCACTCTCGGTCATCCTAGAACTAATTTGAATGATTTTAGGAAATTAGGGTGTCATTTCTCACCTATCTCAGTCATTTAACTGATTCCAAACTTATTCAATGATCCAGAGTTGCATTAGTGAGCTCTAGTGGTGATTTTCCCACACCGAGTTAGCTCCAGAGTCAGTCCAAGTTGGTAGATTCGAATCCTATCTTAGGCATTTGAATTGTCCTATTTGTAACACCATTGTATTACATACAATATACTGATTAATGGATGTAATGTTAATTATTGGTATAATGTGTGTTTAATTTTCCATGAAGTGTTGATAAGCTTTTACTAAATTCTTCTCTCTCTTCTGCAGCGTTCTTTTCTCACTGAATTCATGCAGGCCTGAATATCATATGCTTAATTAAATTTAACATGGTATCAGAGATGGTATCTAGGATGGATTCAAACCTTAGAAACTTCTATTGATGCACCAACAGCAATTGGGTTCCATATAAATCCCAGTATTCTTTTCTTGCTCCCTCTGGATTATGTCTAGAGAAGTCTAGACATGTGTGATGCACCTCGAGAAAGTGCACATGTCGAATTGGAGAGTGTTTGAATTGGTGTTTTTGCAGGTAAATTAAATATTTTATAAAGAATTAGTTGTTTCTTGAAGCTATAAGATGGATAATTCAACAACTTTGACACTCAGAATCCTCACACCCTTCAATTATCTTGATTAGAGGGATGATATACATATTTTCTTACGCAACAAGGGGTTGTATAGGGTCACCATGGGCAAAGAGGTCGAACCTCGAAAGCATCTTGAAAAATCAAAGTATCTGAAAAATATTGATGAAGCATTTGGATTCATGTCGATCCACACTCATGCAGTTGCTCTTCCATCTTGATGGACCGAGAAATCCAAAAGAAGTATGGGAGAAGCTCGAAGCTTTGTTTGGAAAGAGGGATGAGTTGAGGGGCCATATTCTAGAGAATGAGATAATAGCACTACAACCCAAAAAATTTGAAACTATACAACATGTTTTCTCAAAATTCAAATCACTGGTCATGCAATGCAAGCAATGTGGGATCGATGAGAAGGGTGAGAAATTGGTGCTCTCAATTCTGAGCAAACTTGTCTTAGAATTCTCAGTGTTCGTATCTACCTATAACTCTTGGAGATTGACTACTCCTAATTGGTGAATTCCATCCCTTGATGCCTTCACAGAGTCTCTAATATGGGAAAAAGACAAGCTGATACATATGGGATCCCTCAGAGCCTCTCCAAATCAAGCTATCTAGGCTAGTGAGACAAAGAATGCACAAGCAAGGAGGAAGAAGAAAGGAAAAGAAAAAAGGGACTGGTCAGCAAAACTAGAAGGTTATTTTGCCTCTGACTGGTCACATTCGTGGTTTCCCTAGAAAGGTTTCCAAAATCAGATAAAGGTGTTGAGGGAGCCTCAGATGAAACACAACATAACAAAGTTGGAGGGGAAGAATGAACCAGTGAACTCTGTTTTGGGAAACTATTTTCTTGAGCTCGAACCGAGAAATTACCAAGTTGAAGAAGCCAGTGACACATCCAATATCCAACTCAATCTCCTTTAGTTTTCACAAGCTGATAAAATCGATTGTAATATAGTAGAGTTAGTCTCAGATGTGGATAGTAGTTCTAATTCAATAGGGGTAGAAAAACAATTTTGGATTCTCTATTTTGATGGTTCCAAAACCTTGGAAGGATCAGGAGCTGGCTGTGTCCTGATGGATCCTAAAAAAAATAAAAAATTCCTTTCCTATAGATTCAAATTTGAATGCACTAATAATACAGCTGAGTACGAGGAATTAGTCCATGGACTTAAAAAGGCAATGGAATTAAAAGTAAAAAACTTAAAAGTCTATGGAGATTCTTAAATCATTGTTAAACAAGTTCGAAACAAAATTCAATGCATATCACCACATTTGAAGGCTTATCAACATGAAGCATGGGAATTACTAACAAACTTTGATGCATTCAATATCACTTCAATTCCTAGATTAGAGAATGCAGCAACTGACTTATTAGCTACTTCAGCTGCAAGGTTGGTACCCATGAATAACAGATGTTCAATTGAATTTCTTTTCAGGCCTTTTGTTCCAGACAATATCACAAATCTGAGGGTGTTTGATGATGATCAACAAATTTTGGAATGTCTAACGAATGATGAAACCTTCAAAGGAGCCATAATAGATTATGAAGAACATCAAGCAAACCCCCAGAATGGAAATTTCATCCCTAAAGGGTTCAGGATGTTAGAACAAATGTTCGATATAGACACCACGTTTAGAAGACTAGAAAATTTCAAGACACAGAGTTCATCTTTGCAATTTGAGTTAATAAATCTAGTGTCAGAAGCTGATCCCGAATATGTGAACCTGGGGAAGTGTTGTTCACCCAAGGAAAGGAGCAAATTTACCATCTTGTTCAGGCAATACAAAGATGCCTTTGGTTTGACATATGAATACCTTAAAACTTATGACACCAAAATCATACAACATGTCATTCCAATCAAAGTTGGAGTCAAGCCGTTCCAACAGCCTCTGAGGAAAATGCACCCCAAACTGGAACCTCTAATTCAAAGTGAGGTAAAAAAGCTTCTTGATGCTAAGATCATATTCAAGGTTAGACATCTAGAATGGGTTTCAAATTTGGTGCTAGTACGAAAGAAGTCTAGAGAGATCAGACTTTGTGTTAATTTCATAAACTTAAACCATGCATCTAATAAAGACAATTACCCTATCCCACCCATGGAACAGATATTGCAAATGGTCTCAGGATCTGAGCTTTTTTCTCTGCTACATGGATTCTTAGGTTACAATTAGGTGTTAGTAGCAAAGGAAGACAGACTAAATACCACTTTCAGAACCAAGTGGGGGACTTTTGCATATAGGAGAATGCCCTTTGGACTCATTAATGTTGGAGCAACTTTCCAAAGGGCTATGGATATAGTTTTCCATGGTCTAATTGGCAGGAGTGTATTAGTTTATTTGGATGATGTCACGATATTTTCTAAGAAAAAGGAAGCACGTGCATTTCATTTGAAACAAATTTTTGAATGTTGTTCGAAAGTATGGCATTTCTTTAAGACCAAAGAAATGTGTGTTCGTTGTTACAAAAGGAAATCTATTGGGTCACATAAATTAAAAAAAAGGGATCTCAATAGACCTAGAGAGGATTGAAGCAATAAAACAGATCTCTTTACCCCATAATAAAAAGGGCATGCAGTCTTTTATGGGGACGATAAATTTTGTGTGAAGGTTTGTACCAGACTTTGCTCAAATAGTCAAACCTTTGCAACAAATGATCAAGCAAAGTGTTCAATTCAAGTGGATTGACTTAGAGAAGGATGCATTTAACAAGATCAAGACATCAATAGCTCATGCATCATCCCTTAAAAGACCCAACTTTGAAAAAGACTTCATCTTACACACTTTTGCTTTAGATGATTCATTAACAGCTGTGCTTACGCAGAAAGAAGAAGGGGGAGATGAGTACCCCATATCATTTATGAGAATCGGTCTGCAAGGAGCTAAATTGAACTATCCCATAGTTCATGAGAAAAATTATACAGTTTTTAAGGCGATGAAGCAATTCAGACCATATATACTAAAGAACCGTACCAAATTGATAGTTCCACACCCGAAAGTCCAATCCCTTTTTGTATAGAAAGAGTTAGGAGAAAGAAGAGGCAAATGGGTAACGACCTTACAAGAGTACGACCTAGAATTCAAACTAGCAACCATAGTCAAAAGACAAGGGCTCTACAAATTGATGGATGAGAGTTAAGACAATGAAGATAACAATTGGGATAATGAAGCTGAATCACACATGGTGGATGTATGTCATTTATTCATAGCTCCAGAATCCTGGCATAGAGATTTAGTTCATTAGCTTCAAGAGGGATACTTTCTTGAACATTGGAATCCCAAGCAAAGGAGAGCATTACGCTTAAAATCAGCCTTATATTAGATTATTGATGGAGTGTTGTTTAGAAAAAACTATGATGGAGTTCTTCTCAGATGCTTGGAACGTGAAGATGCAACTAAGGTTGTGATAGAACTACATGATGGACCTGTTGGAGTTCATTTCTTAGGAGATACAACAACACACAAGATTTTAAGAGCTGGGTATTACTGGCCGACTTTGTTTAAAGCTGCTCATGCTCATATTAGGAAATGTGATACTTGTCAAAGGAGCGATGGAAGACAAGAAAAGGCAGCAGGACCATTAAAGACAGTTATTATTTCAAAACCATTCGAGCAATAGGGGATTGACATTATTGAAGAGATCAATTGGAAAATTCTTCATTGCATCACAAGTACATCCTGATAGCAATAGACTTCTTTACCAGATGGGTAGAAGCCATCCCGTTACGAAAAGTGAATGAAGATGCAGTTATGGATTTCTTGCAAGATCATATTATGACTAGGTTTGGGGTTCCAATTTCCCTGGTTTTTGATAATGCTTCATATTTTTCATCTATTAAATTGAATACATTTGCAAATGAGAAAGGAATTAAGCTACATTATTCTACTAACTACTATCCACAAGGTAACGGTCTAGCAAAATCTACAAATAAAAATCTAATTAGGATTTTGAAGAAAACAGTCATAGAAAATCAAAGAGGTTGGCACATAGCTCTCCCTAATGCATTATGCGCTGATCAAGTCACACCAAATAATTCCTTAGGTGTGTCACCTTATACTCTAGTTTATGGGAAATAAGCTATCCTGCCTCCCAATATTCTGTTTCCATCCTCTCAACTAGCCCAAGCTTCTAGAGGGACTGACAATGAAGTTATGCAAATCTGAATCAATAATATGCTAAAGTTAGAGGAGTCTAGATCCAAAACAAGAGAGAGGTTTAAGCATCAACAGGAAATGGTGAAGAGATGGTTTGATAAGCACAAAGCCAGAAAGAAGGAATTTGAAGTAGGTGATTTGGTTCTTAAATGGGATTACCCGCATGATGAGAAGGGAAAGCACACTAAATTTCAGCAATTATGGATAGGCGCTTTTCAGATTGCAGAGAAGTTAGGCCCCTCAAGCTATAAATTGCAAGATTTATAGGGGTGGGAAGAGAACTTGCTAGTCAATGGTTTAGTTCTCAAACCATATTTTTCTTAATTCTTTTTGAGTTTTCTTTATACATAAATAAAACTTTTGGCTATTTTCAATTTTGTTTTTCCTTAGACTAGTTTTGCTTGTTTTACATTTTTTATTTTTCTTAGAGTCTGATTTCTTGTATTGTTTGCTTTATCTTATGTTTTAAATAAAATAGCGCAACCTTGGTTTTGGAGTTCATCAAAGTTGTGGATAAACTAAAAATATTTTGACCAAAGACTGCTTGCTATTTGCACATACATCATGCTTAAGGATCCTTTAAGATTAGCAGATTGTCTGAATAGATTATGAACACATTGAAGTCCTATTTAAACCCTATAAAATAACTAAGGTAAGAAAAGTCCAGAGTACTATTTTGAGGCTCCATTAGCTTCACATTAATGTCTGTCCTAGGAAGCTAACAACAAAAGAACCATGGACAGGAAGCAGGGTGAGCAGTTGTATGGTATTTAAATGATCCCATGCCATAAATGAAAGCCAAAAGGCTAGAAGAGTCAAGTCTCCCAGAGAAGAAGCATACATCAAAAGGACATACTGAATAAAATCAGTTTGGATAAGGTTGCTCGAAGGTTCTTCTCTGTCCGTGAGCTGAAAGAAAAATATCTCTCACACAAAAGGAAACTATGGATGGAAGAACCTAAACCAAATTTCAGATAGAAAGCAATCCTAGAGGACTCGATAGGACAAAAGTCCAAAAGCATCAAAATAATGCAAAATGGCATGGGAATGAGGAACAAACGAATAAATCTGTTCACAATCTATTACAATATCGTGGTGTCTAAGTTGGAAGCTATCTGAAGGCAGAGAAAAAATAAACTTCATATCTTGGCCTCAGAAGAGTTATTGAGACTAGGAAAGCCTGGTTCTCTTATCCCATTGGACCATAATCAATGTTAAAAGTTCATAAATATTGTATTCTAGAAAATCTAGGCATCTTAAAGGAATCTAATAAAATGGTCTAATAGGATACTTTAAAGTAGTTGTTGTTTCAAAAGTTAGTTTTTCAGAGATATGTGTCTGCCAGTTAGTCACTAATTGTTGTTGCTGCAACATTTCCCAAAAATATTTTTTGGCCCCCCTTTTGAAGATCTTAGTTGCCTTTGCTTTTATTGTCTTTTTTATTTTCCTATCCATCATGAATTTTTGATTTTTTTCATTTTCCACCAAAGAAGAAAGTCCAATTTTGATCTGTAGCAATGGGCGGTTTCTTAGTTTCGAGCCGCTACAGCGGGCTCTTCTTTGTTTTCAAGCCACTATGATGAGCCTTTTCCAATTTGCGAGCCGCAATGATGGGCATCTTTTTCTTTCACCACTGCTATAGCAGAAGGATTTCATGATCGGGCCACTATAGCGGGTGTCATTTTGTCTTGCGCGTCGATGTCCGTCTACTCTCGCTATGTCAGAGAGCTTTTCAAGTTGCGTCCGCTATGGCAGCGAATTTTTGTTGTCATTTGAATTAAGTCCTCGAGAGCCACTACGGCAGACGTTTCCCTTATTGTGAGCTGCTATGATGGGTACTATTATGTTTTGCAAGCCGTCGTTTGTTTACTCCTGCTACAGTGGAAATCTTTGTAAGTCTCGCCCGTTACGGCAACGGACTTCGAGGTTTGTTTTATTTGACATTTGAGAGCCGCCAAGGTGGGGTGTTTTGCATATTTTGTTGTGGAGGTATTGTCTGATACACTATCACGGAAGTGTCTTGAGTTTCGAGCTGTTGTTACGGATACAACGTTATTTTCTCTCTGATGTGTTTTTATCATCGAGCCGTAAGGCGATTGTAGGGGAATCTTGGATTGTGAGCCATTGTTGCAGATGGAGTTGAATGTTCGAGCTGCCATATCTGGGAATTTCCCGTGATGACTTAAGTTCTTCATCCCACGGTTGGTTGGCGCCAAGGATGTTTTGAGTTTTCACGTGCAAGTGAATTAGGGGTTTTAAAAGCTTGAAAGTCCTATTAATTTTCCCAATTTGATTTATTTTTACATTTTGTTTTTATGGAGTTAGTTAGAATCTGGAGAATGATTTTCGTTTGAAGTTATTTGTAAGGTTTCTTCGTGGAGCTCACGTGGCTCGTGCTCGTTAGTTATTCTCAGCTGCATGGCATTATTGTTGACCGGACAGGAAGGTTTCTCATCCCTTTCCAAGTAAATGATTTGTTCAAGCTTGCAAACTATCTGTCGCCATTAGTGCTTAGGTTTGGCCAGGTATATAAAGGGTTTTGTTTCCCATTTTCTTCTTGGTCAGGTTGTCACGGTGTATTTTTTCCCTAGTAAGTAACCTAAGCCTTATGCATGTTCAGAGGCATTTTTTCGCCCAGTTGGCAGTTCTAAAGAAGTCGGGAATTGCGTCAGTATGAAGACAGTCGGCTGCTCATGTGTGGGCATTGGTATGGGCTGCGGTTTTATCTTTCTATGCAGAGCCCATAGGTTGAAAATCCTTAGGAATTGACCATGGGATTTGTGGCATTGTTTTTACCCTAGGACATCACCACCATTTTTTGGTTCTTTGAAGCTTTGTTGTGCCAGTGAGAGAGAGTATATGAGGCTGAGAGGGGGTTTTTTTCACTGAGGAAGAAGAGTGCGGGGGGTTTTTAAACAATTGGTTTCCCATAGCCCATGTAGTTTTATAGATTTAAACCTTGACCTATGCCTTGTATTGCTGGTTTTAATGGATGAAACTAACAGGGTAAGGAATTTTTAGTTCTTATGTTGTGGTGATGTATACGTATGTTTGTGTTTCGCTTACATTGATCATCATTATCTCAAATATGAATACTAAGACAAGTTCGTTTTGGAGGTACTATTTACTGCTGAAACCATGCTGAAGAAGGGGAGGAAGAAGCTTAAATCGCTAAAAGCGATTATGGCACAAATATTGTTGAAGTCTCTCCTACAGTAAAAGCCGAGATAGTATACGAAGACAATAAAGAAATTACGGGGGCGGAGCCTGAGCTAAAATGGGGCCAGATCTATCCTATGATGGCAGAGAGAAAAGTGTCAGAAGCTGGATTGGGGGATCTAGCTCTATACCAGAATATTTTGAGGTCTGGGTTAGCCAAAATAGCCACTAGACCAGAGGTTTTTCCATGCATAGAATTCATTGGATTGTTGTTGTCGAAAATAGACATGGTAGGAATGATAATAAATGATGAAGAGGGAAAGCTTATTGCATCATTCGCATCGGCATTCACTTCAAAAGCATACAGTCTACTAGAAGTAGAAATAAGTGTGACACCATATTGGGTCAAGAGTCTTAAGTTTGACTATACAACCACAGTAAAGGGGATGATGATTGAGGGAAATACCTTCAGACATAAACAGTCAGGAGAATATGAAACGGTTCATCTTTGAACCCCATTTAGAATAGTAGCATTGATGTTAAGCAGGCTGTATGGTAGGTCTAATGGAAAAATGTATAATTTTGGTTGGATTCCCCTCATGTATTATGTAGTTATGTAGGGAACAAGTTTTAAATAGGCAGATATAGCTACTAGAAACTTGTCCAAATGTATCAATGCAGCCAAGGAGGGTTTAAAGTAGAACAAATCAGAATTCTTTTTGTCATCCTTCTTGATAGATTGTATACTCTATAGGCACAGGTTTGAGAAGCTAAATTGTGTATGCATAGAGGGGAAGGCTCCTATTTACCTTGCATATCAGATTATGGGAGCCCACAAATATCACAATATTATCAGTTAATTTGTGAAGAATTCATAAGGCCCTGTATAAGTTAATCTTTTTAGAATATTGTCCATGTCTGTCAGAAGGAGGAGTAGAGTCTATAAAAGAATATGGTGACTATTTTTTCACCAAAGAGGCAACTTATATGAGAATGTATGGAGGCACTAGAGCACCCTCACTATTGCCCAAGTATGCAACAGACTACATAGTATTGAAGGAAGCAGTCATACAAGTATTCCTAGATGGTTTTGGAAACCATTTGTTTGATATTAAGAAAGTTGTTTTCCCACCCATACCTTTTTACGTGGGAAGTTACAAGTTTAACAAAGTCAAAAGCACTCTGGATTTCATCAAAGAACTGGAAATATTCCACTTTAGGGAGAAAAGCTTCCACAGGAATTATTCACAAGGAAAGGTAGCAGCTCACAAGGCTGCTCACAAGGTAAATTTTGAGTATGCAGACTGTTTGTGCCAGAAATTGTTTCTAAGGCCAGAGAAACAAGCCAACACAATCTCAAGAGTAAAACTCAACAAATAAAGCAAAGTTTAGGGTTTTTGGTATGATTTAAATGGTTGTAAGCTTCAAGAACAGTTAGGGAATACATTCAAAAGAAAAGTAACAACTAAATCATAAACAGAAACTGATAAAGATGCATAACATATCACATAAGATCCAGCAGAAAGACTATTCTGAGGTTCATACATAAAGGATAAGCATTACCAGAAAATACACATTAACTAGCAATGAATTTATCATTTAAGAAACTAAACAAGTTCAATAACAAATCCAACATAGACAAACTGAAGGGGAAAAAGTCATATATCTCATTATTTTATCAGAAAATGCTTATAAGAGTCTCAGTACTTATCTCTGAACAAGTTTGCAGACAAAACAGTCTTGTAAACCTCCTGATGCTCCCAAAAATAAGAACCCTCATGCTGCAACACAGTAGTGATGATTAGCTTGATCAAACCATGATGAAAAATTGACTGGGATGTGTGATCTTCATGCTGTTTAACCTTACTGGACATTTTCTGCAGGCTCTTCAAAAAGAAGAAAGGCAGGTTCATCTTTGAGAATCCTACTATGTGTTGGAGGAATCTAAAATGATATTTAAATACATATGAATACCTGCCATCACAAGTTACATAGCTTTGCAATATTCTAATTGGCTCAACCCACTCTTTTCTGAAATTTTGGATAAGAATCCCTTTATTCCAATCAGGATTCACATTGGGTAACAGGTATCTGTGAGGTTCAAAGTCAAAAGGTAATTTCTTGAACCAAGGCTCACCCTCATTACTGATCCCAATAGCCTCTGCAATTAGTCCTACAGTCAATTTGAATTTAAGAGCATCAAAAATAACCATATCATCTTTCAGACCCTGAGCAAACTTACAAGACACTTGTGCATTGTAGCCATCTATCTTCCTGAAGAAATTCAGCCAACCTGCCTGTTGGAACAATTCAGCACAATCAGGGAGCTTCTCAATCTAGGTTAAGTTAGTGGGCTCAGCCCTATTGATTTTTCCACTTTTTCCACTCTTACCCATCTTTTCCCTTCAGAAACTAGAAGTTGTATGGTTTTAAGGTTCAGAAGATGCTTTATAAAGTGGTTTTCTGCTCCTTCAAACTTCTTCTCAATTCCTGCACATTTCTGAACAGACCTGTATATTTTAAAAGGTGAAGTAAAGCTTCTCAATAAGAGGATAAATTAACATCACCGAGGGCTTCCATGTTGCTTTGTCCTAACAATGCAAATTAGGTCTGTATACAGGCTAACTGCAAAATATTTGAAACTTAATCACCAATCAGACTGTTTTTTAAACAAATGACCATCTTCAACCTGTCAAGCAAACTGTGTATCAGTATCTACACCCTGTCAGCATGATTTATGAACATCTCTGCACAAAAAAGGTTTTTCATAAATGAACTCTGTTGTCACTTTAGATTTTAGTGCAGACTGTTCATCCCACACCTATCTCTTTTCAGCTCATCAAAGTGATACTAGGCCTTCTTGTATTTGCCTTCATATGTTTCTAAAAATAATTAAACTCTGCATCAAAGAACCTAGTTTTCAGCAACTTCTAGGTATCATATGTATCATTCATTTAGACAAGAGACTCTCATCGAAACCTGTATATAAATGCCAATATTATTCTTCAAACCAATTAACTTTGCAAATATGACAACTATCACCAGTTTCTCAAGCAAATTGAAAACTTCTTGTGTGAGGGATGAACAGAGTAAAACAGTCTACAATTCATTCCAATGCTGCTTCCTGTAGACTATGACTCCAATTGGCATTAGGTATGTCAGCAATCTTAACCATTCAACTCATTGAACTCATAGTATATCCATATCAGAGCTTTTTGAGTTTATCAGAGAACCAAAATATAAACAACTTTTCCTCAAACTGTTTCGAAGTTCCAAAAACTGCAAGGTTTAAACTTAGGGCTATTTTGGTGCTCTGTTCAATGAAATTCTTCAGAACAGCTCCAGGCAGTTATTTCTTAGGCTAACATTTCATTTTGGAACCTATTTTAACCTCTGCATCAACCAATTTCTCCAGAACGACCTCCAGCGAGAAAATTCCCAAATTTTCAATTATAGGGGTTTATAGTGAAATACCTGCCAATTGTTCAACTGCAATGGTTTAAACCTATGTCTTGAGCTATTAACTACCTCTCCTTGAGTGTACAGATTTCTTTATGTGATCACTTTGACTGCAGGTAACGGTATTGAAAAGCCCTAATTTTCGCTAGCCTTCATAACTCTGTCTCTGCTCTGCAGCAACATAATCCACCTTTCTAGCAGTTAACTTTACTTCACGAGCCTTCCTTTCCTATGATAGTGCGTGTGAAAAGAAAATTATGCCACCTTAGACCGAAATTTACTGATAACTGTCAAACAAATCCCGCATTATGGGCAATGATGGCCATGATTTGTTTCGAGACTCAAAACCACCTGGAATCGTGTTGAAACTACAGCTTACACGTATTGAACAGCTCACCATATGCGATTAGTCATTCACAAACTGAAATCATGCTAAAAACTTGCTTTAAAATCGAAAAATAAAAGGGCTGCGATATTCTTATAGCGCGCCCTTTGTAAATTTTCACTCCAGCGCTACAAGAATATCTCCAATGCTAATTCTCTGCTATTTTTTAGCTTTTTGCTAATTTGTAGGAGGTTTAAAAATTTGCTTGAGTGAAGCAATGCTCAAAGTATTCCTTATGAATCCACTACTTGATCAAATGACTTTCAACCCTTTAACCAAAAAACAAATCTAAGGTTTAAAAATTCAAAATTTCTGAAGCAATCTCAAAATTTCAAATAAACACTAGACAAAACTTTCCAAAAGGAGAGCAAAATAAAAATTAAAGTCAATGAAAGCTTTGAAAGAAAATATAAATCAAACCAAAATTGGAGAAGTCAAACCAAAATGAAGAAACAAATTACCGACTAAACATCTGGCTCCAGCTGCGGGATGAAGTCCTCTCTGCGAGGCTTCAAGAACCTGTAGACCAGTGCCTTCTGTCCTCTAACTTAGCTATCTGCAAACTTCCATTGGGCTATGGAGTCTTTATTCTATCTCACTCACACCGGTATGTACAATGATCAGTGAAAAATGCCCTCATAAACTGTAAAAGTGTTTGAGGAATCGTCCATTCACAGGGCTGGGCAACTCCTCACCTTCTAGGGACTGCAAGATAAAAGTATTGTTTTCTAAAACTTTTGATATCAGAAAAGGGCCAAACCAAAGATTGTCAAACTTACCGTGTTTTCCCTTTTGCTCCTTCCTTGCATCCCATCTTAAAACCATCTCACCTTCTGTAAAAATATTTTCTTTAATATTTCTGTCAAACCTGTTTTTTACCTTGGCTCTGTACAACTGAGCTTCTTTGTCCACCTTCTCTCTATTTTGCTGCAACTCTATCATTTCAAAGATTCTCCTTTGCATATCATCCGGTTCCTCTTGAGATTTCTGGAGGAATTTCATTACTGGAATCCCCAACTGAACAGGGAACACTGCTTCTGTTCCATAAACCAATTGAAAAGGAGAAGTGCCAATAGCCTGCTTCACTGTGATTCTATCTGCCCACAATGCATATTTCAGCATTGAATCCCAAGATTTTTTATTATGCTTCAGCAGTTTTTTGATGCTTTGAATGATATTCTTGTTAGATGATTCAGCCTAACCATTTCCCTGAGGATAATAGGGAGTTGAGTGCTTCATAATGATGCCATGTTTCTCACAGAAGGCTACCATTGCCTTGGATTTGAATGCCTTGGCATTGTCTGTTATTAATCTATGTGGACAGCCAAACCTGCTCAAGATATTGTCTTCTATGAACTCCATAATCACCTTATCTGTAGCATTCCTTGTAGGAATGGATTCCACCCATTTTGTGAAGAAATCTGTAGCAGTCAAAATCCAATGATGTTGTCTTGAAGATGCAGGATTTATTTCTCCAATAAAATCCAGACCCCATTGCTGAAAAGGAGCATTGACTGAAATAGGCTTTAGAGGCAAGGATAATAATTTCTGTTTTCCTGCAAATTTCTGACAAGGTATGCAGGCTCTTACTTGCTGGTACACATCTAAAAACAAGGTGGGCCAATAGTATCCAGCTCTCAAAATTTTGTAAGCTGTTGCTTTCCAATATTTATGCCCTCCACAGGCTCCTTCATGAGACTCTGAAATCACCTCTCCTATTTCAGATTGATCCAAACACCTGAGCAAGATACCTCCTGGATCTTTCTAGAACAATTGATCCTCTATCAAACAGTACTTAGTGGCTTTAAGTTTCAGAGATATGGCATCCTTCTTGTCTAAATGATCAGGACATTGTAGAAATAACAGAAAATGAACAATATCAACATACCAAACTGAAGATGAATAAAAATCCATGATCCTTTCTTTCTCCTGAAGTGCTTGGTCTTCTTCAGGAACTAATTCTTCAGCCATGACATCCAGTCCTAGAGCTTGACAATTTGAGTCAGCCAGCAGCTTGGCCAATCCATGTCCCTTGATAAGCTTAGTAGGTCTGATTTCTACATCGTACTCCATGATCTTTGCAATCCATTTCCCTCTCTTCCCTTCACTGTTGGGCTGTGTCAAAACATCCTTCACTGTAGCATTTGGAACAAATGAAACAACCTTCGAATGCAGGACATCAATTCTAAAAAATTTCAAAGCCTTCACCAGAGCATAGGCTTGTTTTTCCAGTATACTGTATTTCAGCTCAGAATCCCTGAGAGTTTTACTGAAAAAGGCAATGGGCTGCTCTAGTCCTTCCTTGTTTTTCTGAAGTAAGATAGCTGCAATTGTATCTGCTGAAGCAAAAGAAAAAGTAAGGAACTCCTGGGTAAAATCAAGACTTACCAACACAGGTGCTTCAGTCAGAGCCACCTTGATTTTATCAAATGCTTCCTTTGCTTCAACAGTCCACTTGACTTCCTGGTCTTTCTTTAACATAGCTGTGATTTGTTTAATGGTTTTAGCAAAATTAGGAATAAACCACCACAGAAAATTTATCTTACCAATGAATGATTGCACATCTTTCTCACTCCTGGGAAAACTAATCTTCAGTATTGCTTGGACTCTCTCCGGATCTATTCTGATGCCATCAGCAGACACCAAGTGGCCCAACAGTTTACCCTCTTGCACAGCAAAATGAGATTTCTTGGGATTTAGAGACAGGCCAAATTTTCTGTATTTCTGGAAAGTCTGCCTCAAATGTTTTAAGTGCTCATCATCAGACTGTGAGAACACAGTGATGTCATCTAAATAGATGACAACAAACTTATCTTTTTCTCCCACGAATGCAATATCCATTGCTCTCTGAAAGGTTGCTCCAACATTCATCAGGCCAAAAGGCATCTTGTCATACATGAAGGTTCCCCAGGGGGTTGTAAAGGCTATTTTTTCCTTGTCATCAGGGTGCATGGAAATCTGATTATACCCTGAGAATTCATCCACCATAGATATCCTCTGAGCTCCAACCACTTGCTACAAAACTTGTTCAATCTTGGGGAGAGGATAGTTGTCTTTTAATGATGACCTATTCAGATTTCTGAAGTCAACACATAATCTTATTTCCCCATTATTTTTCCTAACAGGTACAATATTTGCAACCCAGGAAGAGTACCTGAGAGGTACTATTATCTTAGCATCCAGCAACTTCTTTACTTCCTTTTCAATCACAGGAAACAAAGCTGGATTGATCCTTCTCAGTTTCTGTCGGAAAGGCTTAACATTAGGCTTCAATGGGACCTTATGCTGAATGATTGCTGTATCATAAGTTCTTAACTCTTCATAAGACCAGGAAAACACATCCACATGTTCTTTCAAAAGCTTGATATACCTGCTTTTTTGTTCAGCTGTCAGAGATTTAGAAATTTTTACCATTTTCGGATTTTCTGCAGTACCAATATTGCAGTCTTCTACATTGTCTTCTGAAGATTGGACTACTGGTTTAGAAGGTGTATCATATTTGGTAAAAATTCTTTCTAAAGGCACTAAAACTTTAGGGATAAATTTACTCTTCAACTCAATGATCTTATGACCTGCAATCTCACCTTCAGGAAACTCATTTTCAACAAATACATTTTCAGCAGACTCATCTTCAGCAGACTTATTATCCTCTCCTTCTTCATCCTCATCCTGATCAATTTGGGCATTAGTAAACTCATCTGTAAGCTCAAGAAATTTTTTGATTTCAATGTCATCTTCAAATACCCTCCAGTGTTTCACATTGTCAGGTACATATGGTCTGTACCTCACCTCTATGGGATACCTTAGCTGAGTAGTTTTAGGAATTCTGAAGTATGAGGAAGCCAAAGCTAAAGAGTTTGCAGTCTCATTGTGATTTCTTGGAATATGAGTGATATTAAATGCTATGAAATAATTGTCAATCATATCCCATACCTCATTCCTATAGACCTTCAACAAATCCTGCTTTACTTGATAGTTGTTCTTCACCTGTCGAACAACCAACTCGGAGTCGCCATATGCAGTAATTTGCTGAATGCCTAAGTCTTTAGCAGCTTTCAGTCCTAGTATCAGAGCTTCATACTAAGTAGTATTGTTAGTGGTAACAAACTCTAGCTTATACATGAGTTTCATTGTCTCACCTCTAGGAGAAATGAGTAAGACCCCAGCTCCAGCACCCTCTTTGCATGAGGATCCATCAAAATACAATTCCCACAGCTGATCTTCTTCTTCTCTATAATGTCTCACTGGTTTTTCTTTTTCAACTTGTAAGAGACCAACAGAATTATCTTCATCACTGAAATTCAACATGCAAGTCCCTAGATCTTTGTCAACAGCATATAGGGGGTGATTAGTGGGGTTTTTGTCATCTGTGACTATGTAAGCAAACTGTAGCTCTCTGTATAGTCTTCTAGTTTCTCCACCAAAAACAGGGATGGTGGCATATGAAAGGTCCATCTGTAAGGTTCCCCCAACCTTCTTAGCCCATGACCTAGAAAGCAGCAAGCCAAACTTTGGAGTGATGTCAGCTACCACAACATCCATTATTACACTCTTCATAGGCAACTGAGCAAGGCTAACAACCATGTCTTTAATCACTCCTAGACACTTCACAGCTCGAGAGTCAAAGGCATATAAATCATGGTAAGGTTTAGTAATACTCAGACGTAAGGCTTCCATAACAGCTTTGGGCATCAAATTGTGAGAGGCTCCTGAATCTAATAGACAATTGTGAATCATTTGGTCATGGAAAGTCAAGGTGACATAAAAAGGGGGTGAATCACCAGCCTCATTTTCTGTTTTCTCAGTTAGGGCAGATCCAGTAAATATTTTTGGGCTTTCTTCTTGCAAATTGACAATATCTGAAACATGCTTACCACTAGCAGAATTCATAACTTTTAGGACTATTTGTTTATATGATGGATTCTTAATAAGATCAGTCAATGGTACAGGAATTTTTAATTTTCCTAACTCATTCTCCATACTAAAATTTTGGATTGACTTGTTTACCTCTTCAATTTCAGCATTCTTCTTTGATTTTTCTGCAGATTGCTTCTTTTCTGTTACAGGATCAGCAACTGGTTTATCAGGAACAGCTGTAGCAGGAACAACAGCTTTATTCTTGGGAGCTTGGACTACTTGTTTTGGACCACATCTAAGATTAATAGTCTTCTTAATTCCATTATGATGAGTAGCAGCATTTACAGCAGTTTTCTCAAACTCCAAATCATCTTCAACTTCATACAAATCAGCATCATAGTACTCAGTGTTCAGAAAATATTCTTCTGTTACGAAACCTCCAGACAAACCATCTCCAAAGTGGTTCATATCCTGATCAGTTTCAGTCTCTTCAAAGAGAAACTGTTCATCAACCTCTTCTTCATCAGCTACATTATTTTGAAGAGGTGGGGGCACTCTTTGATCCTCATTCTCCCTCCTTTCTTGTTGGATGTCATTATTCCTTCGCTCCCTTGGCATGAATCTAGGAGCAAACTATCTTTTGAACTGATTTTGGTTATTTGGGTTCCTCTGAGCTTCTAGAGCAAGTTTGGCAGAATTATTTTCAAGTTCTAGTTTGTTCAACTTGGCAGTGAGAATCTTTACAAGCTTATCCATTTCATCTATTTTGGCTTCAGCAGACTGAGGAGCAGCACTTGTTGAAACAGCTTCTTTCTTTCCCTTTCTTTCATGCTGCTACTGAGGTGTTTCTTTCTTAAGTCTGTTAGAAGCCAGCAAATTGGACTCTACCTCCAATGCTGCATCTTGCATGTTCAGCAGAGTGATAGGTCTTCTTTCCTTGAGTAATAAAGAAAATTCACGATCAAAAGCATTTGCATAGGTCAGCTTGGCTGATGTTTCAGTAGGTTTGATCTCTGCTGGAATCCTACTATACATCTTGTTAAATCTTTTGGAGAAATCAGCAACAGTCTCATCTTTCTTTCTTCTGAGAGCTCCAAACTCTGTTATATAATAGGTGTGGTCCTTGGTGTCTCCCCACTGCCTCAGAAAAAGGTCTTGGAGTTCTTCAATTATGGTGATGGAGTTGGCAGGAAACTCTCTAAACCACTTTCTCACATCGCCATCCAGACTTTGAACAAACACCCTCATCCATACATCTTTAATCTCAATGTTCTGATTGTCTGCATAACTCAGGAAAGCCTCCCAATGTTCTTCTGTAGTTGTTTCACCTTGTCCATTGAATCTGGGCATATATTTCTGATAATCTCCTCCAGGAAAAGCATGTAAAGGCTGAGGTAGGACTAATGGAGCATACCTAGCTGCTACCATCCTGTCCATCATATCCATGGGTGGGTTTTGACCTGCCATTGTGGACAGAGGTTTAGACTGAGGTTTTGAAGAGGAAGAAACTTGACTAGAACTTGCTTGAAAAGGGTTCTTTCCTATTTTCAGCTGAAAGAGAGGGATTTTTCCAGGAGAAGTAGTCTTGGCTTTCAAAAAGGTTTCAGGATTGGTAAAAAATTGAAAAGTACTTTCAAGAATGGTAGGTTTTATCCAAGGTGAGTTTTCAGCTAGGTCTAATGAATCACCCAACTGGTCAGGGTCATAAGAGGCTGGTAAAGATTGATACCTTCTGAGCTTTCTTGCTTTTTTTATGATCTGTTCAGGGTCTGTCACACCCAGCTGCAAGGGAGAAGTAGGTCTGCTCCTGGTTCCAATTCCTCTAGAAGCCACTGTGACAACTTTTTGGTGAAAATAGCCTTCAAAAATGCTGGTTCAAGTTCACCTCTCAAACCAGGAAAATTGATAAGTATCCCAAGGAAGATATGCTTCAGCTTCGTCCCCGGCAACGGCGCCAAAGATGTTTGTGCCAGAAATTGTTTCTAAGGCCAGAGAAACAAGCCAACACAATCTCAAGAGTAAAACTCAACAAATAAAGCAAAGTTTGGGGTTTTTGGTATGATTTAAATGGTTGTAAGCTTCAAGAACAGTCAGGGAATACATTCAAAAGAAAAGTAACAACTAAATCATAAACAGAAACTGATAAAGATGCATAACATATCACATAAGATCCAGTAGAAAGACTATGCTGAGGTTCATACATAAAGGATAAGCATTACCAGAACATACACATTAACTAGCAATGAATTTATCATTTAAGAAACTAAACAAGTTCAATAACAAAGCCAACATAGACAAACTGAAGGGGAAAAAGTCATATATCTCATTATTTTATCAGCAAATGCTTATAAGAGTCTCAGTACTTATCTCTGAACAATTTTGCAAACAAAACAGTCTTGTAAACCTCCTGATGCTCCCAAAAATCAGAACCCTCATGCTGCAACACAGTAGTGATGATTAGCTTGATCAAACCATGATGAAAAATTGACTGGTATGTGTGATCTTCATGCTGTTTAACCCTACTGGACATTTTCTGCAGGCTCTTCAAAAAGAAGAAAGGTAGGTTCATCTTTGAGACTCCTACTATGTGTTGGAGGAATCTAAAATGATATTTAAATACATATGAATACCTGCCCTCACAAGTTACATAGCTTTGCAATATTCTAATTGGCTCAACCCACTCTTTTCTGAAATTCTGGATAAGAATACCTTTATTCCAATCAGGATTCACATTGGGTAACAGGTATCTGTGAGGTTCAAAGTCAAAAGGTAATTTCTTGAACCAAGGCTCACCCTCATTACTGATCCCAGTAGCCTCTGCAATTAGTCCTACAGTCAATTTGAATTTAAGAGCATCAAAAATAACCATATCATCTTTCAGACCCTGAGAAAACTTACAAGACACTTGTGCATTGTAGCCATCTATCTTCCTGAAGAAATTCAGCCAACCTGCATGTTGGAACAATTCAGCACAATCAGGGAGCTTCTCAATCCAGGTTAAATCAGTGGGCTCAGCCCTATTGATTTTACCACTTTTGCCACTCTTGCCCATCTTTTCCCTTCAGAAACTAGAAGTTGTCTGGTTTTAAGGTTCAGAAGATGCTTTATAAAGTGGTTTTCTGCTCCTTCAAACTTCTTCTCAATTCCTGCACATTTCTGAACAGACCTGTATATTTTAAAAGGTGAATTAAAGCTTCTCAATAAGAGGATAAATTAACATCACCGAGGGCTTCCATGTTGCTTTGTCCTAACAATGCAAATTAGGTCTTTATATAGGCTAACTGCAAAATATTTGAAACTTAATCACCAATCAGACTGTTTTTTAAACAAATGACCATCTTCAACCTATCAAGCAAACTGTGTATCAGTATCTACACCCTGTCAGCATGATTTATGAACATCTCTGCACAAAAAAGGTTTTTCATAAATGAACTCTGTTGTCACTTTAGATTTTATTGCAGACTGTTCATCCCACACCTATCTCTTTTCAGCTCATCAAAGTGATACTAGGCCTTCTTGTATTTGCCTTCATATGTTTCTAAAAATAATTAAACTCTGCATCAGAGAAGCCAGTTTTCAGCAACTTCTAGGTATCATATGTATCATTCATTTAGACAAGAGACTCTCATCGAAACCTGTATATAAATGCCAATATTATTCTTCAAACCAATTAACTTTGCAAAAATGACAACTATTACCAGTTTCTCAAGCAAACTGAAAACTTCTTGTGTGAGGGATGAACAGAGTAAAACAGTCTACAATTCATTCCAATGCTGCTTCCTGTAGACTATGACTCCAATTGGCATTAGGTCTGTCAGCAATCTTAACCAGTCAACTCATTGAACTCATAGTATATCCATATCAGAGCTTTTTGAGTGTATCAGAGAACCAAAATATAAACAACTTTTCCTCAAACTGTTTCGAAGTTCCAAAAACTGCAAGGTTTAAACTTAGGGCTATTTTGGTGCTCTGTTCAATGAAATTCTTCAGAACAGCTCCAGGAAGCTATTTCTTAGGCTAACATTTCATTTTGGAACCTATTTTAACCTCTGCATCAACCAATTTCTCTAGAATGACCTCCAGCGAGAAAATTCCCAAATTTTCAATTATAGGGGTTTATAGTGAAATACCTGCCAATTGTTCAACTGCAATGGTTTAAACCTATGTCTTGAGCTATTAACTGCCTCTCCTTGAGTGTACAGATGTCTTTACGTGATCACTTTGACTGCAAGTAACGGGATTGAAAAGCCCTAATTTTCGCTAGCCTTCATAACTCTGTCTCTGCTCTGCAGCAACATAATCCACCTTTCTAGCAGTTAACTTTACTTCACGAGCCTTCCTTTCCTCTGATAGTGCGTGTGAAAAGAAAATTATGCCACCTTAGACCGAAATTTACTGATAACTGTCAAACAAATCCCGCATTACGGGCAATGATGGCCATGATTTGTTTCAAGACTCAAAACCACCTAGAATCGTGTTGAAACTACAGCTTACACGTATTGAACAACTCACCATATGTGATTAGTCATTCACAAACTTAAATCATGCTAAAAACTTGCTTGAAAATCGAAAAATAAAAGGGCTGCGATATTCTTGTAGCGCGCCCTTTGTAAATTTTCACTCCAGCGCTACAAGAATATCTCCAATGCTAATTCTCTGCTATTTTTCAGCTTTTTGTTAATTTGTAGGAGGTTTAAAAATTTGCTTGAGTGAAGCAATGCTCAAAGTATGCCTTATGAATCCACTACTTGATCAAATGACTTTCAACCCTTTAACCAAAAAACAAATCTAAGGTTTAAAAATTCAAAATTTCTGAAGCAATCTCAAAATTTCAAATAAACACTAGACAAAACTTTCCAAAAGGAGAGCAAAATCAAAATTAAAGTCAATGAAATATTTGAAAGAAAATATAAATCAAACAAAAATTGGAGAAGTCAAACCAAAATGAAGAAACAAATTACCGACTAAACATAGACTATATAGATAAAGAAGAGCAAGTATTCAGAAATGTCTAGAGTATGGAAGCCTTGAGCAAGAGGTTAAAAGGAAAGGCATTTGGAGCTAAAGGAAGTAGCAACAATAAACCCAAGCCAAATGAAGGAGACGAGGAATCTGCAAAGAAATCCCAAGAGGAAAGCACTCGCAGGCTTGCAGCAGGAGTAAAAAGGTTGTTGGCAGAGGAAGCATAGAAGGATCAGGCAGAAGCTACTAAGCAAAATAACATAGAGGCTGTTTTGAAGAAAATGGCAGAGTTGGAGAAAGCCTTGCCTAAAGGAGATTCAAGATTTGATCAAGGCATGTAGGATACAGGAGGGAAAGGCCAGTATAATGAAGAAGTTCAAGGTGGTGGAGGGCTAGAGCAAAGCCCTATGCGAGATAACCTAGAAAACCTGCCAGCCACATCTAGCAGCATCCTTACAAGGGGTCATGTGCCCATAGCTGAAATGGGGCTCGTACCTTTTACAACATCAAATCAATACGATGTGGCATGTTTAGATTATATTCATTTTGATCCTAAAATGAAATCTATTACATGGAGGAAAGAGAAAAATTTGAAGGTAGGAACTCAGCTTGCAGTGACCACTGTGACGGAGAGAACAGTCATGAAGAATGTAGAAGAGCACCCAAAGAAATTGGCTTCTATGGGCATTGCAAATGCCTATGAAAGTGCTCACAATGTGGACAGGCTTATGGAAAACATTGAACAATACAAGGGAAAGATGGAAAAAATGAAAGAAGTGTTGATGAAAGAAGAAAAGGTAGGAAGAGAATCCAAAATAAAATATGAGGCTACCTTATCAGATTTCGAAAGGATTCAACAGAGACATCAAATATTAGAAGTAGAACGCAACAGTTTAAAATCATCAAATGAAGAGTTGAGTAAGGAGAAAGGAAGTTTGGAAAATAAGGTTGTAGAATTGGAACTACAAAAGACTACTGCTGAGGGGAAAGCCAAGCATTATGAAACCCAAGTAGCAGCATTAGAGGCCCAAAAGGCTTCACTAGAAGTTTTATTAAAAGTAGAAAGTGAGCAAAGAACGGATATTGAGCCATTGACGAAGCATGCCCTCATGCTCAGAAGTAAAATTTATCAGATGTAGCTTCAAATAGCAGATGAGATGTTGAAAGTTTGACAAGTAGAAACTAGGTTGGAGGAGATTGTGAGTACAGCTTCTTATTTTTTAGACAGGACCCAGGATATCCTGGAGATTCTTCAAGGACATTTGACTTGGTTGGAAACAACCAAGGAACCTCCAGCTAATGCACCTATCAAAGACTTAGAGACAGTGAAGTTGGGGTATGAACTGATAGAATTCGGGAGTAAAGCTATGGAAGAATTGGTAAAGGCAGTCCGGAGGACTAAAGGTGTTTGAAAATAATTATGTTGAAAGGTGCTAACAATTTACAATTGTTGTCAAACATATGCAAAGAAAAGGTTAGGATAATTACCTGAGCATGAAGAATATTTAAAACAATTGTAGGTCAGATGGTAGGAGGATGAATTTGGTATTCAACTGGTCAAAATTTTAGATGAGAAGGTGTTGAAAACTATAATAGCCCAAGCAGTAGTGAGAAATCATCTATTGGGAGATCAACTTCATTTGATTCCAGCCAGAGTGGCAAATATAGAATCCCAAGTTGCCAAACATGAGGTCTCTAATAGATTCCTAGAGCCATTAGGGTTTGAGACCATAGCGACAGATACAAATATTTGGAAGCAATTCATAAATGATGTGGCTGGGTCCACTTAGCATTTTTTTGTTTTATTAATACATTTTTGTAATATTTGCCTAAGATGATGAGCTCACTAGGAGACAAAGGCCTTTTTTGTAACTGATTTGTAAAAAACTCCAAAAGGGCAAGGGAGACCAAGAGTAATTTGAAATTGTATAAATAGAGATCAAGAAGATAGAATGAGGACCTTTTTCATGCTATCTTTTTGTGAAGTTCATTGTAAGAAGAACTACTTCCTTTTATAATAAAGAAGGCTATTTTTTCTGCTGGAGAAGGGCTGTGAAGTTTCAAATGCATGCTATAGATTGGTTGAATGTAAAATTGTTTATGTTTCAGCTTATCCTACAACTGTGAGATCGTTCTAACTTATGCATTATTTCCATGTTATGAATGATTTTCCTGTTAGTTCTTATGAAACCTATGCAGCATATTGAGTGATGAATGTTTTAATCAACAATGAGCTATCTCTTTGTTTATCTTTATCTATGTATTCATGTATTCTGAATTATGAACGTCTACCTGTAATATTCTTTATGTATGCATTACAGTACATTACTCATCATTAGATATAATCTTTCTCCATAGGGACATGTTAGATAGAACTAGTTAGCTTAGCATAGTTGTTATTTGTTTATGATTTAGAAGAAAAAGGGGTAATAAGACGAGAGGTAAGAACCTGCGCATCACATTGTGGACTCTTTGTTGTCTCTATCAATTGCACTTAGATTAGGAACTTGCACATCATATATAAAATAAAACAAAATACACTTAAACGGTGGATCGAGCCGCAACCGGTAAAACAAGCTTTAACCGTTACTTGACCTACAGTAGCCAGACGTAAACTGGATGTATTCCCCATACCAAATAATAATGAGCTAATTGGAAATGCTTATTGGGGAGAATCCCTACTATTATCACCTGGGACTTTCCAGGCCTCAACACATACCAAGACCGAATGCTCATCCAACAAACTTTTGAATTTAGCAATCCAATGCATCAAGGGTAGAATTCGGAGGGCACCTCTCTTCATGGCCTAGTCAATAATAAGTGTAGAATGCCTCAAGATCTATTGCAAAATGAGACCATGAGTCTTTGCAAAAAAAGGAGCCCCCAAAGGGCCAAGAGTTATGCTAGGAATTGGATCCAAATCCCACACCCATATGCAACCTGAAGAAGTGATTTCTACGCAACAAAATCACCATGCCCACACCACATCTACCCTTCTATTCAGCATCGTCAAAAAACCCTACAAAGTCTCCCATATCCAGACAAGGGAAGGAAAGTGTATGGGTACGCTTTCTAGGCTCAGCAACATCAGACAAAGTAGAGGAGGACAAAATCTTCTTGACAGCCTGATTGAAATCAATACAACATCCCTAAAAAATATAATCATTCCTTGTGCACCAAAGAACCCATAAGCAATGCAAAGCACATTCCAAAGGAATAGATGGATGACTCTCAACAGACAGAAGAAAACCTGACCGGTTCGGATCATCCCACACCCAGGGAAGATTAAAGGAGGAACATATTTGAGACCAAACAAATATGAAGCCATGACAAAAATAAAAAATATGTTCCATTGTCTCCACCGCCTCCAGAAAAAAGCAACATCTGCTCGGGCCCTGATACCCCCTACGTTGAAGACAGTCCCAAGATAATATTTTGTGATTAAGTGTAAGCCACACGAAGCACTTGATATTCCTAGCCACCTGCTTCCTCCATAGGACTGAAGACAACCATGAAGTCTAATAGGAGAAGTGAACATTAAGTAACGAATCACAGGCTAGTCTTGCTGTGACTACACCACATTGAGAATTACCAGACCCAACCATAGAATCCAAATCAGAGTTAAGGGTAATTCCTGCCTCCTTTAACTAAACAAGATAAAGATCCCATTCTTCAGCAAACAACCCATTCAGGCCCAAAGAGAGAGTTGATTTACAACCCAGGAACTAAGAATCACCTAACACCGTTGCTTGCTTCAAAATGAAAATATCTCGATCATGAAGACAAGTAAGAAGATTACCAGAGAATGAACCATGATTAAGCTCAACAATCTTGTCCTGACCAAGAGTGATATTACTTCCCCTACCAACCAACTAGTAAAGCTCCCACATAATACATGGCAACACCGAACATAGACTAGTCCAAATCACCGAAGAGAGCCTGGCATAGGACAAAGGATTCCACAGCCACATGCTAACAGGCAAGCGTTTCATGTATTTAGATTTAAGGATGGAGCACCATAAATTTGAACAAGTAAGACCCCTCCACAGAGACTTAGCGCAAAGCACAGTATTGAATAGCCCCAAATGTTTAATACCCTATCCTCCCCATGAGACAGGAAAAGAGAGTGAATTCCACTCAGCTAAATGATATTTCCATAAATCATGCTCTCCTCTCCAGAGAAATCTGAAAATTGATTTACGCAAGGACACCAACAGACTAACAGGAACTTTGAAGAGACCAAACCAGAAGACCCGAATAGACTGTAACATATCTTTTTTCAAAGTCAATTGACCTCCTAAAGAGAGCCAATTAGTGGACCAACGATTGATACAGTACTAAACCTTCTTTAAAAGCCACTCCCAATCAGAACGGATATAAGATTTAGGTTTTAGATAAAAACCTAAATAAGTAAAACCATCCTCAAGCCCACAACTGTGAGTGGAGAACAAATCCTCAATAGATTTAACCGAACTAGCATCCACACCAAAGTGTCTAAAACAAAATTTTGAAATACTGAAGGACATGCCCGAAGCATTGTATAAAAGATCAATAATACCTTTTATTTTCACCCATTCAGGTAAGGAGCCCTTACCAAAAATAATAACATCATCAACAAATAAAGTATGGGAAAAAGAGATAGCTCCCGTAACCTTAACACCACAAATCAACTTATCCTCCTTTTATTTCCTAAGGAGTAAGCTCAGGCCTTCAATGATGAGGAGGGACAAATAGGGGTATAATGGAAACCCCTGTCTCAAGCTCTGAGAGCCTTTAAAAGAAACCGAAGGAGACCCGTTGATCAACACCGCGGGAGAAGCCGAATGAACACAAGACATAATCCAATTAGAAAAAATCATAGGAATGTCGATCTGTAATAGAATCAAATGCAAAATTGATCTATCAACCTTATCATATGCTTTCCCCAAGTCTAGTTTTAACACCATCACAGAATCAGATTTTTGAGTTTAATCGAGTGAATGGTCTCTTGGACAATTCCAGCCGCATCCAAAATTTGTCGATCAGGAAGAAAACCAAACTATTCCCCCAAGATAAACTTACCCAAAGGCTCCTTCAATCTTCCCACAATAATTTTAGTGACCAATTTATACAACAAGTTGCAGAGAGAAATAGGACGATACTCTGCAAAAGATGAAAGTCTGTCATTCTTCAAAATGCAAGTCAAGAAAGTGGAATTCAAATTGTTAGGAATAAAACCATCTGACATGGAGTCTTCAATAGCTAAAACAATCTCAGGATCAAAGAGCCCAAAAAAATGAATAAAAAACTCTAAGGTCCACCCATCAAGGCCCGACATTTTGTCACACGCAAAGGCCTTAAGAGTAGCTTCCAACTCACTAAGAGAGACAGGAAACTCCGAATGTCGTCCCTCTTCTATAGAAAACATAGCCGGATACAACTTCAGAGCTTCCAATTGTTTGCCAATGCAAGCAGACTTTGGACCCTTGTATAGACCAGAGAAGTAAGAAACGGCCTCAGCTTTAATGGACTCAGGGTCTGACATAGATAAACCCTCAGCATTAACAGTCTCCCAGATAGAATTGGATAATCTTCGGTGGTTTGCAAAATTATGGAAGTATCTAGTATTCTCGTCACCCGCCAGTAACCAGAGAGCTCGACTCTTGAGCTGGAGGGTTTCTTCCTTGAAATATAAAAGGATCTGTCTACAGCTAAAAAAATATTTCAGAATAGCAGCCTTATGTGGGCATAAAATAGAGTGCACATGATTATCCTCAATGACATAAATCTCTTCTTCACCGGATCGAAGGGAGGCCTCCCCCTTTATCTTTTCCGCCCGGTCCCAAGAACGAACAACATCACGTAACTTTGACAATTTCTAGAGTATAGATTGAAAAGGAGAGAAGTGAGCAGGCACCTCTGAGTGGAAAGAAGCCCACTGCGAAGAAATCAAAATATTGAAAGGCTCCACCGTCAACCACTTCAAATTAAACTTAAAGGGATAAATAAATTTTTGCATACCAAACTCCATCTAAAAAACCACAACTTTATGGTATGAAATCCTCGATGAATAGTGCCAACTATGAAACCTACCAAAAGTTTTGCACAAACCATCAGATATAAGAAATCTATCAAGGCGCTTGGCTATGCCACCAACCCTGCACCGACCATCAGATCACGTCGGGGAGAGAACCCCAGGGATAATATCCACCAACTGAGCTTCATTAAACAAATTCATAAAAAATTCTGCCAAAGAATCAATGGGTCGACCAACACCCCACACTTCATTAGTAGACCAAGTAAAATTCAGGTCCCCAGCCGAAATCAAATTAGGGAGAGAGAAAATCCCCGCAACCTTGGCCCGATCCCAAAAAGGCATTATATCAGAGTAAGGCCCGTAAACATTAAGTAAATGCACCAGCTCCTCAAAACCTTTCAATCTCCCATGCAGTAATATCCCTGCACAAGTATGAAAAGCTCTGCAGTCAACCATAAGGGGGTTCCAACCCACCACAATACCACCAGAATGCCCACAAGCACCCATTGCAGAAACAAGCCACCCAAGGCGTAACCACAATAAAAAATTGCAAGCATCAATCTTAGTCGACATGGTTTCCTGAAGGAAAATGATCATAGGACACAAATAATCAAAAGGACGTTTCACAGCAGAGCGTTTTGAGCCCCTGCCTAGCCCCTGAATATAGAAGGATATCAAATTCATGGGGTAACCACCAAAAAGGCCCCATTTTCTCTAAGGGCCAGGGAAGAGGAGAACACAGAGGCTTTAGGAAGACCTTGAGTGGATATCGACACTATCTTAGGATTAAAAAAGGATTGGTTTCTAATGGCTCCTTTAGTACCTCTCATATGCTTTACAGGTTTCTTTTTTTTCCGAATAGTAACAAACCCTCTGTTAACAGATGGTAGAGGAAGAATATCCGTTGAGGGAGAATTCACAAGAGATAGATGGGGTTACAACTGAAATAAGGACAGACCACCAGAGACAAATAATTCTTCCCAACACCTAAGCGCGGAGGTGAGACTAGAGAGAGGTTCGGGACAGGAGAAGAAGAGATAGCAATATGAAGGCACTCCTGAGGCTCAGGAGGGAAAGGAGGGAAATATAGAGAGTACCGATCCCCTATAGTCCCAAACTAGTCAAACATACCCCTTCCCATGAGAATCATAAATACCAACCACCTCACCATGAGGATAACCAAGAAAAGACATTGACAAAGTAGCACTTGGGTCCTCCCCTGAAGACACGACGGGGACAAACACAACAAGATGAGACAATGAATCCAAAATAACCTCAACATCAATGAAATTCAATAAGAGAGGGATTCTAGAGTTAAAATTACCAAGGAAATCCAAAGCCGAGGCCTCATCCAAAGAGATAGAAGAAGAGGGATCCTTGCCCAGACCTGACAAGTCATCCTGCAGCACCTGAACGCCATCACCAGGCCGCAAAAGCGAAGTACAATGAAACTTAGAGTGTCCAGTCGACTTACAATGGTGGCATTTGAAAGTGACTTTCCAATAGTCAAGATGCTAGATGAAGGAACCACCATCCCACAGGATGTCCATCTCCGTCGGCAAGCCCTCAGACACATCCAAATCTACCAACATGCGTGGAGTAGAGTAGTCAAAACCCAAAATACAATCATCCTCAATTAAAATAAAAGTGTCGAGTGAATTCCCAGCCGCCATGAAACCCTGGTGATTCCAGCGCTGAATAGGATAACTAGAGAGTAATAGCCACAGATGACAATAGAGCGACTTTTCAACCCAAGGGTCAAACGCAACATGCCACCTACCAAGAACAAGTGAGCCCACGCCCACTATCCAGTACTGGGTCTCAATAGCCTCCTTATCCTCCACAGATAAGAACTAAAATAGCACCCACCCATTAACCAGCATAACCACCTTCAGGATAGATTTAAGAACCGGCTTCCACACCACCCTAATCCATGATAGAATATCCTGTCGAGACAACTTAACATACTCAAAATTCCCAAGAAGGGCGTGTTGAGACAATGCCGCAACCATATCAATCATAATATCGTGCCTGAGCACACAGACCGGCCGATTCTTCTTTACTTTCTAAAAAAACAACTTAACCACCTGAGAATCATGAAGTTGCCTGTGATTAAAGGAGCCAGTACCAGCACTACCTGAGACCGAGATAGAACGACGTGCCTGCCCCGACAACCAACACTAAGCAGGCTGAGCATCTGCAAAAGCAGCATCTGCCCCGGTGTTGGCAGTCGACAACAACCCCTTCATTTTTTGTTGAGATGAAAATGAATCATCCCTCTTTTATGATTTAACTTTTAAAGATTATAAAAGAGTGCCTTCAGAATATTTGATTCTGAAGGTACTCTCAATTATAGAAGAGTTAAGAGTCATATTAGAAATTTATGAAAACATTTTCATAAATTGGATAAATTAGCAGCTGTAAGTCTCATAAATTTTATATATGATCAATTTTATCATTAATTCATTTATCTGATTATATATGTTGATTTAAGAGATTTAAAAGTATAGTATGCTAATTGGTTTTTTAAAGAAGACACGTTTTGAATTTGTTTGGAGCTTGGGTATTGATAAGATATTATAAGTTCTTAAAATCCCTAGAACTAAAGGTGATTTATTAATTAAAGAATATTTTTATTAAACCTAAGGTTCAAGATTTCACATATAACTTGATCTTTAATTGCTTTGTATTTGTAAAAATTAAATATATAGCACAAAATAGTGAGAGTGCAAATAAATGTATATTATTTTGAAATTGTTATGTGTCATATAAATATAACCATAATAGTTTTAAAAGCTTTATATCCAATCGAATTTGGTTTTGGAGACATAAATGGTAAGGATTTTATAAAGTATTTAAAACTATATTTCATAATAAAACTACATGTACATATATGGTTTGAGTGTTAAGAAGTGATCATTAGTTAGTTGCATTTTAGAAATCTTAAGAACATTAAGGATCAATATTATAATTCTACATCGTCATGTTAATAAACACGACTGCCTTCCATGTGTAATCTAGGGTGATCATCAATTGACAGTTTTAATGAGGACTCATGATTCATATGGCTAAGAGACAAACATCTGTTACAAGGATCGCTGCATGAAGATTGAATTTGTATTGGTATTTAGTTCACACCTGTCAATTTAATTAACAACTGTGGGTGCAGTAATAAAATCGAATCAGTAGAGTTTGATTTCATATGTGACTGATAACCATTCTCATTCATGATGATGTACGAGCTCATCATTCTAGACCGCGTGTCATTAATATATTGATTTATAATCCATGAATCAAATGATTTCTGATATGAGGGATTGGTTAAGAGTTTCATTTAGTCATGGCTAGTCTTTCATTTATCATAGAAAAAGCACTGGCTATTGTGCTCATCATCTCCAAACTTGGTTAATATGGCCAAAATTGGAGGTCTCTTCTCTGTCACGTATGAAGAAACAGAGGATTTGACATTTCGAGTAATGTCTTATACCTGGGTGCCTATTCCTTCCATATTCATGACCTCATTCATTTCAATTCATAACTAGAGTAGTAGTGAGGGAGCTATGGCTCCACTTAGTCGATTTGAAATTTCAGGACCAGAGCTTGTTGAATCCGATGAGAAAGCTGCTCTGTTATTCGAAAAGCTTGGATGGGGTCAGTTCTTCAGATGTTTTAGTGGCCATAACATGGAGGTTACTAAACAGCTTGCTTTGAGTTTTAAAGAAAATGTAGCTCAGATTGGAGATTTCAAGTTTATCATTGATGAAGATAAAATTGTAGAAGCTATGAAGCTTCCTCAAACTGGAGAGAGATGGTTTAAAGGTAGGAAAGTGAATAAGAAGAAATGTCAGTCCTTGCTGTTGCCCTTACCGGCCAATGCAAAATTGAAGATTGGGGTTTGGGTTAAGTTTTTAAAGCCAGAATGGCGAGAATTCTATGAAATCTTAGTCAAGTACGTATCATGTGATGGACGATTCTCTCATCTGCATTATTATCATCTGCAACTACTGTTAGCATTGAGAGGCTTTAAACTTAATCTTCCATTTTACCTATTGCAAAGTCTGAAGAAAATGGCACATTCGGTACAAACTACCATAGGTAATCCTGATAGAAGTCTGTTCCATCATGGTCTAATTAAAATTTTAATCCAGCATCAACTGTCTCTTAGTTGTAAATCTTGGGATGAGTTTTTGGTTGAATGTAAATTAGGGCCAAATCAGTATTGGCCAAACCCTCCCCCCAAAACGCGTAGGAAACGTAAGGCTCCAGTAAAATCCGAAAGTGGTGATGTTCATAAGGCTGAATCAAAGGATAAAGAGCTTCAGGAAGCAAATCCACCTATAAGTACTTGTATCAGTGATGATGGGGTCATGAATGTAGCTCTTTGTTACACTGAGACAACCTTGGACCAATCCCTATCTGACAAGTGCTTTAGTACACCGACAAAGGCAGAGGGAAAATTAACCAAAAATGAAGATGTTGATGCTGTTAACTATGAAAACCCCTCTGAGCTATATACTCCTCGAAAACATGGTGATGAGTCCATGCGTAAACTAGAACAATTAGCACAGGTGTGCTGTGACAAAGGGGGTTTTGAACCAAAAGGTCTTGTGTTTGTTCGTACAAGAAGAATTACTAGAAGTATGAATGCTACACCTACAGCCTTTGTTCCTACGGCCACTCAATAGAGTACTCAGCCAGTGATTGTCCATCTTGAGGATGATGTTCCATCATTGGTTCCCGAAACCATGCATATGGATGAACCTACTCTTATAGAGAATAATCATGAAAAATTAGCTAAAGACATTACAGAATCGGGTAAGTTCGAAGCTGGTCGATCGTGTATGGACGCTTATGGTTCGGGCCCCGAGCCATCTTTTATGAGCTTTCCATCACCTGGTCAAGATATAGATAATCTTGATTCTTATCAGGCAGCTGATTCGTGTCATGACAAGGAGGAAGAAACTCTCCAACAGGTCCTTGACAGGGTATATGAGACTAAAATTCCAGAATTGAAAAATGAACTAAAAGAGTGTCAAGCAAACGTTGCCTTGAAAGAGGTGGAAAATAAGACATTCAGGGTAGAGTTATTAAACTGGATTAATAGATGGAAGGACATGAATATCAAGAAGAACCAATACAAGAAAGCAAAAAAATCAATGATAGATACAAACCAACACTTGCTCGAACAAGTAGAACAATGGAAGCTAGTAATCATCAGGCTCAAAGCCAAACTTTCTGAAGCCAGAAGAGTGATCAATTTACAAAGTAGAACCTGATGATTGTTTCTATTTTCAGTTATATGGTTTATCTCTCTGTCAACAGGTAATAAAATATTTTTAAATGCATGCCTGCAAAATCACAAATTTTGCAGGCACACACATAATTTATTGTTCTTTTGCTATTTCTGTTAAAATTTATTTTAAATAAGATTCTCTTGCTTGTTTAAACAGGTGGACATGGTATCACTATCCTCAGCAAATACAGGATATTTTGGATCTCAGTTAGAAGACGTTGATGCTTCTTGAAGATTGGAATTTTGACATAGCCACGAATATGCCAGTTCCTTTAAATCAGCAGATGTTTCAAGCTAGTCGTTTTTTATTATTGTTATCCTATAGTGACAAGTGTCTGTTGAAGAGATTCGATGCACTTTAATAGTGATAGGACTCCTATAGTATTGCATACAACATTTATGAAAAAACGGAATTGAAAGACTAGTAGGATTATATAAACTAGTAATTTTGATGCAAGAGGGGATGGAGTGACTGAAGAAAAACATCATTGATATATTATTTTGGTACTAGTTTTGTTCCTGACTAAGGTTTTATCTTCGGAGGTGGAATTTGACTGGAAATTCTCAGATTGATATCGTTGATCGGTATTTATTTGGATACTCTTTTTATATTTCAGTATATAATCTTCTACTTATAATATTGATGCAGTATACTTGGTTATGCTTGTATTCATTAATCGATATTACACTTTGTCAATACAATATTGTATTTGAATTAGTATGTTATTATAATTGAATTAATCAGTGTTTCTATTGAAAATTCGAGATATAATGATATACATATGCATGTTTGTTTTTGATCTCATTCGTATTTTTACAATGTTTTCATTATAAACATTATCTTTTATTCAAATATTTAATGTTGTTTATTAGTTGTTAATTAATTAAACATTTCAAAAAATCGAAATAATTGCTTATTTCGATTTCTCTGTCAAGGAAACTTATAGCAGAATGATTTAGTGTGGATGGTTTAAATATTTTCATTTAGATCGTACTCCTTTGTCTTTCTATTCATCATTATATTAATTAATAATTAATATAATATTCATATTGCTCTCAGCTGGGATAGGATAGTTTAGTTAGTGTTATTATAGTGTAGTTTATATTTAACAGTTGTTAAATAGAATTTGTGTAATTTTAGAATAATTTTAATAGTCTTTTATATTTAGAATATTAAATATAAAATCCTCAAAAATCGAAGACTTTTCTTAAGAAAGCAATTGTAGGATAACTTAGGTAGTTGAAAACTAATTTTAGGGTTTATTTAGATAGAAATAACATTAGGATAGATTTTTATTGAATTTTAGTTTCTCCTTAAGAGAAAAATTCAGTTGGTAGCAGGACCATAATCTGCGATATTTTGCTATCCCAAACACACCGAGAGATGCTTTAAGCTACTTGTGTGGGCTTAATCTCCTTGTTGGCCTAGGTCAGAAAATCAGGCCAACACCCGGGAGAAACCAAAGGAGGGGACCCCGACCATTTGGAACAATGCACCCACACTCCTGGGTTTATGCGAAAACCCAGGTTCAAAACCGAAGGTTACGCTATCGAAGGGGAATGAACCCATGAAGAGACTAGAGAAATAGGGTCCAGAGGCAAAGATGACCACAAGAGACAAAAACCAAAAATATAAAAGAACAAACAGTACTGAAAGAAAAAACCCTAATTCCCACTTTTTTATTCAGGTTGGTACTAGGTCCGCTAAGAAATCTAACTTGACTCCTGAAAAAGCATGCAAAGCCAGAGAAATTCTAGAAGGGCCTAAAAAAAACAAAACCCAAAATTCAAAATCACAACCAAGCAGAGCCCAACACAAGAACCTAACAGATGAAGTTCCCTGACAAGCAAATATTACAGGCTGAGGAAGGAAAGATCCACCACAGGAAGCCCTGTTCCCACGCACTTAAAACCCCAACAAACCGATGGGCGTCAGGTAGTCTAGGAGACAGTCACACAAACAATGATAAACATTAGAATACGACCCAGAGGACTGAACTACAACAAAACCAACAGGAAATGCAACCCACAAAGGAGCAAATAACCCTACGCATGAAAGACGAACCATAAGTGACCAAAAACAGACCAAAAATTCAGGAAAAAGAACTCAAACGGTGGCATAGTCAGGAAAGGAGTGACCCAGACCTAACATTAGGAGGTGCCTCACAGAAACCTGGATAAAAACATCGATAGGGTTTGTAGCGCCCCACAGACCTCGCTCTGCCGAAATTAGTAACATGCTTTTTAAAGAAAAAAGGAAATTTAGAAATATATAGAGATGTGAAGATGATATAAATGAAATTGATAACCATTTTAAAAGCGTTGAAAGAGATATCGAAAAAAATTAGAAATAAATTAATACAGTTATACATCAATAAATTACTTACAAATATTGAATTGGAAGAACAATTAAAAAACAAATAAATATCAAAAGATAAATAAAGAGATGAACAATCAAAAAAATATATTATAGAACAATCAAATAAGGGCTCAAATATCAAAATTTAAAAAGGAAATGTTTAAAAGTAAATTAAAAAAATATTATAAATAATAAAATAGAATAAAATATTATTAATTAGAGTTAAAATTATTAAGGAAAAATATATAAATTAAAGGTTTTCTTGTATAGTTGTGAAGTATGGGGGTGGAACATTTTTAGAGAATTTTGAAGAAAGTGGGTTATAACTTATAACCTCAAAATTAAAAGCAATACACCTTATCATATTCTCCTCATAAAAGTGGGTATTTCCCCATCGAAAGCATTGCTATGAATATGTAAAGATATCATGGCTTGGTTAAACCATTGAGGTATTAATGAAAACGACATTTTGCAGAACATTGATAATGTCAAAAATATTATTACTTCTAAGTTTAAAGATAAATTTTGGTATGAGGAAAATTTAGCGCTTAGGAGAAAATTAAGATACTATAAGGAGGTTGTTAATCATAACTTGGAAGATCATAAGTATCTCTTGGCAGTAACTAGCTCACTGTAATGTAGAAAAGCTGAGTACTTTGGATAGTGAACCACATCTTTATTGATTTGGGGAGGTGCGAAGTTATGACTTTGGATTTAGGGTTTTCTATGTAAGGTACAGAACGTACTCCTTCTGAGTATTGTTCTTGGTTTTTTGTTTTGAAGTGTTGACACGTTTCCTTTGGCGTTGATTGTTCGCATATCCCGGAGTATGTCTTTACAGGAGATCAAACATTTGGCACGTATGCCGTCGAAGGAACATCCTTACGTCTTGTCACCTCGGGATGAAGCTTCTAGGGTTAGAGCTAGTGTATCTCATGGTGGTTTTGTTCCTGTGCATGCGAATGAGACGGTGAATGTGCTAGATCATGTGGCGTCTGTTGAGAAAATGGGTTGTCCATCTTTGTTTTCAGTCAGTGGTAAGCCGGGGGAGAGTTTTTTGCCTCGGGTTGATGGTGCTAGGGTTCGAGTTGTCGTATCTCTTGGTGGCTCTGCTCCTGTGCATGTGAATGAGATGGTGAATGTGCTGGAACCTGTGGAGTCTGATGAGCTTATTGGTTGTCCATCTTTGTTATTAGGTCGGTGGTCAGCTGGGGGAGCATTTTTTGCCTCGGGTTGATGTTGCCAGGGTTAGAATTGTTGTATCTTCTCATTGTGGTTTTTCTCCTGTGCATAGGTATGAGACGGTGAAGAATGGGCTGGAACCAGTGGAGTTTGACGAGTTTATGGGTTGTCCATTTTTGTTTTCGATCGGTGGTAAGCCAATGGGGGAAGGGCCTGGTTCTAATGGGCGGAGTCACGGGCAGGTTTCGATTGTTGTTTCTTCTTGGATAGAACCAAAATACTTGGCTCTTGATAATGGGTTTCTTGAGCCTATGTCTGATATCGCTCATTCTTTTGGTTTGAAGTCGTTTCTCTCGGAATTTTTTAGGGTCGCTCCTTCTACTGATGTATCTCGGTCTGATGTGAAGCCTGTCTCCTTGGAAGCGGATAGTATTCATGGCTCTAAGGGTTTCTCTTTTGATGGGATCTTGTTAAAATATGTAGAAGGAATCCATAAGAAGAGGTCTCAGCAAACCATAAAAAAAATGGGCAATCCTATGCTGATGACAGTGGGGGAAGATATTGGGTTAAATGACATTGTTCTGACCCATGCCACCACTCTGGTGGGTCATTTTAATGGCCGTAAATTTAAATCTGTGGGAGTAAAGAATTGGGTGTATGTGACTTGGAAGGATCATGTGGGTTTGTGCCCTGCAGTTTTCCTACTTCCTAGGGGCTGGATAGCATTCAAATTCATCTCGGAAGGTGATGCCATTGCGTTCCTTAATGGGGTTTGGCGATGGGACAATGTGGGATTGCTGCTTAAGCGATGGTCACTGCTCTTCAATCTGAGATGTGAAAGGTATGATCTTTTTCCCATTTCGGTTAAATTACCCAACCTGCCTTTTGAGTTCTGGTCTGTGGATTTTTTCAAGCTTGTCGGGAATACGTTGGGGTCCCATCTGGAGACAGGCCTATCTTTTCTTGATTCGGGTGTTTGCTGTTTGGGTAGGGTTTTAGTTCTTCTTGATATGAGGCATGGTTTTGTTGTGGATATGGTGATTAAATGGGGAGATAAAGAGTTTTGTTAGCCTCTAGATTATTTGGGTCTTCCTTTCCAATGTAATTGGTGCCATGCCTATGGGCATTTGATCCATAATTGTTCCTTATCGCTTTTTAACAAACACAAGTCTGTCCCTAAGACAAAATCAATTTGGAGGGTTAAGAATAGTGGGGAGAATCCCTGTGATTTTCTTGATTCTGTGAAGGTTAATGGGGTGGGGGATAATTCTATGCATCAGCTAGAACATGTGGATGTTCTTGGTTCTCATATAGATATTTTGGGTTCCCTTAAACCTCTTTATCTTTCTACTGCTTCGAAATCTGTGGCTCCTTCTGGCTTGTTTAATTTTTTGGGGAATTGTGCAATGGATGTGTCTTCCTGTAAACAGTCATCAATTTCTGCGTTGGGCATTTTAGGTTTTGTTTCCCCTCCAAAAACTCAATCTGTTTCTAGAAGGGGTTATTTTCTTCGGTCCTGTTCGAAGCCAAACAAGGAGTTATTTGATAAGGATCGAGATCCGGGGTGGTCTTTCAAGGTTTTTGATGCTTATCCATCTGTGATTTCTGATCTTTTATTTGTTCCTAAGGCACTTAGAGCAGTGGACGCCTCTTTAGTAGTCCTTTGATGATTGTTATGACCTTAAACTGTCGAGGTTTGGCTAGTATCCCCAAAAAACTAGCGGTTAGGAGGTTGATTGATGAGCAGGGTGTTGATGTGTTATTTCTGCAAGAAACGATGTGTGAAGGCACCATTTTGGTGGGTGAATTGGAAACTATGCTTAAGGAGTGGAAGTTTGTATCAGTTGATGCAAAACGAAAATTTGGGGGATTATTACTCGGTTGGAGAATTCGTCAATTTCATTTGATGAATGCTCAGGCAATGTGTTCGGGTCTGTGTGTTAGGAACTACTCTATTGAGCTCAAATTGGATTTTTGTTTTGTTAATGTGTATGAACCTTATGTGAACAGGGAATTATTCTAGAACAACTTGTTCTGCTTGGAATGTTTATCCTGTAATAATTTGATCCTTGGAGGGTACTTGAATTATTCGGTGGGTTTTTCTAAAATTTGGGGTACAAAAGCCAAAGTGGACTCATTATCTGATTATTTTATCAAATTGATGGATGGGTTTGGATTGGTGTATTTAGTTCCATCTGTTATCCTTCCTACCTGGTCAAATCGTAGGGTTGGATGTGAAAATATTTGTAAGAGACTGGACCGTGTGCTTATTTTAGAAAAACTGTTGGACTCTAATTTGCATTTTAGGTAGTGGGTAGGATGTGGGGGGGATTCAGACCATTAGCCTGTTTTATTGCAAGTTTTGAATGATGATATTAGGTCGCGTAGTTCCTTTAAGTTCAATTCCAATTGGCTAGCGAATGATGGTTTTCTTTCTTTATTAAAGAATTCATGGAAAGTTTAGGTTTATCATCTGCTACTCAATTCATTGTGAACCTTAAGATCATCAAAGAGGTTTCTATTTCGTGGTCTGTTCAGAAAAAATCACAGGATCTGAAGGATCTTGTTGATATTGAAGTTTTATTGGCTAAAGCTTTTGATAAGCCATGTTGTGGTTTTTCAACTGAAGCTGATAAATTTTTTCTGGTTGAACTTGAATCAAAGAAGAGGAATATTTTATGTGAACGTGAACAGGAGGCCAGACTCAAAAGCAAGGCCTTATGGCTTTTTTGTGGGGATGATAACACACCTTTTTTCCACAAATATGTGAATTACAGGAAAGATATCAATTATATTTGGAGGATTACAGATGACGAAGGTAACTTGGTTGAAGGTTTTGATTCTATAGCCAGGGCGGGGGTGCATCATTTTGAATCCTTGTTTCACAGGGATAAAGATCTTCACTTACCTGAAATTGTGAAGAGTGCTGGCTTATTTCCAACTTCTATTAATGAGGAGGATAATGAAGGGCTTATGAATACTGTTACTTTGGGAGAAATACAGTCTATTTTAGATTTGAGTAAGAATGATAAAAGTCTTGGACCGGATGGGATTCCTGTTGAAGTTTATAGGTCTCTTTTTTATATTCTGGGTGAGGATCTTCTTAGGGTGATTGAAGATACACGTAAAAGTGGAAAAATTCCTGTTGTTTTTAATTCTACTTTTATTGCTCTGATCCCTAAGTCTGATAATCCTAAAACCTTTGATGAATTCAGACCTATATCATTGTGTAATTACATTTATAAGATTATTAGTAAGATCTTATCTACTCAGATTATTAAGGTCTTGGGTCGATATATTTCTGAAGAATGGTTTGGTTTTCTACCTAGTAGGTAGATTCATGATGTTGTTGGGGTTATTCAGGAAGGCATGCATACCATTCATAGTAAAGGTTTAAAATAAGTAGTATTGAAAATTGATCTATCTAAAGCCTATGACCAAATTAATTGGACTTACTTGCGGGTCATTCTTTCAAAAATGGGCTTTGCAGGGTCTTTTATCTCTTGGGTTATGAGCAGTATGTCCTCTGTTTCTTTTTCCCTGCTTGTTAACGGTGCGGCTTCCCCCTTCTTTAAATCTTGTAGGGGGGTCAGACAAGGTTGTCCTTTAGCACCCTTACTTTTCATCATTGTTGTTGAAGGTTTAAGTAGAGCTCTCTTGTTTGTCAAAGATTGTGGTCTTTATCATGGAATAACCAATTGGTAATGATATCTCTTTATCTTATGTTTTATTTGTGGATGACATAGTAATGGTAACTGATGGTAGAGAGCAATCATTATCCACTTTGTATGAGGTTTTGAATGATTTTCTGTAAGGATTCTGGTATGAAGATAAATGAGGAAAAATCTGCTTTGTACTTTTCTAATCTGGATGAGTTTGAGCTTATTACTATTCAGAATATTTTTACTTTTCCTGTTGGAAAAATTGAGAATGGCATGAAGTACCTCGGTTTTCATGTGAAATGATGCAGATATCTTCTCAAGGATTGGGATTGCCTATTGCCAAAGTGGAAAAAAGGATTAGAAATTGGAGTTTTCGTTGGTTGTCTAAGGGAGGTAAGTTAATCCTAATTATATTTGTTCTTGAGGCAATTCCAATTTTCTGGATGTACTTTTGGATTCCTATGGGTATTTTAGAAAAGATCAGGAAATTAGGTTTCAAATTCCTTTGGTCTGGTAATAAGGAATCTTCTGGGTTACCTTGGATCTCATGGAAGACTCTGGCTTGTCCTAAGTCTCTGGGGTGCTGGGGGTTGAAAATCCCTACTATTTTTGCAAAATCCCTTGCTACAAAGAGTGTGTGGAATGTTATCAATGGTTCGGGCTTATGGGTTCAGATTGTTGCGCAGAAATATGTTCATCCAATGTCTTTATTGGATTGGATTCATTCTTTTGTCAAACAGAAAAGAAATATGTCCATATGTTGGAAAGCTGTTTTATGATCATTTGATATTATTGGCAATAATATTGTATGGAAGATAGGGTCTGGTGCAGCAGTTCGTCTTGGTCTTGATCCGTGGGTGGGATGCAAGTGGAGACATCATTTACCTTCACTTTTGGTTGAAAAACTCCATTCTTATGGTTTCTTTTCTTTAAAAGATATTGGGGCTCCTGGATTGACTTGTCTTTTGGAACAGAGATGGCTATCAGCTGAACAACTTGGTTTGGTTGATCAACAAGATGTGAATGATTGGAATGGATATCTTGCCATTCTTAAAGGTAGTCATGTGAGGCTTTCAAATGAAATTGATGTGTTGGTTTGGAGCTTGTCCAAATCTGGTAAGTATTCACCAAAAGAAGGTTATGCACAGTTACTGTTAGATAGAAATTTGATGGAGTATTCCTAGTGGTGGAAAGTACTATGGAAGTTTAAGTGCCCACTAAAGGAAAAATTATTTTCCTGGTTCCTTCTTTCTGATAAGGCACTTACGTGGGATGTCATTGTTAGAAAAAGGAGGGAAGGTCCTGGTAGATGCTACCTCTGTAAAGTGGATGTTGAGTCTAATCATCATATTGCAGTGACATGCCCTTATTCTTAGTGTGTTTGGAGGTATCTGGAGGAAAAATTAAAAATTAATAATCTTTGGAGTGGGGACTTGGTGAGTGAGTGTTTGAAGACATGGTGTCTTAATGGGGAGGTCAAGCATATTAAATCTTTACCTATTATAGCTTTATGGTTTATCTGGAAAGCCATAAATTTGAGCTACTTTGAAGATACACTCTTGACACCTTCTCAAGTATCCACTTTCAGCTTGGGATTGTTGAAATCATTTCCACTGGATAATTTGGTGGTCAACTCATAACTATTGCTGTTGAAATCATTGACAAACTTTTACCCTTGGGGGTATTTTGATGGATCTGCTGCTGGTGAATTATGTGGAGCTGGAGGTATGATATTTTTTTTCTAATGAGCACTATGTCTCTTTTAAGGTTGGCTTAGGGATTGGAACTAATAATTTTGTAGAAATCTGTGCTTTGAAACTATTGCTTTCCTTGGCTAGGGAGAAACAAATTGTAAAATTCCAATTATTTGGTGATTCACAGTTAGTCATTAATTGGGCTAATGGTAAGTTCTGATTGTTGAATTTAGAGCTTGCACAAGTTCTTAATGAAGTTAACAGGTTGTCAGATTTGTTTGAGCATTTGGAGCTTAAACATGTCTACCGTGAAAGGAATTCACTTGTAGATGGTATGGCTAAAGATGGAGCGCGGGTAGCAGAGAGGTTTTGGTACATAACAGAATATCATTCAGCTGATATTGTGGAAAGCTATCAGCAATTTTAGTTTATCTCCTGAATTTTTGGGGTTGTTTTTGTTTTGAGAACACTCTATGTTGACTGTACAGTCTTGATGAAAGTAGCATGTCTTGTTTATACTATGATTTGTATGGCTGAAACTATGAATGATGATAATAAGGCTTTTGTCTTTGATGACTACTCTGAAATTTTTGGACTTGTTCCATTTCAGGTGTAAAAGCTTATGCTTTTGAAGTTTTTTGTGATAATTTTGGTGATTATGGATAGTCTTGTTCCATTTTTGATGTAAAAAGCTTATGATTTGTATTTTGATACTTTGGTGATAATGGACTTAGATCCATCTGAACAACATAAATAATATTTACGATTTTTTTTCTATGAAAAAAAAACTAGCTCACGGAAGAAAATTAATATAGCCAAGATTAGAACGAACTCTCATGAACTCCATAGAGAAACAGGGTGTTGGTTTTTTCCTAAAACTCCATCTGTGTGATTCCATGAGCGTTGAGGATGAAAATCACTTGCTCTTAGAGTGCCTTACTTACACCCACATTAGATCTGAGTTTCATAGTATTTGTTACAATATAAACATTTATAACCTCCTTACTTGCTAAAACTATAGTGAGCTTGGAAAGCTTCTTGACAAGCTTTTTGAGCACAGGAACAAGATTTTAAAGTAAACCAAGTTTTATCCTTCTTAAGTTTTGATAAACCAAAGTTGGTCTCAGTGGACGTTAGTTAATTATCATCATCATCAATTTTTTTTATTAAATTAATAAAGAAAAATATAAAAGTGAAAAGAATGGATTAAAAAAAAATTATTGACAAAATTTGTGGATTAAGAATATTGATCTCTAGCTTTACTTTTTAACTATTTTCTCAAATAAAGTTATTAAAATGCTTATCAGTTTTTAAAATTCTTTTAATATTTTAGTTGATATACTAAAAAAATATTAAATTTTAACCTTATCAAAGTAAATTAGGTATTTATATTTATGAAAATAACTTTTTACAATTATATATTTAAAAATGCGATAGTGAAAGGTGTCCATATGTTAATTCAAATAAATTTAAGCCCATACAAATATTATCAAATATAACTATCTCCTAATAATGAATAGAATATCTACTATAAACATTATTTTCCAAAAACGTAACCACCGGAATACATATAGGTATTTCACATCACATGCTTTTCTCATTGTATGTTTGAAGAAGTCAAATCACTTAGCTTTAAAAAAATATTTCATCACAACATTGAAATTATACCCTAGTAGCTTAGACCATGGAAAAAACTTTGAAATATTTCATCTTCCCTTTTAGAGGCCCTGCTTTAAAAATTTGAGAAGATATATAAAGTTAGAATCCTTGGAAGTTCAACCTATCATAGGACTCAACTTACGGGCCTTATGAGATAACTCACAAAAGGTTATATATATATATTTCATGGTTTACGGTTTTAGTTGATCAAGTATAAATATGATAAACTAAACTATCTTCTTTTTCAATATGCAACAGGCGTTATTCTGGGTAATCTTCCCTTTATGCCACACCATTTAGTACTGCGTGGATTCAGGGATCTTCCTTATCACGAAGAAGCCCCACCGTCTTTATATATGTTATTTTTCCATACCACTTTTGTTTTTCTATTTATATTTCAACATTTAAGTATTAATATGAAAATACCAGTAACAATCTGGCTGATCTCTCCATGAACAATCTTGGCCCTACTTGGAGGAACGGTCGTGTTAGGGATGCATGCATTAGCAAAAGACTTGACCGTTTTTTATTATCTGACTATCTCCTCCCTAGCCTCGCCTGCTACAGATCCTGGGCTACTCCTTCGGATGTTTTGGACCACTATCCTATATGCCTGGAATGGGGTGCAAGACTTGCTTTTCAGTGTTATCCCTTTAAATTTAATAGGGCTTGGCTCTTGGAAGAAGACTTTGCCCCTCTTGTTACATCTTCCTGGAAGGCTCCCCTGACAACTCGTCCTACAAACCATTTGGATTCCTTCTCCCTTAAGCTGGGTAGACTCAAAGGCATTGTTAAAGGTTGGGAAAGGAAGAAAAAATGTGAAAGGAAACAACTAATTTTGGATATAAATGATGAGATTTCTGACATCTTACTAATGGACTCGGGATTGCTGACAACAACAAATGTAGACAAGCTGAAAGGTCTACAAGATAGAAAAGGAAAATATTGAGCACATGAAGTTACCACTTAGAGACTTAAGAGTCGAGTACTTTGGATAAACGAAGGGGATGCTAATACTAAGTTTTTTCATGCATATGCATTTGCTAGAAGAAACTCCAAAGCTATCTCGTCTCTCTTTGACAAAAATGGTAACTTGGTTTCAGATGATGCTTATCTTAAACAGCTAGGTAACAACATTTCAGTGACTTATTTGAGGATGATAGGGCAACAAATATTACTGACCAACTAAAGGTGATTAGGCTCTTCTCGACTTTGACCCAGGATAAGGATGTAGACTATTTCCTTGAGCCTATTTCTCTTCACGAAGTGGAAGTTGTACTAAAGGGGTTCAAGAAAGATAAAAGCCCTGGTCCTGATGGATGGTCGGTCGAATTCTTCCTAGCTTTTTTTGACTTGATTGGGGAGGAACTAGTTTATGCAGCTGAGCAAGTTAGAATTGAAGGGAAAGTACCTAGTGCACTAAACTCAACTTTCTTGACTCTAATTCCTAAGTGTGAAAATCCTTCCACCTTTGTTGATTTTTTCCCCATCTCATTATGTAACCTTGTTTACAAGGTCATCTCTAAAATTGTAGCGCTTCATCTGAAGCCCTTATTGAATAGGGCTATATCTGCTCAACAATTTGGGTTTCTGAAGGATAGACAGATTACTGAACCTGTTGACATTACCCAGGAAGTATTGCACTCTATTAAATCTAAGAATTCAAATGTCTTGGTTCTAAAGCTTGATTTAGTCAAACCCTTTGATAGGGTTAATTGGACATTTCTGAGACTTCTGCTCCTACGGATTGGAATTCCTCTGATATGTGTGAACTGGATTATGGTTTGTGTTACTAATTCATGTTTTACAGTCTTAGTCAATGGGACTCCATCTGATTTTTTCCCAGCCTCAAGGGGAATCCATCAAGGTTGTCCTTTATCTCCCTTATTATTCATTCTGATTATAGAAAGTCTCAGCAGGATCATTTTGGATGCTCAACAAAAAGGTCACATTAAAGGATTTCAGTACTCTCCTAATCTGTCTATAACTCACCTTTTATTTGTTGACGATGTGATCTTATTTGGCATTGGTACTATTAGTGAATAGGGAGCTTACAAAGAATCCCTAAACTTATTTTGTTCTGCTATGGGTATGTCTGTCAGCAAGGAAAAGTCTTCATTGCTTTATCAAGATGTTGATGAAGATACTAGGTGTCAAATTTATGTGCTCCTTCCCTACAGCATGGCACCGATCACTACAGGGTTTAAATACCTGGGATATCACCTAAAACCCCTGGGGTATCGATCCTCTAACTGGAGATGGATGGTGGAAATGTTTGAAAATAAGATTAAGAACTAGTCTGACAGGTTGCTTCCTCTTGGTGGCAAAGTAGTTCTTATCAAATCAGTGCTCACTGGGTTATCTGTTTATTGGTTTTCCCTAGCCAGATGTCCTAGATCTATACTGAATACTTTGAGGAGCTCCATCTTTTCCTTCCTGTGGGGGAACTCAGATGGTCATCAGAGATTTCACTTCGCGAGTTGGAAAATTGTTTCAGCCCCCATCGAATTTGGTGGTTGGGACATAAAGAATTTAGAATGGTTTGGGATCTCTCTCAGGCTGAAGAGTATGTGGCAACTGCTGACGGGGAATGGTATTTGGAGCCGGATCATTACACATAAATATATAAAAAACAAACCTTTGGAGGACTGGATCAGATCTCGGAAGTTCACTGTCAATGGAACTTCATATTTCTGGAATGGATTTATTAGAATTTTGTCATGGATCACTTGTAAGCTTGGCTGGAAGGTGGGTAATGGACTAAAAATCCATCTGGGAGTGGACCCTATTGCTGGTCTTGATGCATTGTATATTCTCTCGATGGACCTAAGGGATTATCTTTCTGACTATGGGATTTCTTACCTAGCCTAGGCTCAGAATCAGGAAGGTTTTTCTCAAGGTTGTAATTCTTGGTACTCGGCTTCAGATCTAGACCTGGGGGGTGATTGGGCTGACCAATGGACGTATTTTGTCAAGATATGAGCTCATTGTGTCTGAGTATCTGCCTCTGTCGAAATATGGTATTCTCACGCAGGTTTGGAAATTCAATATCCCGCAGAAACTCAAGTGCTTTACTTGGATGGCTTTTAATATGAAAGTAAATACCTGGGACAACCTGTGCAAGAGGGGATGGCTTGGTCCTAACAAATGTAGCCTTTGTAAGACAGATGTTGAAACAATTGATCATATTTTCGTTGGCTACTCCTTTGCGTAGGAGGTTATCCTCATCTTAGGAAGAATATTTGATGTACATTTGACTTGGTCAGATTCATCTCTTACAGGAAACCTTACCAGCTGGTTTTCCAAGGATGGGGTTCTTCTGTATCTGCCTATTTTTTTCATATGGAATCTATGGAAGAATAGAAACAACTATATTTTTTAGAACAAGGAGCCTAATATCTCGGGAATTTGTCATATGATTATGTTAGAGGTTGCAACTCATCAGGTGCCACCAGTAAAAAGGCTTAAAGTCAAGAACATTGGAGAATCCCCAGATAAATTATTTCCCATGGCTTTCTTTGATGGAGCTATGGCAGGATCAATTGGAGGAGCGGGTGGCTGTATTTAGATAAATGAACAGTGTTATATCTCCATCAAATTAGGCTGTGGCTGCAACACTAATACAAGAGCTGAGCTATTGGCTCTCTAGGAATTATTGTACATTGCCAAAGATATTGGGTTGCCATATCTACATGTCTTTGGCAATTCCTCAATGATTATAAATTGGGAAAAGGAAGTATCCACTTTTGCTATTGTGAACTTAGAGGCTTGGTGTGACAACACCAGGAATCTTATGTCTTCGTTCACATTTGTGTATTTCAGTTATGTCTATAGGGAATATAACAAGAGGGAAGATTCATTATCCAAGAAAGGGATTTATATGGCTTCAGGCCATCTTACTTTCACTGAAATATGTGAAGGTGAAGTTTTTGGGGAAGTAGCACTAGAGATTTTTTGAGAGCATTGCTCTGGTTTTCTTAAGGCCTTCTAGCCTCTTGAGTATGGCACTTTTTTGAGCAAGTTTTGGTTAAGATGATTAGTTATGTCTTTTGACTATTTGAGCTGCCCCAAGCTCTGACTTGGATAATGTCTTTGGGCTCTTCTTATCTTCTTTAGGGACATATTTGGTTGATTGGTTTGCTGTGAATATTATGAGAGGATTCATACTTGTATAAGATTCCCATGTATTGACAGTTGTTGGATTCAGAGAGAGCATATACTCCTCTTGTATAAGCTGCTGATGTACTTTTGGATAGATGTTAGGTTCCACATGTTGGATCTGCTGTTATTTTTGATGATGTACCCTGTTACCTTTGATTCAATAGAATACCAAGGAACTGTTTTTTTCGTCTGAAAAAAATTATTAACATGAAAAGTTACTCACTATTATGATTGTTAAGATATATAAATTCTCAGTTAGATAAATAAGAGACTTATTTACAACGTTTGCCAAGAGAAATTCTTCTAAAGTTTATGAATTAGCTCTCAATTTATTCATGCATCTAGAGGTGCAGTTGATAAGCCTATTAATGCTTATACCAATNATATATATATATATATATATATATATATATATAAAAAAGGAAACTTCTATCAATCTTATCTAAATAAAATTTAGAATCCATCGTACTTTTTATATATAAACAACTCACTTAGATTTAGCGCATGACAAGTGTGATCCATTCCTGAGCTTCTAAACAAATCCAAGATATATTTCAAATTTATTTATGCACTCCAATAATATGAATTTGGAGGCAAACCCTTCTTTCCAAACTAGAGGAAAGCTTCATCAATCGAATACTTTATATTTTTGGATAAAATGAATAATACTTTTCTTACAAATGAAATCTTTTCATTTGTGGGGCGTAACAAGATTAAGCTAGATTGTTAAATTTCAAAACCCTAGATAAGGTTGAGATAGAGAAACACACAATAACACAATATTATTTTTTAATACAATATTATGTGATTGTGTACCTTTGTCTTGACCTTATCTAGGGTTTCAAGATCAATTAATAAGCTACCTTATTCTCATTACATGGTATCAGAGTGGAGAGATCATAATTGCCAAGTTTGAGATGCTAAGGTAATAGTTAGTTGCTTAATCGCCGTTCATAAATGGGTCACCAATTAAGAAAAAAGGTTAAACCATTAAGGAAAATTAATTAAATGCCAAGATAAATTGTACAATCATTAGAGGAGGGATGCATTGGAAAAGGTCCTATGGAAGTTGAAGCAAAATATCATTTTAATTAATTATGTAAACCAATTGCTTGTTCAATGTACACTTAGAAAGAAATTGTTGTTTCCTTAGATTCCATCATATCCAATAGTCACCGCCACTCATAGAGTTGTTAATTAAAGGAAGAATGTCATACAATTGCGACCGTTGAATAACAACCTCTAATTTGTGTAAACTTAAGATGTTGCATGTTGTTTACATGTGTGTTAGATGGAGCAATACCATGAGGAGATAATTTCTGAGTTTGAATCGCCGCATGAGAAGGTAATACATTTTTCCCAAGAAATAATGATTTCGATGATGTTTTTGTAAGACCAATGAGTCCAAATTGTTGAGCTATCTGTGCATGATTGCATTAGAGGAAATTTGGGGTCTAAAATGGGCCTTATAAGAAAATGTGCCAAAATAAGTTTTTGTGACTTGGAATTCAAGAACCAATAGAATTTCAATAAAATAAGTCAACCATAATGGTTGAATTGACATATTTGTCATTAAAAAAAACTACTTTTTTTGTTCGTATTTTTTACATATCTCATTGTGTTTTTACTCAAATTTCGATTGGGAGAGCTCATTGGATGCGGAATTTGATTCCGCATCCAACGAGTACCCACACTGCATACTTTTGATGGACCCCGCTACCCCAAAAACAAGAAATACCTGAAAAATCGTGATAATGATGTCATCATCACATTTTTTTAGGTATTTCTTGTTTTTGGGGTAGTGGGGTCCATCAAAAGTATGCAGTGTGGGTACTCGTTGGATGCAGAATCAAATTCCGCATCTAACGAGCTCTCTTGATTGAAATTTGAGTAAAAACACATGGAGATATGTCAAAAATACGAACACAAAAAGTAGTTTTTTTCTTTCTTCCTCCAAAATTAATCAATATTATTTTATTATTTTAACTATTATTTTATTATTTTCCTTAGGAGGCCCATTTTAGACCCCAAAATTCCTCTAATGTGTGAGTGCTTCCATGACACTTGAGTACATTTTAAAGAGACAATATTTTATAGAGGTTTCCTTTATAGCAACCTCATAAAGTTAGAGAATAGACATCTTGAATAAAAAATGGTCATCAATCAAATGTTGCAATTTATAGAAATAATTTAGTGGCTATACGATTAGCAGAGTTTTTTTTTACGGATCAAATGAGAGGAATCACAACGAGTAGGAACCGACTCATTTGAGCCACCATGGCCTCTCCTCCTTCAGATCCTCCCCTAGAGGAGCTTCGTTGTCGTCTAGATATTTCCTTCCGGGACTTAGTCGCCTCTACCCCTCCTACCCATGCTTCGTTTCCCCCTGCCTCTTCCTTTGTCAAACACATTGTTGCCCCAAAAATACAGATCACGTCTACAACTTCACGGATGGAAGCTCTTTCTTTGAGCAATCGAGGACTCATTGGCCAGTTTTCAGGGATTTGGCCCTCGCCGAAATCATGGAGATTTGGATCTCTAAAAACTGGATGCCTCTCATTGTTAGGGGATTGCAACACTGCTTTTGCGGCAAAGGATTCTACACCTTTTTATTCGAAAACAAGGAAGATAAAGATCTCATTTTTTGAAGCGGCCCTTACTTCATGGGACCAAAATGTCTCTACCTCAATCGATGGAATCTATCCTTCGATCCAGAAAAAGAGGTTCACTCAGAAGTGTCGGTTTGGGTTCGTCTACGTCATTTACCCCTTCACTGCTAGAATGATGAAGCCCTCCAGGCTACTAGAAACTCTCTAGGAAGATTCATCGACAAAGTTGAACCAAAAGGCCCTCTATTCTCTTGTGCTAGGATATGCGTGGAAGTATATCTAGAGAAAGGACCACCGAAAGGAGTAAATCTATTCATGGACGGATGGGAATTTTTTTAGAAGGTAAATTATGAACAACTCCACTTTAAATGCAGAAAATGCCACGAATATGGACATTTTGTGAAGAACTTCCCTAAATCTACTCAAGAAGAAGTGGAGAAAAATCAAAGGGATGGAAACAAACCAAGAGAGGATAAAAATCGAACTCTACCCCTATAACCCTGGAAAACGGCAAGAAAAAACTCAGGAACAACCCACAAAGAATAAGGGAGCCTCTACCAACAATCAATTTGACTCTCTCTAGATTGAAGAAGGAGAAATCCCAGATCTTGAAAACCAGACAAACGAAGAAAAGATAGAAGCTAACAAGACACAATTCGCTGCTACACTCTCTCCAACAATTGTTGAATATATCATTGGAAAAACACCTAATGGGCCGGCCTTCCTTGGAGGAACCTAGGCAGCTATGGTAGCAGTCGATGAAGAGATCATTGAAAAAGAACCTGATGGATTAGCTTACCCTGGAGGAACTTGGGAAGAAATGGTAAAGCATAGTAGAATCAATCCAAAGTCTCCAACTCCATTTCAATCTTCATCTCAAGAGACCTAGGAAACAACAGATCTAGGACCATCCCTAGCCACGCGGGGAATAAAATATCAAAGACAACATTGAGAGAAAGATACAGAGAGAGAATTGGAACTATGAAGACAACTAAGCATAGAGGAAACAAAACTTCTTCAGAATGTCAAATCTTCTAGAATCAAAGATTTTAGATCCCAATCAAGATCTCACACATCCAAGATATAATGAAAATAGTCTCTTGTAATTGCAGAGGTTTGGGAGGCTCAATCAAGGTGGAAGCCCTGAAAAATATCTTAAAATCCGAGAAACTAGACATTTTGCATGTTCAAGAGACTAAGATGTCAAAAGAAGAGGTAATGAATCATTCATGCCTATTCTGGAAAAACAGTGTTGGAAAGGCCATTAGCTCTAGAGGTGCCTCAGGTGGAATTGCAACTTTCTGTAGAACAAATAAGTACAAAATCAAACTAGAAAATGAAAACACTCATTGTATTTTATTAGAAATTCAAAATAAAATAAATCAAGACTCGATATTTATTTGTAGTGTGTATGGACCTACACATTATAGAGATAAGTTGTCCTTCTGGGACTCCTTACTGTCAATAAATTCGAAGCTGTAAGGGAAAGACATTATCATAGATGGGGATTTCAACACTACAAAATCAAGTATGGAAAAAAGAGGAGGCTCGATCATCAGGGATCCCTTTGGCGAAAATCTTGAAGATCTGATGGAAGATCTATACCTTTTGGATCCTATGCCCAAAAATGGGAAATAAACTTGTAACAACAAGCGGACAGGACCAGACCAAATCTCTGCAAGACTTGATTGTTTTCTGGTGAGTACTTCCCTCCTTAAAAAATACTTACTTCCATATTCTTACATTATTTCTTCTGCTACCTCTGATCACAAAAATATCTCCCTTTCCCTTTCCCCTCTCACTAATATTGGCCCTATCCCCTTTAGATTCAACCCTATTTGGCTACACAATGTCAAGACTCTTGATATAATTCATTCAGCCTAGAATTCCGCCTTCTCTGGTTCCCCTAGCTTCATTTAGGAATCAAAACTTAGGGAAGTCCATTCTTCTCTAAAAAATTGGGCTACCTTCTCCTTCACTGATCCCTCCATCATAAAAAAAATCTCCAAGCAGGACTTGACTCTCTCCACTTAAAAATGGAACGTGAAGAGATTACTTATGAATCATTTTCCCAGGAAAAAGCTCTAAACCTTGAAATTGTATAAGCAGTCAGAAATGAGGAAGAGATATGGAGAATAAAATATCGCCAACTTTGGCTAAAAGGGGGAGATAAGAATACTGATTAATTTCATAAACAAACAAAGACTAGAATGAGCTTCAACTTCATCAAAGAATTGATAGATAGCAACAATAAAAAATCACTTCCAGGACGCTATCAAAAAGTTGGCTCTGCAACATTTCAATCTATTATATTCAGATAGTGGAGATACAGATCCTATCTCCCAAGCTAATCTTCTTTCAGGCATTCACCCCAACATTTTTGTCAAAGAGAATGAGGAACTTGAAAAACCTATCACAGACCATGAAATTATTGAAGCAATCTGGACCCTTCATCCTGACAAATCCTCAGGACTAGATGGAATCACAATCAACTTCTATCGAGCTTCCTCAGACATCATCAAATAAGACTTAAGAAGAATTCTCAACTAGACTAGGAAAAAAGAAAAAATCGGAGGAGCCACAAACTCCACATTTTTGTCCTTGATCCCTAACGAAAAAATCCACTATCGATAGAAAGATTCCAACCTATCTCCTTATGCAAAACCTCCTATAAGATTCTCACCAAAATTCTTGCCTCTATAATGAAAAATATCATGGCTAAAATTATCTCGAATACACATGGAGGATTCGTCGCTGGCAGACAGATCATGGATTATATAATAATCGTTCAGGAAGCTATCCACTCCAGCCTAGAACACACAAAAAAGTATGGAAATAAAGTTGGATATGAAAAAAGATTTTGACAGGGTCAACCATTTCTTTTTGTTTGATATCATGCTCAGAATGGTTTTTTCTAAAAATTTTACAAGATGGATCAAAGCCTGCATCAGTAGTCCTTGGATCGCTCCCCTCGTCAATGGTGGGCCCGTTGGCTTCTTCCAAGACTCTCGAGGGATTATTCAGGGCTCTCCTTTATATCCTTTCCTCTATATTATAGTAGTATAATATTTAAGTAGGAAGTTGCAATCCCTTCAAGACAACAGAGAACTCAAAGGATTAAAAATTTCCATAGGTGTTAAAGATGCTAATCTTACTCAGTTCACAGATGATACAATCCTTCTTAGAGGGGCCTAAGTTATAATCGCTGAAAAGTTCAGAGGATCCCTTTCCATATTTCTAAAATCTTCAGATGGAAAAGTAATTGCTTTAAAAACCAAAATCTATGGTTGGAACTTCCTAAAAGAACTATGGCCAGGATAGCCAAGACCCTAGGTTACTAAGGCAACACAAGTTGAAACTCTTTCAACTATCTTGGAGTGCCTATCCATAAGGGAAAAAAATATTCAGACTGGAAAGGATTGGTTGAAAAGATAAAAAAAAATCCTCTTGGGTAGCAAAATGACTCAATCCTGCTGGAAAACTCATTCTCATCAACTCCATTCTTGCAGCCTACCCTATTTACTCCTGCTCTATTTCCCTAGCTCCAAAGACGATAATCCAGGACATCAAAAAGGAGCTCAAAAACTTCCTGTGGCAAGGTGTAAAATCTAGTGGCACTAATAAATTCCACTTAGTTAACTGAGAAACGATTTGCAACCCTAAATGTTGTGGGAGAGCAAGAATCAAATATTTAGGAACAATGAATCTTTCCCTGGGAGCCAAAATATTATGGAGAATTGTTTCAGGGAAGAAAGTGTGGTGGAAGGATATTTTAAGGAAAAAATATCTTAGAGGAAAAATAAACATATGCCTCGATGATATCCTCTCTGTTAAGAATGACTCTCCAATTTGGATATTATGCCAAAACACAACCTACATCATTCAAAAATAGCCCATGGTGGTCTCCTGGAAATGGAAAATAGATTCATTTATGGGAATACTATATTGGTCCTTCTTCTCCTTCACATCACTTAGACACCTTCACGGATCTAAAACTCTGGATGGATCTTTAAAACATCTCCATGATTTATGACATCTCGAATTAGCATAATAACAATAGATTGGAAGGATGGAAAAATCCTGAAGCTCCAGAGAATTTAAACATGGACTACTCAGTGCTACAAATGACTCTACAAGGCACATCCCCATTCATCTCAATTTAAAAAACTCCATATGTTGGGGGAATTTGGGAACCTACTCGGTTAAATCCAGCTACAACACCATCCAAAATAACAACAGAAAATAATCTATGTGGGAAAACGTCTGGAGTAAGGACGATCTTCCCAAAATCAACTCCTTTTGCTGGATTTTAGCACATCATAAAATCCTTACAACCGAGAATTTAAAAAAAAGGGGAAATTGAAGGACCTTCCCACTGCATTCTCTGCAAAGATTCACAAGAAACTTTTGGAGCATATTTTTCTGGAATGCCCCCTTTCTACTGAGGTATGGTGCTATTGAATCCTGCAAAATTAGAGGTAATGACAGTTAGGGATTCTCCCCAGTAAATGTTCCCAATTATCCTGTTACTATTTGGTATGGGGAATCCGTCCAGTTTACGATCTGGCTACCGTAGGTCAAGTAACAAAATACAAGGTTTTACCGGTTACGACCCGGTCCATCGTGTGTATTTTTAGTTTTTTATGTTTAAGTATGATATGCAAGTGCCTATCTAAAAAATGCAGATTGATAGAGAATACAAGGAGCGGTCACAATGTGATGCGTAGGTTCTTACCTCTCGTCTTAACTCTCTCGCATCTAAATCATACACAACAAGAAACTAAAACTATCTAACCTATCACTAGGGAGCAAGATTATCATTTATCAATGAGTAATGTATTTCTATGCATGCATTAAGAAAAATCACAGATAGTTGTTACTTAATTCAAAACACATGAACATTAATAGATATATTAACAACAAGATAGCTCATTGTTTATGAAAAGCCTTCATTACTCATAGTGGAAATTTCATAGAATAACCTAGAGCGCATTCATAACAAAAACATAGGTTCAAAGAGTTAGAATGATCTCACAGTCAATGGACACAAAGCTGAAAATGAAATAGTTCACATTCAACAAATCCATAGCACAACATTTGAAATATTCCACCAAGCTTTCTCCAACAGGAAACTTGTAATTCTTTATTGCAAAAGGAAATAGTTCTTCTTACAACATACTCTCACAAATCTATTTGGGAAAAATCCCCCTCTACATCTAACTCTCCTATACTTATACAGTAAAGCAAAACCTTTGGGCTGCCCCTTCGATGACCTTTGGGCTCCCCCCAACTGTTCAATCCCACAATTTTGTCTTTTAGTGAGTGCTCATGATTTATACAATACGTTACATTTCAGATTAAGAGCACTTTATAAAAGGGACCAGCTTGGTAAGTGATGAACTTTTCCCAAGCCTAGGCCTCTGCTGCTATTGATTCTGCTCTGTCTTTCTTTACCGCCTCCCTTCTGCTTTGTCTTTTAGATATATCTTCCTTGCAGCAATCACCCTGTCATGAACATAGAATATTTTAGACCATTTAGTGTTTAACAAAGTAACACAAACTATATCAATACATGCGAACTATAAACAATATTAATGCATGAAAAGATGTAAGCTCACTCTCCAACTAAAATCACAATTCCGATAGAACAGACTCCTTATCTAAATCTAGGCCACATATGGACTAACTTGAAACCCTCTGATGAAAGCATGAACCAAACTATGTAACCACTACTCCTCAAAACACCAAACCCCAAACTGTGCCCTACCTCTCAGAAAAAAACCCTGACTTGACCAGCACCTAGGGGAAAACTCCTCCACTCCATAAAGTAAAAGCACCAAAAGAATCAGTGGAAAAATACCTACTGACAATCGAAAGCAAAAACACTAAGCATCAGGTTGACAAACTCCTCATCGGTGAATGGACACTCTATACGTCGGATGATTAGTTCACGAAGCCTCCGCAACGATGGAGACCATATAGACTAAGGGTTCCGCGGAAAAATAAAACGTCGGCAAAATAAAACACTTAAAGTTGCCACACATGCATCGGAGATTGAAACACTACCCAGACTAACCATAATGCGTCGGCAGAACAGTTCATAACGCAGCCGTAATGACGGGAGACAGATAGACTAAAGGCTCCGTAGTCAACACAAATCATCGGCGATCAGAAGATTTGAGGACTATGTATCGGCGACCAAAAGCTCAATGCTGCCGCCATGTCGGCAACACAAAAGACTAGTGCTCCGATTCAATAGTAAAAAACCCTTCCAATAATGCAAAGAAAAATAGAAAGTTAAACAATAAAACCACGGCATTGGCCAAGATAAGAGCTATCCATCGAAACGTTTTCCATCTTCCCTCCGAAACGGCGACAACTTAGAAGACTAATGTTCTGACAGTGATAAAACAAAAAACAAAAACACCGAAAGTCAAAAAGTAAATTTTTTCGAAAAATAAACAAAGGAGATAAAAGATCATCGACGAAAAACATGACTTTCCATCGGCGGCACAGAGGACTAATTCCCCGATTCAAACCTTAATAAACTTTCGACAGCGAAAATTCATCAAAAAAAATCAAAGTTAAGAGTTCAAATAAAACTAAGACTTCACGGTTTCCACGGTGTCAGCAAAAAATAACGATAGTATTAGATCATTCGACCCTCGAAACAACGACAAAAAATAATTGACTGAGCTTCCGACAATCAACTTCTCAAGCGGAGAAAAATTGACTTCCAGGAAAGGTTTAGAAAGATTAAACAAACTTGGGCTAGATAAAATCAAAAGGAGGGTCCAAATTTTTTTAGAAATTTGAGAAAAAGTTGCAGCTACAACAATTGGCGACTACCTGGTGAACACAGATCTCTGGACAATTTCTTCCTTAAGTAACAGATTGTTTGACAATAAAAACAACATGTTGAATTCTTCTAGATGTCTGGATTTCTCAAATGGCAAATGTATGTACTTTTAATTATTGATGATAGTCCAATTTAGGAAAATGGAAAACCAAGATTTCAAAGTCAAGACAACTCTTTTGAGGCCAGGAATATGAGTTTCATTTTTTACCTCTGTCTTTGGGTAGCTTCCCAACTTGTTCACCACAGGATTGTAACATATGGTAAACATAAATATTCATTTTTTCCTCATTCCCATGCCATTTTGCACTTTTGTGCTTTTGGACTTTTTTGTCCTTTTGTGTGAGAGATGTATTGATTTTTCAGCTGATGGATGGATAAGAACTTTGGCAATCATGTACTCATATGGTTCAGTACTTTGTTTTGATACATATTGATTTCTTAGGATATTTTTGACTCTTATTTTCCTTTTGGCTTTCAATTCTTGGCATGGGATCATTTATATATAATATACTGTTTAGCCTGCTTCCTTTCTATGGGTCTTTTGCTGTCATGCCCTAAGACATTTTTAAATGCGAGATGGATGGAGCCTTGAAATAGTATTCCAGACCTTTTGATCCTGAGTTATTTTACAAGGATTAAGAAGGACTTCAATGTGTTCATATCCATTTAGGAAAACTTCTAAACTAGAAAAATTCTTTCAGATCAATTAAAAATGCACAGTCTTATAATCAAGGATTTTAGTTAATCCAGAATTCGGATGCTCTCCATGCAACCAAAAGTTTGCTTATTTTATTGAAATCGATCAAAATATAACTAAAAAAAACTGAAATAAAGTAAATAAAAAATAAACAACCAAATCAGTTTATTTATGTACAAGATAATCAATAAATAAAAACCAAGAAAAATAAAAGTTTGAGAACTAAACCACTAACTAGTCAGTTCTCTTCCCACCCCTGTAAATCTGGCAACTTGTAAGTTGAGGGGCTGGGATTTATTGAAAAGGCCTACCCATTATCAAAAACTACATCTACTATTTTACAATCAATCTCATCAGCCTGTGAAAATCGAAGGAGATCAGGCTGGGTGTCTGGTGTACTGCCAGCTTCTTTCGCTTGGTAGTTTCCTAGTTCTAGCTCAATTAGATAATTTCCCAATACAGAATTCATTGGTTCATTTTTTTCTTCCAATTGAGTAACATTGTGCTTCATGTGGGGCTCTCTTAATATTTTTATTTGATTTATACTTCCCTTATGAGGCAACCATAGATGTGACCAGTCTGATGTGAAATACCCATTTAGCCTTGATGACCAGTCTCGATTCAAAACAAGTCCATAAACATCAGGTATGTCTGCTACTACAATATCAATGTACTGACATATATTTTCATTTGCAGATAAGCGAATCAGAACATCTTCCATTTCCCTGACTACTTTCACATTGGTCTTGTCTAGCTGAGTAACCTACCAGGTAGTTGGTTTAGGTTGTCCATTGATCTTCTTGCAGACTGACAATGGCATAACATTGACTGCTAACCTGGAGTCTACTAAACAATTGTGCACATTATGGTTTAAAATATCAAAATTCAAAAGGAATGGTGGGGTTTTAAACCTAGCCTTACCTCCCACACTTGCTTCAACAATTTATTCTACAGGTTGGTTGTTAGTGGGAAGCTCTTTGTTTGGTACTTTAAGTGCTTTTAACAATCTTTCTTTCTGTTGAGGCACATTACACATTTCAAATAACGAAATATTTGCCTTAGCCCTTTTAATGTCCTCCACAATATTGTACCCCATCTCAGGTGCTTTGATATTTTCCGTAACATTATCAACTTTGTCTTCAATATGCTTAACAGGCATGTTGACTTGTTTCGGATCTTGACTGGTAATGGTAAATTCAGGTATATTATCATCTGTGTTGTTCTTCTGAATTTTCTTTACATTCTCTTGCTGTCTCTTAATCTTCGGGAGTATGGAATTGTGTTCTTTTAACATCCTTTGACTTTTGGTTGTCACATTTGTTTTTGATGTTTCTTCCTATTTCAGTGAACCTTCCACTTCTGTATCAAAAAGTGAGACACAATCCCATAAAACCAAAGCATCCTCTTCTTGTTTTTCAGTGGGTTGATTATTAGCTTCTGTTAGTTTGGAGTCCAATAGCTGATTCATTACTAATGTCATCGAATTTATCCATTGGGGACAATTTTTCTCAGAATGAGGCTCCTGATGAAAGGTGCAAAAATTATCCATACCTACCTTAGTTAAATGCATTGATGCAGGACTGTGTGGAGAAGGTTTAGATTGATTGTTTTCTTCTCTCTTTATAGTAAGGCTTGTATGCTTTATGATCTTCCTTTTCCTTTTCTAAATCGATTACTCTATTGGATAGTTTCTGCATCATTTTCAACATTCCTTCAAAGTCATGTGATTTCTCATCCTTACCAAAAGTTTTTTCTCTCAATTGCTAAGGATAATCTTCTATACTCTCTTTTCCAGCCTCTACCCTCTCAACTTCTTCAGAAGTTTTTGATCATGTAGGTTTGACTGACATCTTGGAAAACATGGCCAATTTAGGCACTAGAGCTGAATTATAATATTCAATCAGAACTTTATCAGAGGGCTTATCAGTTGCAGAAAAATTCTTTATATAAGCAGCAAACCTTTGAGTGAAACTATGCACTTTTTCTTTTCTTTCTTTCTTTAAAGCGCATAGCCCCTTCATTAGAGCTACATGAGTTTTTTGGACTGCATATTTACTTCTGAATATTCTTTCAAACATGTCCCAGTCTATGATTGAGTTTGCAGGCAGAGCAAAATACCATGAGGCTGCTGCTCCTTTCAGGGTATGAGGAAACAATCTACAGACTACATCTTCATGTTATCCAGCTCGTAGTCCTTCTATACCCAAGTAAAATCTTTGCAAATGATCATCTACTAAAATCTTTTCACTTGGGTCAAAATTAGGCAACATTTTCTCAAAATCCTCAGGTAAGTCATGCAAAGGAGGTGTTAGGTTTAATGGTGATCTAGCCCTCCAAGTAGGTGGTGGATTTGGTGGTTTGGGTGACTGATTTGCGTTTACATTTGCCATGATTTTAAGTGGAGAGTGAGGTGGTGAATGCATAGGGGTATGAACAGATGAACAGTAAGGTGTATCTGGGTCGAACTGATTCAGAGGTTGAACAACTTCCTGTAAGGTTGTTTCTACCAGTTCTTCAAAATATTCAACCAACACTGCGTCTTCCAATATAGGGAGGTCTTTCTTCCGATATTCTCTTCTAGGTAAGGTAGGGATAATCTGTAATCCTTTGATATTCTTCGCATAAGACCTAGTAATTATTCTCAAATCATCAACTACTTCGTTATCGACAAGATACAAAAACTCTTTACCCTTCTCTTCAGGAATTGGATTGGGAAACAAACTGCTCTCAGAACTGTTACCGGTGGAATAATTTCAAGGAAATGGGTTTCCTCGGCCAGTCGTGCACTGGCTGCCCTCCTTCTAGTACCAAAAACTGTTCCGGCCTGGAAAATCATAGGTAACAATAGTTAGGGATTCTCCCCAGTAAACATTCCCAACTAGCCTGTTACTGTTTGGTATGGGGAATCCGTCTGGTTTACGGTACGGCTACCGTAGGTCAAGTAAAAAAATACAAGGTTTTACCGGTTACGGCCTGTTCCACCGTGTGTATTTTTAGTTTTTTATGTTTAAGTATGATATGCAAGTGCCTATCTAAAAAATGTAGATTAATAGAGAATACAAGGAGTGGTCACAATGTGATGCGTAGGTTCTTACCTCTCGTCTTAACTCTCTCGCATCTAAATCACACACAACAAGAAACTAAAAATAACTATCTAACCTATCCCTAGAAAGCAATATTATCATTTATCAATGAGTAATGTATTTCTGTGCATGCATTAAGAAAAATCACAGATAGTTGTTACTTAATTCAAAACACATGAACATTAATAGATATATGAACAACAAGATAGCTCATTGTTTATGAAAATCCTTCATTACTCATAGTGGAAATTTCATAGAATAAACTAGAGCACATTCATAACAAGAACATAGGTTCAAACAGTTAGAATGATCTCATAGTTAATGGACACAAAGCTGAAAATGAAATAGTTCACATTCAACAAATCCATAGCACAGTATTTGAAATCTTCCACCAAGCTTTCTCCAACAGGAAACTTGTAATTCTTTATTGCAAAAGGAAATAGTTCTTCTTACAACACACTCTCACAAATCTATCTGGGAAAAATTACCCTCTACATCTAACTCTCCTATACTTATACAGTAAAGCAAAACCTTTGGGCTGCCCCTTCGATAACCTTTGGGCTCCCCCCAACTGTTCAATCCGACAATTTTGTCTTTTAGTGAGTGCTCATGATTTATACAATACGTTACATTTCAGATTAAGAGCACTTTATAAAAGGGACCATCTTGGTAACTGATGAACTTTTCCCAAGCCAGGCCTCTGCTACTATTGATTCTGCTCCGTCTTTCTTTGATGTCTCCCTTCTGCTTTGTCTTTTAGATATATCTTCCTTGCAACAATCACCCTATCATGAACATAGCAGAATTTAAACCATTTAGTGTTTAACAAAGTAACACAAACTGTATTAATACATGTGAACTATAAAAAATATTAATGCATGAAAAGATGTAAGCTTGCTATCCAACTAAAATCACAATCCCGATAGAATAGACTCCTTATCTCAATCCAAGCCGTATCCGGACTAACTTGAAACCCTTCGATGAAAGCATGAACCAAACTATATAACCACTACTCCTCAAAACACCAAACCCCAAACTGCGCCCTCCCTCTCAGAAAAAACCCTGACTCGACCAACACCGGGGGGGAAACTCCTCCACTCCATAAAGTAAAAGCACCAAAAGAATCGGCGGAAAAAACCTACCAGCAATAGGAAGCAAAAACACTAAGCATCGGGTTGACAAACTCCTCATCGGCGAACGAACACTCTATATGTCGTATTATTAGTTCACTAAGCCATCGCAATGACGAAGACCATATATACTAAGGGTTGTGGGGCAAAATAAAATGTCGGCAAAATAAAACACTAAAATTTTCCGCACATGCATTAAATATCGAAACACTACCCACTAAACACATCGGCATCGGTGAGCGGAAGGACTAACCATAATGCGTCGACAGAATAGTTCATTACACAGCCGCAATGGCAGGAGAAAGATAGACTAAAGGCTCCGCAGTCAACAAAAATCATCGGTGATCAAAAGCTTTGAGGACTATGTATCGATGACCAAAAGCTCAATGTTGCTACCGTGTCGGCAACATACAAGACTAGTGCTCTGATCAATAGTGAAAAACCCTTCCAATAATGCAAAGAAAAACAGAAAGTTAAACAACTAAACCACGGCATCGGCCAAGATAAGAGCTATCCGTCGGAACAGTTGCCATATGCCCTCCGAAATGACAACAACTTAGAAGACTAATGTTCCGACAGTGATAAAACAAAAAACAAAAACGTCGAAAGTCAAAAAGTAAAGTTTTTCAAAAAATAAACAAAGGAGATAAAATCTCATCGGCGAAAAACATGACTTTCCATCGGTGGCACAGAGGACTAATGCCCCGATTCAAACCTTAATAAAATTCCGACACCGAAAATTCATTGAAAACAAATCAAAGTTAAGAGTTCAAATAAAACGAAGACTTCACGGTTTCCACAGTGTCAGCAAAAAATAACGATAGTATTAGATCATTCGACCCCCGAAACAGCGGCAAAAAATAATTGACTGAGCTTCCAACAATCAACTTCTCAAGCGGATAAAAATGGACTTCCAGGAAAGGTTTAAAAATATTAAACAAACTTGGGCTAGATAAAATCAAAAGGAGGGTCCAATTTTTTTTAGAAATTTGGGAAAAAAGTTGCAGCTGCAACAGGTGCATAGCCCTTAAAGAGCTTCATTTTAATATTATTCTTCCAACTAATTGGACAGATCTCTTCGCCTGCTGGAAAGACTATTACCAAGGATCTCTATTTAAGAAACCTAATTTCTCCAGAGCATGGGTTGCTCTTCCTAAGTATATATGTTGGAAAATTTGGAATACCAGAAACATGGGAATCTTTGAAAATACGATCCTTCCTCGTATCAGAGTATCCTCTTCAACAAAATAATTATGGAACGAAGCCCTTTTCTCCAAAGGTTTAAGACATATACATCTCGAACCTCTAACTTTTAAAGAAAAACTTAGATCTCTAATATTCTCTTCCCTCCCAATCCAATCCCGGGAGGCCCTTACTAAAAAAAACCTAATTCTCTAAGATGGAAGATTCTAGTCAAATCCATAAATCTTCAATAGTTGGTGGAAAAAGTTGGATTGTCATTCTCTATTCTTTGATGGTTGCTCTAAATGAAACCCTGGGTTGGCAGGTGCGGGAGGGGTCATTTTTTACCCTGGGGGAACATACATAAAGATTATGCTTGGGATTATGGAAAAATCAAACAACTATGCGGAATGGCTTGCATTAATCAAGGGCCTGGAAATTGTAAACACTCTTGGAATCAAATATCTAGTAGTTTTTGGAGATTCACTCCTGGTCATTAGAGAGGCCCGAAAGCTCATCATGAATTACGAAAATACCTCTACAAAGCTGCATCATATCTTCAATAATCTTGCCAATGATCTCAATGCTATCAACTTTCTCCATATTCTTCGAACAAACAATCATTTTGCGGACCAAATGGTGAATAAGGGGGTGTAACTAGATTTTGGCTACATTGTTTGCAATGGGAAAAATCTTGATCGTTGCTGGGTTCCTTGATTCAAGAGCATTTTTGTTTTTCAAACTCAGAAGAAAATCAAGTCTATGCTACACTTGGAATTCAAGAAAGATGCAAACTAAATTTTTATATGTTTAGTTTTTGTATTTTCATCCTTGGAAAATTTGTAAGAAAATATAGTCATCATAGACCAGGACTCTTCCGAGATAATCTACAATTTGTAACTGAAGAACAGGATGTTATGGTCTCAAAATCCCTCTAGATTCATTCCATTATTCCGCCTCTATAATCTTCTGCTCCTCTTTTTAATATAAATTCTCCTTAACCATTCTTCTTATAATAAAAAAAGACCAATGAGTCCAAATTGCAGAATTTTTTAAGCTCTTTATCATAGTATTTGTTCTAATAAAAAAATTCAAATGGGTAGTGTTCAACATATAGTATATCTTTAGGGTTTTTTATTAGTTAGAAGCAGTTTGTTTTTCTCTCTCATATTTTAAACATATGTTCCACGTATTTTTTTCTTTCAATGTAAAGCTTATTGGAAAAATATTATGTTTTCAATTTCCACACTTGAAAAATGAAAATTTAGATGCAACTAATGAACAAAAACATATGGGGAATAGTAAAAGGGATTAAGCAACTACCTACAAATCCCAATAATTTCTTTGGGACTGACGGGTTAGATATGATAAACCCAAAGAAAATATTGGCCTTTGCCTCTCAGATTTAGAGTTACATCATGTAAATATGGAAAACCATCCAAGGAAACATGGGAGAATCCAAATTCATTGTTTGTTTCACCTAGAATTTGTTTGTAGAAGTCTGAGGTAAAAAAAAACCAGCAATATAAAGAAAACGCCACTGGCAGAAAAGACCTAAGTATCAAACCAGACAAACAAAGGTACCTTCCAAAGGAAATTCTGGGATGATGAGGGCACAAAACTAACCAGTGAAGGTCAGAGAGTAATTACTTAGCGTCTCGTGATGAGTTTTCTGGGTGAAAGTGTTGGAATCACCCAACCACCCTCCCAAATTTCCAATCGATGTTACCTTCCAAATCTACCCTAGGATCAATGGAAATAGCCTTCCACTTCCATCCATGTAAGAACCTAGCATACAATATACTAAGGCTACCAAAATCATGGAGAAATTCCATTGAAACAATCGTCAGCCAAGCCGATGCACATGGGCAGGGTAACTAAGCCCGAATCCTAAACAGTACCAGGAACCACATGGGGCTGAAAGAAGGTAATAAGTAAGTCCCCAAACTTGCAACATCTTTGGTGTATGCTTTACTGAGAAGAGGAGAGGTATCTCCAATAGTTCAATATCGCATGACCTCGTGCTTGACTCCTGTGTGAGATGAGCTTTCTGGTGTCTTTCTCAACAAAGTTTGATTTCCTAAAAGATAGGCCACTATGTTTGAGTTTGAAGTTTTTGGTAGTTAAGATATCCCTAACCCAAAATACTAGCCTAGACTAGTGTGTGTCGTCCCTAAAAACAAGTGATTACTAATAGATTTTAGATATTAAACGTTCATTTTAAAGGGTTTTTAATTACTCAAAGGGTGGTGGAGGTGAAAGCAATGGTGTTTTCAATCAAATTGGATTACAGGTTCTAGCTTTGGATGCATTTTTCTCAATTGTTGCTGGAATGGTTTCACACCCTCTTTAATGGGAATAACATAAAAAAGATGACTAAACAAAATAGAACTTGAAACGCAAAAAACAAACCTCCTTCTCTTGCCTTTTCAACTGAAAACTTGAAAGCCACGAAAGAAAAACTTTTTTTGTTTTTTTAAGAACAATGATATGCCATGCAATTTAGACTAAAAACCTAATCTATGTGCATATAAAGAAACTATATGTTCCTTTTACTTTTCTTTTATGAATTAAAAATAAAAAACAACCTATCAACTAATGCATACAAGCAATACAAACAACAACAAATAGACTACTACTGTACACCCCTCAAACAGGCCCTAAGGTTCCCCAAGATTGGATGAAACCTCACTAGGAAGGAAGGCTTAAAAAGTTAAACAAGCCAACCACTTTGGCATGAAGAGACTAAGCAATAATACTGACATAAAAAAAGGTCAAGAAGCCCTAAGAAACAATCTAGACTTGCAAACAGAGGTTGCTCAACACCTTATCCAACAACGTCAAGCCAAAGAAAGAGGTGGGGGGAAAGAAATAAAAAAATATAAAGGACTTGCAAAGGGATTACAACATAGACAAAGAGCACCTAAAATGGATTACACTCACTCCCTAGAGTCATGCTGTCATGTCCCCTCCCGTCAATCCATTGCAAGGGAGGAAACATGACCCAACATCCCGGGCTTATTTGTCAATCTCAGACCCATTCATTAGTAATAAATTCATGGATAAATAAAATCTTATGCATGCATATCATTCTTAATAAACACAGCAGAATTACACACTATCCACACACCATTTCATCATGCATCTCAATATAAACACAATGGAATAAACATAATAACACACACGCAAAAGGGAGTATATCAACCTATTTATTTCCAGAAAGAATAATGAAACAACCATACAATAATAAATCCCATTCTCATGCTATGCACAGGCTTCATGTCAACTAGCTTAAAATAATCATATCATTCAATTAACATGAGTAATTAAACATGCAGAATAGAACACAATATGATCACAATTTAAACCACAGAGAATACTTATCTTTAAGATGAAACTTTCCAACAACTAGATATGTGAGAGAAATGTTCCACCCAACCATAGATATATGTCCAGCCTGTATTATTTCAGATGAGATATCACCCCCGAGCTGGGATGTGTATCCACTAAGGAGGAACTAAATAGGCTCACTCACAACCATGGTCACTCAACCAATCATGCTAAGCCAACACACAGTTGGGTTTATCAAGCATGCAATAACAAAGGAGGAGGGTGCTAAGCTAGTGAGCTCAATAACATAGCTACATACATCTTAATCTAAATTCAAGCATTCCAATCCTCTATTCCAACATTCACACTTGTATTTCTCACAATTTTGCCATAAAAATAACTCTATCATGTCACTAGAATTTTGGGCTATAAAAACTGGGGTTTCCAATGGATTTAGAGGTATCTAATACTCTCAAATTCACCCCAAGGTTCATATCTATCCATCCCCCATTGGATTTCACTGTTAAATACCAATTCTGGGCATTTTTGTCTCTTCAAAACGTGGGTTCTTGCAAAGTTGCGATTTGGGTTTTCTTCTCACTGCTGGGCATGTGTAATGGATGGAAACTAAAACGACCATCTTCCACAATAGAATGGGAATTCCAAAATTATCCCATACCCTGCCGACAACCTATGGTTCAATCCCACACCCCCTCACCACTCCCTAGTGGATACACATGGCCCCTTCTCATTAGTTGCTTCCATAGCTAGTTTTGGTATTTTATTGCATGATGTTTATTTACATCATTTTCACAATGTTCCATGATTTAATAGCACATGGGTAACATAATATCTAATAATTTCCTTTTAACTAAAAATATGAGCATCCAATAGCGGGGCCTTGGCCTTGAGCTCCACGCTAATATATCATAAGGGTCAAAATGGGGTATTACAGTCTCCCCCCCTTAGAATAACACCGTCCTCGGTGTTCCAATACTTAGGAATACATATACAATTTATAGGTCCAATTTTTTTTTTAAATTTGCAGATCTGCCCTGCGTTCTATCATTTACTTTGAACTTTCAGGACCAAGTCCCTTGGATTCCACAAGCTTCTCTTGCTGGTTTTGATCTTTCAACTCGTCCATAAGTCCGGAAACTTTATGGCTGCTACCCTCTTGATGTTCCCTTGTTGGGAAGTCCTAGAGGAAATGATGTCCTCCACATTTCCAACATTTCACTAGCTGCTTCCTCTTTACCTGTTCAATTTCCTTTGAGTCTTCATTCCTAGAATGTTTCTTAATGGATCGATTGGACGAATGACTCCTCATTGATCCACTTTCCTTTCCCTTACTGATTGCTCCCATAATTATTTTTACCTCCCTTTGCAGACAAATAGAGTCCTTCAAAACCTTGAGGTTCATCTCATTCTGCCTCTTCTGTATCTTTAGCATCTCTCCAATATTTTCTTGGGTCTTGGCAATTGTTTGAAGGAGACTTCCAACCAAGTCCAATAGCCTTCAGTCTACTGCCATGTTCAATGTGCACAACTGGATTTCACATTTCTCACCTGTGAAATGCATCATTATAATTCTGTTAAGCCAAGCATAATATAAACATTAAAATCAGTCAATTAATTGCCCAATTGACATGGGTAATCCAAGTTTTATCCATGATACTTTCATACTTTTCATGCTTTCCCAACAGGAAAATGAGCTCATTCATGTCCATTCCTTGACAGGGAATTAACTACTTCGGCATTCACAATTTATTTCAAGCAATTAAACACACTCCACTTTCAGCCATACATGCATTCAACATTTTTCTGTTTTTATAAATGCATCAACAAAAAAAAGGGAAAGAGAGAGAAGTAAGAGTTTTTCTCCTCTTCGTCTTGTTCCATTCTGGAACCCACACCACCACTATGGTTTTCATGCTCCTAGCCTCTTTCACTTCATCGTGAATGCTTGGCCAACCCTTTCTTTTCTATGACACTTAGTGTCTATGGTCTATTCCAGACCTCTCAACCATGGAGTCCCTCCACATGGTTTGTATACAATTCTTGGATGCTAGGACCCACACAGTCCCACTAGCACCCTCTTCATTACTGCTCATGTTGAGCTCTTTTAGGATGGTCACATGTCCACATGCATCCCTAGGATGCCTTCATAGTCCTTGCTCCTAGCAATACTTACAATCAAACATTGAATCAATTCACATGTTTAGTTTATTCTCATAGGGTTTATCTCTAAACAAGAGTTTAGAAAATCATAACCAATTCATATACATATGTATATTCATAAGCAAGAAGCTGCAAGATAACCAAATACTTATTTGTCTTTTTTGTTTCCTCTCTGGTCCACAGGGTCTTGCTTTGCTTTACAAGCCTTGGGATCACCTATGGACTTGGAGGTTAGGCCAGCACGCAGGCTGCTCCACAACATCAAATAATTAATGTCCAACCAGTACACCTTCACGCCAAGGAAGGAAACTTCACCACGGCCCTTTCTAGGTCAAGGATCTACTATGGAGCCCTATGCATATAACATTCCTTTCATCAACACCTTCACAAACCTTCATCAAAATCCCTACAACCTCCACAACATCCTTTCCTACACATCAACCCTTCCACCACAATCCCTCACAGCAACCTTTTACTTTGCTTCTTTAGTGTGCAACACCAAATTGCATCTGCTTAGGATGACAACACAAGTAGTATAAGAAAACTCATCAGCGTTATTGCTCTAAAATTGTAACCATATTTCATAACATTCACTATCAAGTATTGAAACCACTGCGTCCACTCCCTAGGGTGTAGTCAATATTGAAAACCCTATCATGACTCGACATCGAGGATGTGTGCACCCCTTTTCGATGTGAGCCATGTAGGCCCTACTCATACTCAAATAGTCTGCCATAATGGAAATAAAATAAAAACATGCTCTACATATTGACTCTAACAATTAGACATTCATATTCTTAGCTAGGGTCACAGAACACTTGTCCATTTGCATATGTAGTCTTTCTTCATTAATGAGGAATGGGGGCTCCCTTCTCTGAGTTGGCAGTCCCTTGTTTGCCATCCCAACTCCTTTTTACATTCCATATCCCACATATGTCTTGTTGACATAATATTTACCATCTCACTCATATTGTTTAACAATCATGTAGTGCAGATTGGACATTACCAAAATATCCAATGGAGTTTCAGTTGAAACCCATTTCCAAGATATGGGATCCTTCCCATGAAGTTTGGCTCCTGCAGGCCATCACACATGGTCTTCCTACCATGTGTATTCCTGGCACACTTATCAAGTGGCCAAACAGTCAACATCATTTAAAAATACAATTCAAACCTGATTGTTCCATAATCAATCAATTGCACTAAAAATTAAATTCAATATGGATTTGCAACTCTATGTACTACATAAATTTATTTTCTTAGCAATGAGGCTATCCTCATATTTTTTGTCTCCTATAAGTGGCACCACTCTGCTCATTATAATTTTATTCTTACTAGAATAACATGAACATCCACTTACAATATGTCCTCCTGACTGTAACGTTCCCAACCCTCCGACTGGCGACAGGGACGCTACCAAACCATCAAACATTCGAGCAACTAGCCCCGTGAACATGAACATACATAAAATGCTGAAATAGAATTCTTAAAACATGAAACATGCTAAGATGTATAGTCATTCACATACACAGTGGAAGCAAACATACATTCATTATGCATTCAACATTTTCATTATAATTCATTAACAGTAAATATAATTGCAGAAACGAAATGGTTAAGAATACTCATCTTATAAAGAAGTCGTCCCGCAACTAGCTACGTCGCTGCAACGTTCCACCCAACCATAGGCCAGTGTGCTCATCAATCTCTCAGCAACACTGCCACCCCCAAGCTGGGCATGATTCCCCAAGGAATAAGGGTCAAACAGGCTACACATAGCTAAGGATACACTAATCACAACCAAGCCAACATAGTAGGGTTTATCAGGCTATCAAGGAGCTGGGAGAAGCTGAATTCTAAGCTAGGGAGCTCATTGAAGAGCTAAGGACTCCTACACCAGAACTAGCCTGACTTCTAGGACACCCACACGCACCCAACACCACGAAATCAGTCCCTTCTCTACTACACAGTCCCTCAGGCCCTGACCCCCCTTTCCAATGTCACCCCAGGGTTGTGGAGAAGAAATCCAACCCTCTAGCTCTATCTGTGTGGCTCCCAAACACCCCTAGGTTTATCAAGCAAACCAAGCCTTCATCCCACTCCAGCACAGTCCGAATACCAACCACTACATACACGCAGCCAACAAGCGGTTCACAGCTTAGACAGGGGAAAAACAATCCCTAAGTCATTCTTGGCCTTATCATGGCCAAAACGACTCCATAATAAGAATCCACCACTGATCAAACGTAGTTGAATCCATAGCAAACAAGTCATGGGGAAATCAACAGCCCCCAATCCCAACAGTGCTTCCATGGGAGAAGAAAACACAGCCCGAAATGGAGGAGAAGACCCATTCACAACCTGGACAGGGGAAACACATATGCAGACCACCAAATCCATAAGGAGAACATGCACACCTAGAAGATGAAGGGCTTGTCCACAGGAAATCGTGGGTGATAGATAAAACTGCTCCTCCACTCGCTACCTGCGTAAAACGATGAAGAATACCCAACCTATGCGTGAGGAGAACAACTTCAGTCAATGCATGAGGGAAAATAGAACGGTTCTCAGTGGGAGGATGGAAAAGGATGGAATCGTGGGTAGTGGTTTCCCTGCCCACGTGAAGATGGAGAGTTCGCTGGTGTAGTGGGCGTGTGGGCAAGGTCTGATAGTCCTACCACCCACCACTTCCTAGCAATAAATTCCCAACTAACATCAGGGATTTTAATGGCTGACACATAGCTTTTCCCCATAGGATCATGGTTTAACATTTCTCCCTCCTCATCCTTATGAAACCATGCCCTTTTCATTTAATGTTGCACTATCATAGCTGGCTGTAGGTTTATTTTAATTAACGTGCATATTTATAGGATGCAAAACTATTATGTTCCAGACAACACGATATTCCATCGACAATGATCCAAATTGCCGAAACATAACACAACCAAATCAATGGTGGGGCTTTTGCCTTTAGCTCCACACCATGATTAATTACAATATATACATCATGTACCTTTTAATGCATCCGAGGTCAAAACCGGGGGTATTACACTGACACAATTCTATGCAAGCCAATGATGATTAGTAATTATCAGCAAATTCTCAATTCTGAAATCTACAAGTCCAAATTGACAATCCGTTCTGCACATAAACTATTTTTACAACCATGAGACTATTCTCATGAGGTTTGGTTCTTTCACATGGTACATTCCAGCCTTCGTCATGGACTTACCAACATTGCCATGCCCAAAAAAATCTACCTGCAATCTAAACTTCAATTAGCCAAACACTTTGTAAATCTCTATGCATATAATATTTCATTTTTGCAACAATCATTGAAGCATTCTCATAATTATAACACTCAAGAATTCAAACACCTCCAACTGTTAACATATCAATATTACCAAACTCATTTACTTCATGTGAATCATTATCATACTAAAATTGCAAGGTATAGTCACATCATTTATGCAATTTAAATGAAACTTTTAGATACTCATTACTTCACAGTCATATCATTTATACAACTTTTCCCTTCCACACAGCATTCTAGCATCCCATTGATCATGACTACCCTCTTCATGCACTTACTATTATGCATTCATAACAGCCCATGAAATGATCCTAGGATTATCATCAAGTCATCATTTCATTCATTATTTAGTTTGCAATAACACACGCACCATCCCTATCCATTCATGCAATGCTTCACAACATGTGCATCCACACTTATTCATACAAATTTACAACATTTACTCAAACTTTTCATATGCATTCACTCAATGCATAACTACAATATTTATAAAATCTCTTAATGCATATCCACTCAATGCTACCTTGTATTGATTCATGAATGATATGCATTCAAACATATTATGGCCTAACCATGACTACTTCATATAGGATGGATTACTATAATCAAGACCACCAGTCCTCACTTGTTAAGCTCATAACAAGCATACACAGGGCATGATATATTTTTATATGAATGTCATTCACATGAATGCATTTCAATCCTAAATGCATACCATTCTATGATTACTAAATATGGTTCATTGGATTCTTACCCAATCCCCTTTCAACACTTATGCAATCATCATAATTAAACCATTACCTGCATGGATCCCATTTACATCCTTGATGTTACCAGTTTAGTTGGTCTCTGACATAAGATTGTAGAATTCGCCCACCAACTTCTTGATCATGGATTTGTTGCCTTATCCTTTTCTTCATAAGGTTTTTGGTCACAGGAAACAACATCATCACATCTTCAGCCATGCTTATGTTGCCGTTGGTATTACCACCAACACCATCACCAATACTGATTATCAACCACAATATTTACCATTAATGATTCATTGCATATGTAAAATCTCACTACTTTTACCAATATATAATATCATATGTGTGCAAAAACATATTCTCATGCACTGTGCATTGTTTATGAATATGCCAACTGGTACATATTCATGCAATCCATCTAATCTCTACATTTTCAGCATTCCCATGCCATAATTTTATGTACACAAAGCTTATAAAATATAAATATCGTTAGCAAGACAGGGGTTAAGGAATTTTCCCTTTCCAATCCCTCATCTTTGCATGACATTCCTCTTCCACATAATAGCTGGTTAGATTTCATGGTCTCTCATTCAAACTCTGGTGATTCTCCATTGTTCTCTGCTAGTTAATATTTCCAATTCCTATCCACATGCTCCATTCTAACTTCGGGTGTGAAAATTACATTACTTCTAAAATGACCATTTTCACCAAATTTCTGCACTTTTACACACAGCTATATTCTGGAATGCCGGCTTTGAAGGTGACTATGATTCTGCAAAATGTGTTGATAAATCAAATTGTTATCTCCATAATCATTCACATGAATTCATAATTACTTACCTTCATCTAGAAAAATATCATATTGACAACTTTGTGAAAACACAGAAATATTTTTTTTCAAAAGGAATGACTGTCTCAGGGGGATGACGGGGGTCAAGGGGGCTCGCCCAGCTACCATTTTTCACTTTTCAAATCCCTGAAAATCCCACTGAAAACCTGCTACAAATCCCTATTTCAGAGCAAATTTCATTTTCCTTCCAATGTCTCCTTCCGCTACATCGAAAAATGTTTCAAATTTTACCCGCTGTAGCGACTCGTTCCTCTTTTCCTACCCGCCACCGTAGCGGTTCCCAATTCATCTTTTCTCTGTCGTCGTAGAGGCTCCTTCGCCAAATTTCAGCCACCTCTGTTGTCGGCTCCCTCTTCATTTTCCATCCGCCACATAGCGGATCGATTTTCGGTTCCTAGCCGTCGTAGCGACTCATTATTCCTTTCTCGGCCATCGTTCATCGAATTTATTTTCCTTTTCTTGCCCACCGTAACATCGGATCCGACTTCTTTTTCCACCTGCCGTTGCAGCTCGAGTCCCAGCTTCCACCCGCCGTTGCGGCTCGAAGCCCAACTTCCGCCTGCTGTTGCGGCTCGAAGCCTAAATTCCGCCTGCCGTTGCGGCTCAATTCTTGGATTCTACCCATTGTGAATCGATTCTTCTCAGCCGACACAGAATAATTTTCATACTTAGAAAAATTTCCATAAATTTTTCATTAGCTCATCTCACCTGACGCCTGTCAGCTCAACTCACCCGACGTTCGTCGGCTCCTTTCGGGCGACCCAACCACTACATTAGCTCACTCTTTTCTTTTTTCTCTGCCCCTGCAGCTCAATTAACAAAACTCACCCGCTGTGTTAGCAAAGAAAGGCAGTCATAGATACATTTGCAGCTCTCTTCAAGTTTCTCAGCCGCCACACAAAAAAGTATTTTCTCCAATACTTAGAAAAAATCATACTTAGAAGAATTTCAGAAAATATTTCCTTTCTGCCTTCTTTCCTTCTACTGAGCATAGGGGTTGATTTCCAGCCTCTATCTTCCTCTCTTCATGGCCCATAGAGGCCCAAAGCTACAACCTCGCTCTGATACCACTCTATCACATCCCCTCTCGCCAATCCGATGCAAAGGAGGAAACATGACCCAACACCCCGGGCTTATTTGCCAATCTTAGACCCATTCATTAGTAATAAATTCATGGATAAATAAAATCTTATGCGTGTAGATCATTCTTAAAAAACACAGTGGAATTACACACTATCCACACATCATTTCATCATGCATCTCAATATAAACACAATGGAATAAACATAATAACACACACGCAAAAGGGAGTACATCAGCCTATTTCTTTCCAGAAATAATAATGAAACAACCATACAATAATCAATCCCATTCTCATGCTATGCACAGGCTTCATGTCAACTAGCTTAAGATAATCATATCATTCAATTAACATGAGTAATTAAACATGCAGAACAGAACACAATATGATCACAATTTAAACCACATAGAATACTTATCTTTAAGATGAAACTTTCCAACAACTAGATATGTGAGAGCAATGTTCCACCCAACCATAGATATCTGTCCAGCCTGTATTATTTCAGATGAGAGATCACCCTCGAGCTAGGATGTGTATCCACTAAGGAGGAACTAAATAGGCTCACTCACAACCATGGTTTCACTCAACCAGTCATGCTAAGCCAACACACAGTTGGGTTTATCAAGCATGCAATAAAAAAGGAGGAGGGTGCTAAGCTAGTGATCTCAATAACATAGCTACATACATCTTAATCTAAATTCAAGCAATCCAATCCTCTATTCCAACATTCACACTTGGATTTCTCACAATTCTACCATCAAAATAACTCTATCCCGTCACTAGATTTCTGGGCTATAAAAAATGGGTTTTCCAATGGATTTTGGGGTATCTAATACTCTCAAATTCACCCCAAGGTTCATATCTATCCATCCCCCATTGGATTTAGCTGTTAGATACCAATTCTGGGTGTTTTTGGCTCTTCAAAATGTGGGTTCTTGTAAAGTTGGGATTTGGGTTTTCTTCTCACTATTGGGCACGTGTAATGGATGGAAACTAAAACGGCCATCTTCCACAATGGAATGGGAATGTCGAACCGATCCCATACCCTGCCAACAACCTATGGTTCAATCCTGCACCCCCGCACCCCCTCACCACTCTCTAGTGGATACACATGGCCCCTTCTCATTAGTTGCTTCCATAGCTAGTTTTGGTATTTTATTGCATGATGTTTATTTATATCATTTTCACAATGTTCCATGGCTTAATAGCACATGGGTAACATAATATCTAACACTTTCCTTTTAACTAAAAATTTGAGCATCCATTAGTAGACCCTTGGCCTTGAGCTCTATGCTAGGAAAACACACATCACATGTATACAATATTTTCATTAAAAGCTAATATATACTAAGGGTCAAAATGGGGTATTACACATGCACTTGCAAAGGACCCTAAAATCTCTCCCAAACAACCCTCAAACAACAAAAAAACCACACAAAGTTGAAAAAAATGGTTTTAGGGAAATTCATGAGTTTCCCTAAGGTAGGGTCATGAATGAATTGTGAGTTTCTAGTGTATTGGGTTGTGAATGCATGCCATAGTCATGACTATTGAGTTTGGTACCTGGGAATGGGTGGGAAAAACCCCAAAAAGGTCAAAAATTTCCCTAGGAAGGCAGGGGAGGTGCACTATCAGGCTCAGAGGGTGTTCCTAAGTTGTAAGAAGGACCTAAAACCCTACAAAACACTAGAAGAAATATAGAGAAACCCCAAACAGACAAGTCCCTCTCCAGCAGAGTTGCCTGTTCTATTGTAGAGGAAAGTGTTCCTATGGCTCGGGGTTAAGAGGCCATCAACATACTAAGGTTGAATGATAGATGAATATAGTTCTATAATTAAATGTAAACAAGATTCAGAGATCATATAGGTTCATACCTTAATCTGATGAAGGTTGATCCAAGCAGCCCTTCAATCCTCCTCTTGTTCCTCTTGCTCCAAGAGACCTGCAAAACAAACTTAACCTTCTTCAAACTAATTTGACTATATGAAAGGAGATTATATTCAATGAAACATGAAACACTAATATGATAAACAACATCATATAATAATTAGAGATTCAATATACACGACACATTGATTGGAAGAGGAAGAGAATCACATCTTTATTAATCATGGAAGAAGTACAAAGATTACTTTCTCCTCCATCTAGTCACCTCACGAAACCTTGATCTGATTCTCTGGCTTCTCTTTTCCAAGGAACTCAACCTCCAAGATTTGGAACACAAGGAGATGACATATAGGGAAAAGGTAGGGGGGATGAGAGTCCCTATTTCTCCAGCATAACAATGCAAAGGTTCAAGTCCATTCTCATGGACCTATCTCCCTCTCTTTATACATTTATGAAGAGATAGGGTTGAATAGGGGTCAGTTACAACTGTCAAGTCAGTTCCAAAACCTCCCTAACCACCCTTAATTTGAGTATTTTCATATTTTTATTATTTTTTGACCACTACAGGAGGTAACCGCTGGTTTGATGAAGCAGAGTTGCTAATACAAAAAGTATAACCGTGGGTTCCCTTAATCAAAGTCGCAGTTAGGTAAAACATGCTCATTTTTAGGGTGATTTTGGGAAATTATAGGCTTTAGAGTCTTCTAAAAAGTTGTTCATGACCAGATACCTTTCCAACGGTTCAAAGAAGAGGTTAAAAGAAGTTACAAAACTCCAGATATGGATCCTCCAATATAGGTGTTTTTAGTGACTTTCATGAAGTGTCGACATGCGACGAAATCATGGGAAAGTGGTCACAGGTAGAGATGTTTCATTTTGGGATATACCAAGTGACTTTCATGAGGTGTTTTCATATAGCAGGAAACACAACTAATGACAAAACAAATTTCAAGATGGGAATGAGTCAAGTATAAGAGACTATCAACAAGCCAACGATACAAGGTGACATCTGCTTCAAGTGAAGTACAAGTGGCAGAAAATTTGACCTCGGAATGGAAGAGAGAAGGGGTTGTTTTACAATATTGCATATGAAAGAGATGAAGAAGGTCACAAGCATACTTAGATTGAAAAAAAATATTCCTTCTTTGGTTTGCAAGACTTGGAGACCAATAAAATAATGCAAATGTCGTAAGTCTGGCATTTCAAAATTTTGCGTAAGACTAGATTTCACATGGGTTAAAATCTTAGGGTCACCACCAGTAAGAATAATATCAACAACATATAGAACAAGTATGATTAGATGGTTTCCTACTTTCTTTGTATAGACATTTGGGTTATAATGGAATCTAGAAAAACCAATGTCAAGTAGAAAGCTATCCATTTTGGCATACCAAGCTCGAGGAGCTTGCTTAAGGCCATATAAGGATTTCTTAAGTCGGAAGACAAGGCTAGAGTTATTTTGAACATATACAGGAGGTTGTTCCATGTAAATTTCCTCCTGTAAATCACCATGTAAGAATGCAAACTTGACATCCATTTGATGGAACTCCCATTTATGTAAGGCTGCAAGGGAAAGAACAAGGAAGATGGAGTTCATTTTTGTGAGAGGAGAAAATATTTCATTGTAGTCAATCCTTTCAACTTGGGAAAAACCTTTGGCAACTAAATTTGCCTTAAGCCTTTCAACACTTCCATATGATGCATGCTTAGTTCTATAACCCATTTACATTTGACAAGTTTTCTTCCTTTTGGAAGAGGTACAAGATCCCAAGAATTGTTTGTGATTAAAGAATGGTATTCTTGATCCATAGCTGAATTCCAATCTAGATTCCTCGAAGCTTTTGCAAAAGTATATGGATAATGATTCTCTAAAACTTGAGACAAAAGATAAGTGGCTCTCTAGAACTGAGAACGTGTTCGACGTTGATCTCTAGGATCACTGGAAAGATCACTAGTTGCTTCACATGTTGAACGGACCCATCAAGGAAGCAATTGTGTAGGTGAAACAGGAGGAAAATGAGTAGGTGGAGGTGGATTTTAATCCTCACTTTCATCATCAGAAACTGGAGTTAGAAATATCTCAAGGAAGTTGGAAGTAGAAGAAGGCACAAGCACTGAATCAGGCTCACAAGCCGAAGATGGCACAAACGTCGAGTGAGGCTCCCAGGATAAGATATTTTCATCAAATTTAACATCTCTTATAATGATTATATCATGAGAATGTGGCTGAAGAAGTCTATAACCTTTTAAATCTTCAAAATATCCAACAAATATGCACCTTTCCCTTTTAGCCTACAATGCTTTTTGTTTTTCATCTAGAGTGTGAGACCATGCTTCACTACCAAACAAACGGAAGTGACTTACATCTGGTTTAATTTTACTCCATGATTCTTCTAGTGTGATACCTTGTAAAACTTTAGTGGGGGTGCGATTAACTATGTAATTTGCACAATTCATGGCTTCAGCCCAAAATTGAGACTTAGTCCCTTAGCTTGGATCATACAATTATCCATTTATTTTGAAGTGTGATTCTTTCATTCAGCTGCGCCATTTTGGCATGGTGTATATAGAACAGTGTGTTGTTGTTGGAATCCTTGTTCAATGTATAAAGTAGTGAACTTGTTGTTAAAATATTCTCCTCCATTATCATATCTTAACTTAAGAATTTGATGACTAGATTGTTTTTCAACAAGGGCCTTGTAGTCCAAGAACATGTTAAATACTTCGCTCTTAAGTTTTAGGAAATAAGCCCAAGTTCTTCTAGAGTAATCATCAATGAAAGTTAAGAAATATTTGAAACCATAAAAAGAAGCAGATGGAAGAGGACCACACAAGTCACTATGCACAAGCTCCAAGGGAACTGAGGCATGGCAAGAGTTATGTTTGAAAAAACTATCCTGATGATGTTTTCCGAGTACACAACAGAAACAAACACCATCCCTGCAAGATACCATTGGAATACCTGTCACCATATTGTATTTACATAGTTGTTGCATTTAATGATAATTTAAGTGTCCAAATCGCTCATGCCAAAGTTTTCTCAAGTTATCACTATGAGCAACAAAAACTGAAGGAAAAGGTGATGACCCAAAGTTGTTAAATTTGTACAACATGGTAATATCATCAACAATTTTGGTAGATATGATATGCTTAGGATATTTAAAATCCTTGATTACAACTTGGTGAGGTGTAAACATTACGGTTTTACCTTCATCGGAATGAGTGATTTGATAGACTAATAACAAATTGCAGGAAATTCTTGGAACACATAGTACATCACTAAAATGACCATTATCCATTGGAACTATTCCAAATCCTACAATACTTAGAGATTTACCATCACCAATAAATATTTGTTTGGTGTTACATTCATGCATAGTAGAAAATATGTCTTGATCCTTAGCCATATGATAATATGCTCTAGAATCAAGGAATCACAAAAGGATTCAAGAGTAGGTGCTATATAGCTAGTTGGATCCAAGGATTCTTTCATGGAGTAGAATGTAGATACAAAAATAGAATATGCATGTCCAAGTTTGGAAAGAATATGATAAATGCATTGCTTGTCTTCCCTTTTAATTTTGCATTCTGCACATAAGAGTCTAATATTTTTGTGCTTAGATAAATAATATTGAATGCAGGAAAAATCACTTGGATTTAAAGAAATCAACTCATTTTCGAGTTCATGACCTCGAATTTCATTATTTACCAAACACAACTTCCAACTTGTCCCAAGATTTATCTGGTTCATCAAGTCCAGATAGGTGGAATCACAAATCAGTAGATATCGACATCCCTATCAAACCACAAGCTTCATCACATTTATTTTCCCATTTTATTTTCTTATCATCATCAATGGGTTATTTTTCTTTCCCTAAGGTAATTCTGTAAAGTCCCCTAATTCATAGGGCATCCTCCATACGATATTTCCATGAGAAATAGTTGGAACTGGTAAGTAGAATATCACAAGGGGAGACCATATTGTAAAATAATGGCTATAAAAATAGAAACCAATGGTCTAGATGCAAAGAGCTCGAAAAAACATGTTGTTTAAAAAAAACACTGAAAACTGATTTCGGATGAGAAAGTTATGCTTGATAAAACAATGTTGAAGATGACCCCAAGAGTGATGTGGCAGATAGAGGATTGACCAACTGAAAAAAAAAGACCCCCCTCTTCCTAAGACTAACCTTTTAAACTCACTGTACAAGAAATTTTCTTTATGTGAATCACTTTTGTACAATAATTGAAATTCACTTTTACAATGATGTTACTTCAAATATTGCAACAAAAAACTAAAAGACTTAAGTGACTTGCTTTTATAATTCAGGTGAGATGCACTCCTACAATAAAGTAAATTAAAAATAGAAATTGCATGCACTTTTAGATAAGTAACTAATAAGACTTGAACTCAAGACCTATGAAGGAATAAAGAAACTTTGAACCAAGTGAGCCAATATTAAAAGGTACGTAAAAGATGGGAAGGAGGAAGGGTTTTTTTGTTTACTCTTCTGTCTCAATGTGTGTGCTTGCTTCTTTTCCTGCAAATCACTTCACATAAATCGAAACAAAAACAAAAAAAACTTGCCACACTTTTGGGGTTATACCTCGTTAGCTTTCCCAGAATATATGTGGATTCTCTCTGTTTCTAATTCACCATGATCACATAAGGTGCACGACAAAGAGCGTACACAGTAGAGAAAAACCAATTCCTTTTTGTTTATGATTTGCTGCAATCACGCAAGGTGCACGAAAAAGAGCATACACAGATAGGGAAGGAAACAATCTGAAACTAAAACAAAAAAAACTAGATCTTATAATACATTTGATAAAATATGAGAAATTAAAAAAAAATGCCACTGTAACATTCTACCTTCAGATCTAATGAAATGACCATATCTAGAGCAAACGGAAATTGTTTTCGATAAAAAAAAAACTATTTCCCACTGGAAAAGAAACTCTAGATGCAATGGAACACATCCCACAGCCCAGAAATGCACAAAAAATTTACAACCAGAATCCCTTTCAAAGCTTCGACAACACTAGTTAAAGATCTAGATCATCAACAAAAGCAAATTTTCATAAATGCTCTGATACCATGTTCGGGTACATAGGGTACTCCCTAAACACCGAAAACCTAGAGAATCCACTCACACAAACATATCACATATCAAAACACCGATGTTTTCATATGTTTAAAACCCTCGAAAGGGAAACATTCCATGACCCGAGCCAAGTAGCTACTTGAGGCAGTTAATTATGCAAAAGAAAGAAAGTTACAAATGAGATTCTCATAATCAATCAACTAGCCAATAACCCTCCATGCTCTTTAAATAGATATCATGGAACAGTAGGGTGTTAAAGCATGAATCAAATGTAGTTATGATCTAAGATAAGATGAACCATTGGATCACTCTATGTCTAGAACATATCGTGACCGTGAGATTATATATTTACAAATGAAGACTAAATAAGCACACTTTTCCTAATGGAAATATTATAACAAGTTGATCTTAACTAACTCTTAAGTTTATAAATATTCTAACACCATGGATAAATACCATGGGTTACCCAAAACCACGGGCCCCTAAACCACCAATGCTAAACCCATTAATGACCAAATCAATATTGTCTTAATTACTCTATAATCTATTCAAGATTAACCTAACATTCCCCCCTTAAAACTTGACTTGGGGTAAACACTTACCCCGTCAAAGTTTTCAACCAGATATCTGAGAATACAACATGCCCAACCCCATCACCTAAGTTTATGTATACACTACACCAATGAATAAACCATGGGTATGCATGTCTAAATAGGTATTACATCCATATGCACATTTACATATGTGATTAAATCCAACTCCATAAAGAATACTTACAATATAATGAGTTGATTACTTCTTCATGTATCTTCCATGTGCTTCTTATTCCAATGCTTCACATAGATCCATGATATGCATTTTTTTCATGTGTTATTTACTTATGTCTATGCATCGTTTCCTGACTCTGATACTAGTTGTTAGGAAATAACATAATACATGAAACCAAGTGCACGCGTTCACACACACACAATGAAGAAGAATATTTCTATCATGGAAACCTAAAACCGGGAAAACCAACAATAATAGATATATTACCCTTAGCCACTTTGGCCAAGGCATGGTCAATCCATCCATCACTAACAACTCTTAGAAATTTTAGAATGGAGTTACTCAGTCCTTTAAATTGGCTTCATCACATACTAATACGTGGGAAAATACCACGGGTTACCCAAAATTATGGGCTCGTAAACCACCAACGGTAAAGCCACTAACAACCAATTCAAGATTATATTAATTACTATATAACCGAGTCAAGATTAACCTAACAAGATGGAATGTCATTATTGCAAGAAAGTTGGTCACATGGCTTAAAATTGTACATTTCAATCCAATGATTTTGTTGTTTTTTACTTTGCAGACCCGGGTTTACTTTATTGTACCAACAAAACCCCTAGCTCACTGGCCCTTTCGGCGACAGACCGCAGAACGACCTGAAGTCTCACCCGAAGTGATCCTAGATGGGGTGGTTGAAGAATCAGGTTTCCTCAACTAGGTTCTGTAGCATCCTAGGTCCTCCTGACTCTAATTAACCAGTGGAATATCTCCGCGAGGGATGCTTCTCTCTTCCTAGCTGAATTTTCTATGGGACTGACTCTTATCGCATCGTAGATTCTAGGACGATGCACAAACTATCTCTTCTGCTCAACTCTTAACTTGTGATATCTCACACCGCAACTCCTCTGACAGTGCGATATCGCCTTTCTACACTGTGATATTTACTACAGTAAGACTTAATATTCTCATCAACTCTCAAGGTCCATAGGCTTTCTCCCTGGGTATAGCAGCCCAGTTAACCTTCACTAAGGTGTTAAACAACTTCACTTAAGCTTCTACAGTTTAACACACTTAACATCAATGACACTCAACTCATTGAACTAAATATACAGAAGTTACTTAACAATATAACTGTTACTGTTGTGAGTCAAGCACTGATAAACTCATATACAGAATACTTGATACATTCAACTCACATTTAACCTTCTATGTTACTGCAAACTGAAGGATAGCATACATACATTCATTAAATGATAAGCAAAGTTCATGTAACAGATAATAGATAGCCAATAAGTAAAGCACAATCACATGAAACAGTCGCACAACACACGGGTTTTACGTGGTTCACTTCCAGGGGGGAAGCTATGTCCATGGGAACTGTGTTTATATTATATTTGGAGAGAGTAACACAGTTCCACTATAACCTCTTATGCAGCTTGAGATCTTCTGGGAAACTCCACGCACACAGCTGGGAGCCCTTCTCTCTTAGATCTCTTCTCTTCCTATAATGCTTTCTTCTTACAATATACTCTTCCTCTCTCTCTCAATCCCTACAGATTGTTACATTCATGCTCAAGGAGCTGGCCACTAGTTACAGTAAGATATCTACAGACTTAACAACAGAACCAGAGCTCGACTCTTTCTCAAGGTCTTACAATACTGACAATAACTAAAAACAACCCAACTAACCCAACTGACCAACTGGCTAGCTAACTAGCTCACTATCTAGCTAGCTAACCCTTCACAATACAAAATACATGCTTAAATAGGTGGCCCGAAGGTCTCACCATGATACAAAACTATGGGCCTATCCCAATAGTAACCGAAAACCCTAACTGTGACAATCGGCCTATCTGTACTTTGGACTGCCGCTTACTGGTCATGCCGCAGCTTTCTGTAGTCTTCCATGATTTCTGGTGCTGATCATGGGTATGGGCGCCACTTCCTCAGTTGCTCCCCTTCTATCCTTTTTCTTTAATACCTCGGCCCGTTGCTCCTTCTCCATTTATGAGGGTAGCTGAGCCCTCCTGTCTTCGCCGCTGCCTTAAATGCAGTGGTTGAGCTCTCTTCTCGGCCACTTCAAGTACTATTTCCTTTGAATTCCTTGTTTCGATATAGCAGCTTTTCCTGTAGCTGCGGGGCCCTGCTCCAATAGTCCCCTAACACTTACTTGTGGCTCATCCCTGAGCCACTAACAGCGGGATTCTCTTGCTGTAGCTTCTCCTTGGCTTCCTACTAAGTCCTTGGGAATCTCTCCCTGAGTCCTGCGACATCTTTGTCCATAGCTTCAACACAGTATTGTGCCGCCTTGAGCATAACGTGACTAATCAGGGGGTCTTCTGTGCTATCAATTTCACTTTTTCTCGCAGTGAACTCCTTAACCTTCTTCTCAACCACATCGACCAGCTCTGCGATTTGTTCCTAATACGGTTGAAGCATATTATTAAATTGTATCTCTTTTTCTCGCAACCGCTACGCTTCCTGTTGCAATCGGTTCATCTCTATCATCTTCTTCATCTTTGCAAGAGCTCCTAAGCTCTTGACTTCTTCCTTCATTACTGTTGTTGCATTCTCTATGTTCTGGATGCTCTGCTGCAAATCCATTTTATCTGGGAGCTCTTCTAGCTTCGACCATGTCTTCGTTGCATCAGCTAGCAATAACTCTGCATCATCTATGCAACACTTCATCTGCATTGAAGTGAATATAAAGGCCTGTGCCCTTGCTTATTTTTCTGCCTCAGGTGTGCCTGGTGCTCGAGCCTCAAGCTTAACAATCTGCGCCTTGTGGTCTTCCTCCATCTTGGGCACTGTCTCTTCCAGAGCCTTTGCTCTATCTGCAATTCTTCTTACTTTCTGCGTTAGAGGCAAGGCAAAATCGATGTTACACTGGGGTAACTCCAATGTGATGTTCTGCACGACCTGACTTAAATCCTGTTCTCTTTCTTCATATTGTCTTAACTCCTCTGCCTTTGTTTGAAAGCCTATGGTGATCTCTGCATTCTGTTGTCTCAGCTGAATGTTCTGCTTATAAGTCGCAAGCTCTCTATCCCTGAGCTCTGTGGCTATCTGTTGCTGGATCATATGTAGTTGATCAACAGGGAATTATGCCAGATTAACCTCGATAGGTTGTCTAACCTGTATCTGCACATCAATCATCGAAGCAGGGAATCAGATGCTCCCTGGCGGTATCAGCACTGTATTGGTGCGCTCCTTTGTAAAGACTTCCTCGCGGGAAATTGATGGTTGTGAGCTTTCTCCTTCCATCGCCTTGACTGGCTGAGTCTGCATCATGGCAGTCTTCTCAGTCAGTGATTTCAACTCTAGAAGCTACTTATCTATCATGCTCTGTAGCTTGTCTTGCGATGTCTGCATCGCCTGAAATGAATCCTGCATATGCTCCTGTAATATCGCTACGATGAGATCATAGCCATCCTCTATTAGTGCGGTCTATGTAGTTGGCTTTGAGGCTTTGAATTTTTTCTTATTTGGTGCCGCTGGTGGCACTTCTACTGCATCTTTTCTCTTGGAACCCACCTTATCTTTTCCTTTGTCTAATGGGTCTATCGGTGCGATATCTCTTGGTACATTTCCTACTGTGGAATATTCTAATGCCTTCTTCCACTCTTCATCAAAGTCTTTGATGACATCTTCTACATCCTGCGTTGTCATCCTAAACGAACCAATATCCCAGTTATCCGTTCTAAACCCTTTTGGCCTCAGATAGATTGTATGCCTGTCCGCAATGAAATCAAGCCGATTGTGATACATGTCAACAACCTCTGTGTTGATCCATGGTGTCTCCTGGATGACTTGCTTCAACAGCTTATAGTATTCATATAATACTATCATATTGATCTTTTTCTTGGCTGGGCTTTTGCTTTCCCATAAGTTTGCATAGCGCGCGCCTTTTCACTCTCCGCCTCGTAGCTATAGAAACTGGGTATGGGGCGTCTCTCTCCACCCAATGAATGCACATAATATAAGCAGCCATGAGAAGTGGAAGGGGTGGTTTGGCTCGTCCTATGCTCTCAAACAATCTGCAAGAAAAATGTTTAGTAAAAACAAACACCAATTAAATTGTTCACCTTCTACAACCTGCACGGCAAGGTGAATTACTAAGCCTGTGACTTCTTTCGAGTGAACCTTGGTTAACAATCTACCTGCAAGCAGAATGGCTGTAAATCTGAGTGTATCATCTACTAAGGCTGTGAGGTCATAATCCCGACCTCCTCTCTGTAACTTATACTTGTTAACTAGAAGCGTTGGTAGCTTGGTATCCTTGCTCTTCCCTGATATATGCGTTTGAGGGTCCTTACCAATCTTGGATAGCCCAGTGATGCAGTGTATCAATTCAACGTTCAGATCAACCCTATTACCCAATCAGAGGTAACCTCCATGTACACAGGAAAGTAGCACTCGCACCACGGCATTAACCTTTGCACCTCGTCCGAAGTGTGCTATTCTCAACAAATTGAGCAAGATTGACTGCTCAAGAATCTGGACATGTTCCATAGGAACAAACTCATCTACATCGGTCCTCGGGTTCCTCTGAACCGTAAGATACTGGTTCGGCCGAAACTGAGGATATTTCTTACTGTCTCCAAGGTTATAGTCTATAAATTTGAGAGCAGGGACATATCCTAACAATTCTCCATCTTCCTTTACACGAGGATCAATCGGCGGTAGCGGAATAGGAAACTTAGCACCCTTGGGAATGGTTAGCTCTAGTGCATCCTCGACTCGTGGCACAATTTATATTGTTGCCATATGAACTTCTTCTTCCTGCTCTGAGCTGGGCTCTTCTACTATCTGAGCTTGACTCTTCATTCTTGGTTTCTTCCTGACCTGTGGTGCACCTAATTTCACAACCCTGGGCGGCGTCGTCATAGCAGACTCGAGGCCACCACACTTGAATCATTGCACAACGTCTTCTAAAGGTTCCTTCTCGGACATAAACCACCTAGTGCAATACTCTAGACTGGTAATGGCTACGAAAATGGGGAAAACCAGCACTCTGTAATAGGAGTATCTCTGCACAGGGAAATTTTTTTACAAATTACTCTATAACTCTTAGAAATCGCAAAAGTAACCCTTCTGTTTGAATGATTCGTGTATTTGTAATGAAGGCGATAATCTCTGAAGCAATGGTGGCTTATGCTGGACTTGTTGGCAGCATTTATTGCATGGACAAGACAACACCCGATGCCTTGATCCTCATTAATTGCTGAAAATCCGATCAGATTTCCCTTGAAAATTGTGCACAGGCTGTGGTCTCGACCAAGATTTACCAAATCTAGGACAATCATTGTACTGTTTCCAAATCTAGGGCAACATATACCTGTCATATCTAGATTAATTGCTTGTCAAAAGGCGAAGTGACTGGCGCTCTTTCCCTTTTCAAAATCGTCTTAACTGCATGGGGAACATCGCCTCGCTGCAATGTCACACTGCATCGTCCAGTACCAAAAAGTTGGCGTGAAACTCCGCAACGTTCAAAAACTCCGCAAGCATCTTATGACTTGTGCAACATAAACTTTCCTGCTGCGATACCTCCTACTTAGAAATTTTTCAGCTGGTGTAGACTAGTTATGGATGCAATGCCTCCTTTCAACTACATTGGACATCTGCACTACTTAGTTCTTTGAGTTAGGGTTTGGAGGTGGAGTGGCTATCACTATAAAGCTTAATCCTACTGCCATTAATCAAACTAGGAACAAGTTCCCTGTTCAGTTTACTGAGATGAATGACACCTCCTTCTATGACTTGTTGAATCTGATATGGCCCCAACCAATGTGTCTTGAACTTCCCTAGAAACTTAACAAACTTGTTGCCATAAAGGAGCACTAGGTCTCCTATTTGAAAAATATTGCTCTTGATGTGCCCGTCGTGCCAAGATTTTTTTCGTGCCTTCTGCACTTTTTGATGAAATCCTGCAATGAATATGTCTTCTTCTAAGGCAAGAATTTGCGCTAATCTTTCATTCATCGTATCTATATCAGCCATCTTGGTAATTTGAGGAATTCTTAAACTGGGAATAATATATTCCATAGGAATAACAGCCTCTTGTCCATACACCAAGCTGAAAGGTGTGTGTCCTGTGAGTTTCTTGCATGTGGTCCTATAAGCCCATAGTATAGCATTAACCCTAAGGTCACAATCATCTCTTTGGTTGTTACAGATATTAGTAAGAGCATTTTCTAGGATCTTGTTAAACGCCTCCACTGTACCATTAACTTGTGGGTGGTAGGGAGTGCTCTTATGATGTTGTATCTGAAATTCCTCCGTCAAGGCCTCAATAGTGCGATTCAGAAAGTGTGTGCCTTGATCACTCATCAAAATTGCTGGACATCCAAATCTACTTATGCTGTTTTCAAAAATGAACTGTGCAGCTATAGAAGCATCACAATTCCTTACTGCGTTGGCCTCTGCCCACCTGGTGAGGTATTCTGTTCCTTTGATGATGTATCTCACACTAGTTCGTTTCCCTGGTGGGTTGATAGGACCCACAAAATCTATAGCCCACTTGTCAAATGCCCGTAGCGTAATCTGTGGTCATAGCGGCATTTCATCTCTCCTCGAAGGTTTTCCTACCCTTTGGCAGATATCGCTGCATCTGCAAAAATCCTTAGTGTCTTTATGCAAAGTAGGCCACCATAATCCTGCAGCTAGAATTTTCTGAGCAGTTGGATTTCCTGCGAAATGACCTCCTGCGGTACCTGAGTGTGCTTCTCTGATAATGGCCTCTTTCTCATGCAGCATAACGCATCTTCGCAGGACTTCATCTGGAACTAACTTATATAAATGTCCTGTGATCAAAGTGAAGTCTGCTGATTTAACAACTAACTATTTCTTTTGGTGCTTAGTAAACTCAACCGGTGCCCACCCTGTAGTGAGAACGTGAATAATATCTGTGTAATACTCATCTGCGATCTGGATAGAAAACAATTGCGCATCTGGTAAATTATCCTCTAGATTACTTGGTTCTTCTCCTGAGTCTATCCGCAACAGATGATCAGGTCCGGCATTTAATATCCCTGGTTTTACAATAATTTCAAAATCATACTCCTGAAATAAGAGTAACCATCTACAGATCCTTCCTCCTAACACTGGATTATTGACCAAATACTTTAAAGTGGAATGGTCAGTGAACATCTTGAATGGGGCACCCAATAGGTAGTGCCTGAACTTCTGTAGAGCATACACCATAGCTAGTCCTTCTCTTTCTGTAGTGGTGTAGTTCTTTTTTGCGGTAGATAAATTTTTGCTTGAGTATGCGATAGGGTGATCGATACGCCCTTCTCCTGGTTGTTTTAAGACAATCCCCAGTGCGTTGCCAGATGCATCCACATGTACATGAAATGGTTTGTTCCAATCTGGAAATACTAAGATGGGTGCTGTAACCATATTCTCTTTAAGAGTGTCCAAACTTTGCTGGCATTCTTCATTCCATAGGAATTTCACGTCTTTCTTTAACAGCTTTTCCATAGGTTCCGTTATCTTTGCATAGCCTTTGATGAATTTTCTATAATACCCTGTATGACCAAGCACTATCCTCAATTGCTTGACTGAGTTGGGTGCTGAAAGATTTACAATGATGGAAATCTTTGCAGGATCTACCATTAGGCCTTGTCTGCAAACAATATGACCCAACAAAATACCAAATGGTGCACAGAATATACATTTCTTCAAGTTAAGAGAAATCTGATATTGCCTACATTTCTCTAACATGAGCCTTAAATATCCCATATGCTTTTTGATTAATCCAAATACAGTCCAATCATCAAAATAGACTTCTAAGAATTTATGGATGTATTCCTTAAACACAACAACTACTACTCTAGAAAAAATAGCTGGTGCATTTTTAAGACCAAAGGGCATTACCGTATACTGGAATGAGCCCCATTCTGTCACAAAGGTGGTCTTATGTCGATTCGCTGAATGGATTCTTATCTGGTGATAGCCTGAAAAGCCATCAGTGAATGAGTAGATCTCCTGTCCTCCCACATTGTCTAAAACTTCATCAGTAAAAGGTGTCGGAAATGGGTCATAAAGTGATGCGTTGTTGAGTTTGCGCAAATCGACACAAATTCTAATTTCATCTTTAGTTTTCTTTTCCTACACAACCATGGGACTAACCCATTTAGTCTCTTCTATTGGCTCAATGATGCCTGTTGCTAGCATCTTATCAATCTCATCCTTAACTTTTTCTTTATAATGAGGATTTAATCTGTATGGACGCTGCTTAACTGGCCTAGCATCCATTTTCAAAGGTATCCTCATGACTCCCAAATCTCCTACTATTCCCTTCATCTCTATGAACTTAGTGGGAAATAAGTCCTGATAGTCATGTAACAAATCTACGATGTGTCGTACCATTTCATCATCCCAATAGTCTCCAATAGAGGCAAACTTTGGTTCTGTTTCTGTGCCAATATTGATGTTTTTAATCTTAATAGGCTCTATGACAGCTGGAATCTCTAGCTTTGGTCCATCAACTTCGTGAGTCCCTTCTGACTCTGGAATGTTGATACTACGAGGATTCTCATCCTCATCACCTAGCTCTTCTGCAAAGTTGTAACACTCTAGCGCATGTTCTAACTAGATGGCCCAATCAGGCTGAGCAGACACTAGTAGGGTACAGTCATCAAATATCTTAGTCTTTATAATATCTAGGGCCTGATCAATGCTTGGATACTCATATTCAAAAGTGAAAGCGAGTACAAAGATGTCTATCATAACTGGCCATGTAATCGTTCCTCTGCACAACTCTATCTCAGTGTACCAGTTCCTTGGGACCGTGTCTAAAGTGTGAATGAATAGGTGAACCCATTCATCCTCTGGAATGTCCAACTAGTTCTGTTCACAAATCTTAATATGTGACCTGGGGTCACTTTCTCCTGTATATTTCTACTGGAAACGCTGCTTGTCATTAGAGAATCTGATCACCATCAATCTCTTAAAATAATCCCATGATGTGATATGTTCTTTATGTGCATGCCACCATCTTGCAGGTGTGGCTCTTACTGCAAGGTCAATAACTACCATCCTCTGCTCATGAGGGATTTCCTGCTCAAACTGCTGTAAAAAGTCATTGACATCGGCTAAACCATCAAACAACGGAATATCCTTAATCTCTGTTCCAATCCATCGCAGTGACTTAGTCATAAATGCACATCTGCGAGCTGAAACTTCATAAAGTCTATTCTGCCAATTTTCTAAACCAACATCCAAATCTGATGCGCATGAGCTATCGCATCGCCAACTAATATTTCCTTCTGCGGTGGGATTGATATAATCACTCTGGTTAGCAGTCATCTGATAGAGGCTCTCCATATTACGCACCTCTTCCTCTGCTCTGATGGGTTCAATGTATCGAGGACCCTGAAAAGGATCCAATGGTGCGATGACTCGAATCTGTTTATCCTCAAAGGTCATTTGTCTTTTCTTCAAATCGATAACAGCCATGTTATCAATTTCCCAATCAATACCTAATAAATCTGGATATGGTCTGCTATCGCCAATAATTTCTATGACTTCAAAATATGCAAAGTTGCGAACTCCGTCAATATCAACTGGTACTTGTGGTAATCGACCTAGTGGCGATACCCTTTCCTGATTGGATAATCGCAGATGGATAGGTGATCTGGCTAACTTAGGGCTACCCATCTGTTCCCATGTTTTCTTAGTAAGAACATTTACCTCTGATCCTAAATCTAGGATTACCTCATCCATTTCAAACTCTCCAATTTGTGCTGTGAGTCTCATTTCTCTTCCTGTTCTTGTATGACCCATAATATTATGAACAGCACGCTGCGTACTGCTCACAGAAGAAGACTACTGATACTAATCTATGATGCGTTGGAGCCCTCCTATGGATTTCTCTTTTCTTATGGGTTTCAAGAAGATCTACAGGAAGGATTGTACACTTCATATCAACTCGTCCTCTTCGCACCTTCCAGATGTGGTAGCCTGCGATATCTGCACAGGACTAACGCCACAAGGTTTTTTCTGCGGTACGCCCCTATAAGGCAATATCTATGATCCTAATGGTGTAGGGTCAGTAAAGAAAGTTTTATCTTGCTGAAATGTTTCTTTGTTCTTCTGCAGGTTAAGTGGGGTAGATTTATCAGTGGCTTTACGCACCCAGTTCAGACTTGTATTCTTTTCAGCATCCTATGATGTCCTACTAGTAGAAGCACTGCTACGAGTCACAACATTGACTCTTGGTTATGGTTCTTTCTGCTCATTAGCAATAAGCTGAATATTTTGGTTTACTACTGGCTTAGGATCCTTATTCTTGGCTATCAAGATAGGACATTCTTATATGGTGTGATCATAGGACTTGCAATACTTACATGTTGCGGTAGGGTTCTGACAATCCCTAGCATAATGTCCTATGGCTCCATAGTTATAACAAACAATCAGTCCATAGCCACGGCTAAAGCCTCCACCACGGCCTCATCCTTTGAATCCTCCACCATGACCATCATGAGCCGATTCATGCTGTGGTCCTACTGCTGGTCCGGATTTATTTGACTGGACTCTGTAGAAGTCATGTTTTCTCTCTATCATGAGATCATAAGCTCTGCAATTATTTTCATCATGTCCTACTGACTTACAGAAGTTACAGTATAAATTCTTAGGAGTTTGTACATACTTCTAAAGTAAAGGGCATTCTTGTGGTCTATGTCCTCTTGTTCTACAGATTTCACACCATGGCCCTTGAGTCTGTACTAAGGGGTTAGGAGCCCCACTTGCTAGATACTCAACAAATACTAGAAAATTATCTTTGGTATGGCCATGTCCTTTACACTTTGTACACCATAATTCTTGTTCAACCTCTTTTCCTTTCTTAATCTCATGTAGCTGTAAAGTGAGATTGGCTAACTGATTCTGTAAGTTTGTCATACCTGCACTAGTCTTAGCTAAAGGTGAAGCCTCTAGTTTCATTGCCATCTCCAATGCTTCATCCTGTGTATGGAGTTTCTGTTGCATTAGTGGAAGTTTGATATGAGGGAGCAGTGCTGCGATGAACCATTCCTTATGCTGCTCCGGCGCAAACTCAAAACTAACTTGGTCTATAAGAGCTTTAAATTTTTATCGAAATCCCATACTGACTCTGTGGGTAACTGTTTGATGTCTTTAAGTTCTGTGATACATTGTGACTCAGACTTGGGTTTCTTAAATTCCTTAATCATTGCGGTCCTGACCTCTACAATTGTTCTAATCTGCGCTGATGTATACTTCATATACCATGTTAAATCTCTTTCTCTAAGTGTAGTGGACAAGCTTAGTATTGTCATCCTGGATCTGTTTAATGGTCCATACAGCTTCACATAGGAACCAATGATGTTCTGGGTCTTATGCCCCTGTACCCCTAAAGGTAGGTAATTTCATGTCATCCCCCATTCTGTTTCTACGAGGTGGATTCTAATTTGTTGTATTACTACCACTTGGCGGTGTAAATGTAGGTGGTGTAGAGGTAGTATGTACTGTGTGTGAACTACTATATGGAGTTCCTACATGATTATTCTGAGTCACGGTCGGTTTCTGTGGAGTATAAGGGTGGTAAGGGATATCCCCTACTGTTCTTTCTCTATTACTTTGACTCTGTTCTCTAGTACTTTCTGAACTGTCTTCAAAGAAGGAAGATCTGAAATCTACTTTATATTTCTTACCGCTACATGTACATCCAATTTCTTCAAAATCACTCTCAAACTCTTGTGACATTACACTTACTTAACTTATTCATCTGAGAATATATCCAATACTCCTTTTTCATGCAATAACATCTTAAGGGACAAATTTAAAGAGGTCAAGTACTTACCGCGATATCCTTTGAAGAAGTACCTCTCTGCTTCACTAAAACTCTTTCTTTGATCAACTGCAAACTCCATAATGAAACCTTCCAGCAAACTTGCAAGCCAAAAGTTTACTGCCCATGAAATGGGATTATCTACGCTCTTCACGGTGTGAATCAGCTCCAGTGTCCAGGCAATGTTCCTTTTCTTCTTGAATATATGCTTATCATTCAACTTTGACAACTAATCGTACAACTCATTTGCATAGGTCACAAAAAATATCGCATGCAGGTCTATGAAGATATATTTCTGTAACCAGTCCTCTGTACTAAGCCTAGGACTCTTGTTTTCTTTCTCAGCAAATTCTCTTTCCTTAGACTCAGCCCACTGGTTAAGTTCTTCTTTAGTAGGATGCCAACAGAACATCAGCTCTTCAATTTGTTCAAAACTGGTGATGGCACCATTTGTTGGTTTTTACTTTGCAGACTTGGGTTTACTTTATTGTACCAACAAAACACCTAGCTCAGTGGCCCTTTCGGCGACAGACCGTAGAACGACCTGAAGTCTCACCCGAAGTGATCCTAGATGGGGTGGCTGAAGAATCAGGTTTCCTCAACCAGGTTCTGTAGCATCTTAGGTCCTCCTGACTCTAATTAATCAGTGGAATCTCTCCGCGAGGGCTGCTTCTTTCTTCCTATAGCTGACTCTGCTATGGGACTGACTCTTATCACATCGTAGCTTCTAGGACAATGCACAAACTGTCTCTTCTCCTCAACTCTTAACCTGCGATATCTCACATTGCAGCTCCTCCGACAGTGCGATATCGCCTTTCTACATTGTGATATTTCCTACAGTAAGAATTAATATGCTCATCAACTCTCAAGGTCCAGAGGCTTTCTCCCTGGGTATAGTAGCCCAGTTAACCTTCACTAAGGTGTTAAACAACTTCACTTAAGCTTCTATATTTTAACACACTTAACATCAATGACACTCAACTCGCTGAACTAAATGTACAGAAGTTACTTAACACTGTAACTGTTACTGTTGTGAGTCAAGCACTGGTAAACTCATATACAGAATACTTGATACATTCAACTCACATTTAACCTTCTATGTTAGTGCAAACTGAAGGATAGCATACATACATTCATTAACTGATAAGAAAAGTTCATGTAACAGATAATAGATAGCCAATAAGTAAAGCACAATCACATGAAACAGTTGCACAACACACGGGTTTTACGTGGTTCACTTCCAAGGGGGAAGCTACATCCATGAGAACTGTGTTTATATTATATCTGGAGAGAGTAACATAGTTTCGCTGCAACCTCTTATGCAGCTTGAGATCTTCTGGGAAACTCCACGCACACAGCTGGGAGCCCTTCTCTCCTAGATCTCTTCTCTTCCTATAATGCTTTCTTCTTACAATATACTCTTCCTCTCTCTCTCAATCCCTGTGGATTGTTACATTCATGCTCAAGGAGTCGGCCACTGGTTACAGTAAGATATCTACATACTTAACAATAGAACCAGAGCTCGACTCTTTCTCAAGGTCTTACAATACTGGCGATAACTAAAAACAACCCAACTAACCCAACTGACCAATTGGCTAGCTAACTGGCTCACTATCTAGCTAGCTAACCCTTCACAATACAAAATACATGCTTAAATAGGTGGCTCGAAGGTCTCACCGTGATACAACACTGAGGGCCTATCCCAACAGTAACCCGAAACCCTAATTGTGACAGTCGGCCTATCTGTACTTTGGACTGCCGCTTACTGGTCATGCCGCAGCTTTCTGCAGTCTTCCACGATTTTTGGCACTGATCGTGGGTATGGGCGCCGCTTCCTTGGTTGCTCCCCTTCTGTCCTTTGTCTTTAATACCTCGACCCATTGCTCCTTCTCCATTTATGAGGGTAGCCGAGCCCTCCTGTCGTCGCCGCTTCCTTAAATGCAGTGGTTGAGCTCTCTTCTCGACCGCTTCAAGTACTATTTTCTTTGACTTCCTTGTTCTGATATAGTAGCTTTTCCTGTAGCTGTGGGGCCCTGCTCCAACAGATTTTCTCAAGGGAAAGATCAAGGTAAAATCAAATGTAGCTAATATAACCGTTATTGAAAATCCATGTGATGCAAACTAGAGTGATGACATAAACAAATGGCATTTTTTGCATTTTAAGAAGATCCTACTTTAAAGATAAGAAGGGATTGAATGTAGATAAACTTAGCATGGATGGCTGACCAAATGGTTTGGGAGTGGGTCTTGGGAATTATACCCTTATGAGAGCCACAATACAAACATACAAAGTACTATGAATGCAATTCAATGCGGATGGTTTCCCAATAATTTCAGAGATTCATAATTCAAAAGTTTAGGGGGGTGGTATCAGAGAACTTGAGAATTCGACTCAAGAGCTGTAATTTTACGAGCTTATCAGGTACCTTGATGGAGCTTTAAATGGTCAAAAGTCTATTTTTCAAAGAAGAATCCTTTGAAGGAAATTTTTAAGGACCCATATTTTTCTTAAAATGTAGAAAGAATGACAAATCTTAATATTTCTTAAATTTCCAACCATAAAATGTTTGATAATATTTTTAAAAAAATATTCAATTTTCTAAGCATTTCATATAGTGCATGAACAATTTTGGCAATGTTTAAAGTAAAATATTTGTATCACATGGAGTTGGGTGAATCATTTTAGAAAAAAATGGAAATTGACAAATCTTTTTTTGGAAAAAAGCATCGAAACTCAGCCCATGGGATAAATTTCACCCCAAAAAAGTTCCCTGCTTTGAAGAATGTTTATTTCTTATTACGTTTTTTGTTATTCTTCTTTTTCTCTTTTGTTTTCAGTCGATATGTGTTTGATTTTAGTAAATTTTGTTTTGATTACTATAAGTCTTAGAAAAGAGCGTTATGACGTAAAGCTTACATGTATATCAATAAAGTTATCTTAATGACTTAAACTATAAAAATTACACTTTTAATTATTATTAAATTTTAGAACTTTAAACAAATTAGACCTCTAAAACTCTTTAAAATTAAAGAAATGAATCTAATAATAATAAAGTGAGGTATTTTATATAAAAATTATAGAATCCATGGTGCTTTCTCTATTTCAAGAACTCCATTAGATTTAGCAATATATATCTTTCCAACTTCATTAAATTGTAATAAATAATCTACCAAATGAGAATCATTTATGAACTTCTAAAAAAACCCAGTCTTTATTTCAATTTTATTTGTACACTTCGATGACATAAAAATACCAAGTCTTTATTTCAATTTTATTTGTACACTTCGATGACATAAAAAACCAAGTCTTTATTTCAATTTTATTTGTACACTTCGATGACATGATTTTGGGAAGCAAGCCTTTACATACCAAAATAGAGGAAAGTTTCAAGCAAATATTTTATACTTCTTTGTGCAACAACAATTTCTTATTTTTTAGTAGAACAATTTTCTTTAAACAAAAAAAATGAAAAAAATATCGATAAGTTGATAATCATATATTTCTGATGGTAAATCCATTAATTATATCTTAGGATGTGATCTATCGATACATTTAGTTAGTTCTTAAATGCATATATTTACTCGTTTCTAAAATATTTATGTTATAGTTATTTAAATGCATGGAGAAGGACATGGAGCAACATTATTCATTTGAAAATTTTATAAAACCCTTATATATATATACATTTCATTATCAAGCTAATGTTTAATAAGACATATATTTGTGAATATGACTCATATATATGTGTGGGGGAATGCCTTTTATATATATATATATATATCTGTGTGTGGGGATGTCTTATATATATGTGTGTATGTGTGTAGTGTGTGTCTGGGGAAGGTATGGATTAAGGGGACACTTTTTTTTATCTCACAATGAAATTTAAAAAATTGACAATATTAATTATTAAATGTATAATTTTTATTAAATCATACTATAAAATTATATGTTTTTATTAAAAAACATTATGTAAATATCTTATAAGATTCCATTGGATGAGGCACTAGGGAGGTGAGAGGTGATGGGAGGACACCCACCACAGAACACCTACGTGGTGGAGTCCCATCCACTTGTCCACCTCCCTGCATGTGCTTTAACTTTTGAAAAGATGGAGGGGATGGCGGTGCAGCCTATCCTTGGATGATGCAAATCAACACATGGGAAAATGATTACAAAACATAGGTTACCTAGGCATAGGTATAAGGAAATTACAAAGGTGGGTGAAGCCATAATGAAGCGAGAAGTGGAGCTTTGGAAGGTTCGAGCTGGCTTTCTAAGGCCGGTCCCTTTTGTGGATAAATGGTTGAATTTGCATGGTGGTTGGCTTTACCATCCTTGTAACTTTTCTGGGTGCTCTGGTCATAATTGTTCTAAACAGTTTGCTATGATTTTGAATAACAATTTACAATTTGAGAGGAGTGAGGTAAACCATATTGTTCTTGCTCGTACTCTCCTTTAGAAGCTTGGTTATTTGTTGGTGGGTCACAATGACATTCCAAAGGTTTAATACTACAACAACAAGAAGAGACCTAGCTTCTAGGACTTTTAGGGGCCTCTTCTCATTTGCGATATTGAGTGACACAACCTCGACTCTTCCATGGTTACTAGGTTGAGATTTTGAGCACACAATAGGAAGCAATTATTCAGTAATTCAACCTCCCTATTGTGGCCAGTAGTTTTTCCATCCGTGGCAAAACAAGGCAAGGGTAGGAGAGCTCAGAGGGGAAGCGACAGTAAGGGCCCAATTCAAGCTGAAATAGAGGTTGAGGAGGAAAAAGTTTTAGTCCTAGAGGTCCCTCCAGATATTCACATTCAGATTGTTTGGGTATAGACGAGGGTGAAGGAGGAACAATATTTCATCAACCTAGAGGAAATTGGAGAAGAAATGCAGTCCTAGGATAATAAATTAGGAAATACTTATTCAAGAGACACCAAATATTTCAGGATCTTGGCCTTGCAATGGACTATAAAATCCCTGTTGGGGAAAATTTTGTTTGACACAAAGGAGAAGTGTCATGAACTCCTTCTTCAAATGGACAAGTTGAACAACAATATCTATTTCTCCATCAAAGCAACCATAGACAAAGAGTATGAAGAAACTCTCCCGAAAGAGTATGAAGAAACTCTCCCAAAGCAAGTATCTATTGCTTCTATTTCTGATGATGATCAAGATTAAGGGTTTCTTATGATCCCATAGTTTTTTTGTGTTTGACTATTATGTAAGTCATAATTAGTATCTTATCAATCTAATGGGTAGTTTTCATAAGCTGTGTCAAACTTGTTATACAAACTTTGATAAATTCAAATTCTATAAGTGGTTTGATTTCTATTTGGGTAGGCCAATTTTATTTATGATGTAATTGGTTTTTAAAAAAATTCATGCCAAATTAATATTGCATGCATGCTTTAACTCATTGCTAGACACGTCCGGTCATCGTAACTAACCGGGATTCCCATAAATATGTCTTTGGGCATTCACAGTTCGGTAGGCTTTTGAGCAGACGTGACACTTAATCTCGATGTCAAAATAAATGATTTTAAAATTCATGAAGGGTTATAATATACCATTTCATCATGAAAAAAAATCACGACAGCGAGTTTCTTGAAGGAGGTAGGGTTCTTTATTAATTAAATTATTTTTTTTAAAGTCTACTCCACAACAATAGTTTTTTATCCCAAAAGAATTTACTCAATTACTATTAATAATAATTTGGGTTTCAATAATGGCAATTAAGCAGCTCAAGGTAATAATTTGGGTTTCAAGTATGGCTTCGAAGCAACTCAAGGAATGCAAGCAAACATGCAAGCCTAAATGCTTCTACTCTTGGCCTGATTCATGAAGGTTTTGCAACATGGTGAAGGAATGCAAGCAAACATAATTAGCACATAATTAGAATTGATAATTTTGTAGAGATTAATTATTCTGTAACTTTCTCTAATAGAGCCAAATGGTTTATGAAAATTGCTTGTTCTAAATTCTTTTGCAAGCAACTGAAATTGTGATATATAACTTTATCTGTAGTTTGCCCTGTATATATATGTAACCTTAATTGTAGTTGCCAATTCATGATTTTGAAATTGTGATATATAGCCTTATCTGTAGTTTTCAGTTCATGCTTTTGAAATTGTGATATTACAATATGGATAAAACAAATGTATTTGTAATTGTACTTGTATGGGTAGAATTGCTGTTTGCATTGGCATGTACATCAATACTACAATAATATTGAAGTCAATTCTACATTTTGTTGTAATTGTCTATCTCTTTCATAAGATATTCTCCACACCTCACGCTCATTCTATTTATCAATGTTGCTTCTTGGTTATTTAGACTATTAGTTTTACAGTTTTACCTTCTAATTTTCAAGCATTACTAGGTTTACACTTTTAACTTCATATTTTCAAGCATTTCTAGGTTTATTTGATATCTGTGGTTAAAGGAAGTGGTTACAACTGTATTGATCATGTCAAAGATATAACATTGCTTATGAAGCACCAAAATTTGGGTAGCATTTACTATTTTTTATTTGCATTGAGTTCACACGAAGAAGTAATTGCAAGAAGTGACATTCTGTGTTTGTCATAAAGCCGCAAATGGCCGGAAAGGCCAAAGAAACTTATAATTTAATTATAACTATAAAATGTTAATATAATATACCATCACCATCTTTGTAGGTTGTAATACTAATTTATTAGTTTAGATTTCTAGGTTCTAATATAGAGGTCCTTAGACCATGGTTTAGATTGTAGGTTGTATTTTTCTAGTTTGTACTTACTCGTCCATGTATGCAAAACCTTCAAAACTCTCACATTTATAATTATAATGAGTGGAGGATATGGTTGCGCAGTCCTGGAGTGGCTGTTGCGTTTTGTTTATTGTTCATCTCGCTTTTGCTTTTGTTCCAATATTCTAAGTAAAATTTGGCAAAATGTCATATTGCTACAAAGGCCAATACTATATCATCATTGGTTCATTTAATGATATTGTAAATGTTGTTATGTCCTAGGAAGTACTACAAAGTTAAAAAATTATAATCTTTTGAGTTCTCGTTCTTGTTGAGAAAGTGCCTTGCAATAATTGGGGAGATTGCATGGCAGAGAATTTTTTTTTTGTTAGTAAGTAGTGTTAGCACCTGTGATAAATTTTGAATAATTTTACATAGCCATCTGCATTAATTCCCCTGCAAAGGTTTAGACTAGAAAAAGAAAGAGCAAGGTCTGAAAATTCTCCATATCACATGACTTTGAAGGATATTGATGGGTTTTCTACATGTTCCAAGGGGTTTACCGAGTGCTTTGAAGTGCAAAATTATTTTTAAAAACCCAAGTTTTAGCCTTATAAATTATCCTGAAAAAGAAAAATATGATCAAAGTTAAAAGCTGACCAGAATGGATGGCCTGGATGCACAACGAAGAATATCAATGGCCGCAAATCATTTCCGCCAAGTAAAAATCAGGAGCGAAAAAGTGGAAAAGGCAAGTTTTGGTTGTGAAAATGGGTAAACCTGACTTCTTCTTTCTGCAACCCGAGATCCGACGGTTCAAAGAGCTTTCGCATAAATCAATGGTACAAGAGAGAGTGGGAAGTAAAAAGATGGAAGCCAAAATGTGGAAGCGGAAAGGGCCAAAATTTGGTTATAAAAGTTGGTACTTCCACCTTCTGCTTTCTGCTATTTTGCGGAAAGGAAAAAGCGGAAAGTGGAAGATACAAAAATTTTCCCGTAAAAATTTAGGATTCTGATTTCCGTGATCCACAAGATCGATGATTCAAAAAGATTTCGCACCTTTGATCTTAGATCAATGGTCCGAAAGGGAGCGGAAAGGCGGAAAGCGAAAATATAAATGTTCAGCATCGTGAAAGCATAAATCTCGACTTCCACTTTCCGCAGCCTGTAGCTTGATCTCAAATCAATAGCTAAGGATGATACCGAAGGAAATCAACGTTGCAGAAATCTAAAGGGAGGAAAGTATAAGGAGGAAATCGGGAAAATCAAAATTGAGCATTGTCAAAGCAGAAATCTCGGCTTCCACTTTCTGCACCACGTAGTTTGATCTCAGATCAACAGCCGTGAAAGTTTCTATCTAAGATTGATGGTGCGGAAAAGGGAAACATGTGCACGAGGTAAGTAGATTTCCCAATCAAAAAAACCTAGTAGGACCAGTAAACTTTAACGATAGTGATCAAAGGTAGAATCAGATCTACAGTGGAAAATAATTTCGCTCATTCAAATTGCACGAACCAAATAACTTTTTAGATCTGCGAAATGTTGTAGGGCATGCATTTTCTAATGGTCGAGATTGATAATGGAATAAGATCAACGGAGGAGATGAATTCTTCTAATCCAATATGCGTGGATAAATGAACATTTCAGATCTGCAAAATTTGGTACACCCTGCAATGTTGAACGATGGAGATCTGGAGGAGAAATGAATCCACGACATGTATCAATTCTGCTGATACAAAAAGCATAGGAAAACAAACTTTTAAATCCAACGAAATTTTATATCTGCAGGAAGGCTCAGACACGTGCTTCTGTATCCTTGTTTTGGATAAAAGATCAACAGTCCACAACGATTTCGTTAGTTGAAGATGCAGGGAAGAAGGAAACTGTTGCAGGCCGCTCGAAGATCCTCTAAGCATTCATTTTCATTAAGAAAACCTGAGTCCCAGTGTAATAACACAAAAAATCGTAAAAATTTAAAAATTTTCATGTGACATAAAATGTCAAATGTCAATGCTATTGTACCACTAACTGATTGCAGATAATCAAACAGTTTTTAAGAGAAACAAGGATTACTTCTTTATTAGATTATGTATAACACGAAGGCTTATCTTAACAAGTTGTGTTAGCACTGTTTCAACCTAGCAGTTGTAATCTTTTCCCAGAAAGTAGAAAAGATATTATGTCTTTTACTAATGCTAAGTTTATTATTGTTTTTCTTTTGTCAAGTAGGGGAAAGTTTCTTAGGGATGATCGGGGCTTACTTAGCTTATAGCTAACACAGTGGGACTGATGGTTCTTTACAGGTTTTAACAGGTAAGCGTAAGTTCCAGTAAAGTAATATATATATATATATATATACATGTCAAGAAGATACTTCTCTAGCATGAATATGATGCTAGAATTAGAATGTTTAAATGCAGTTTGTCTCTATAAGAGGTAATATTGGTTTTAATTTTGTCATCAAGACTTTGTTAGGACATTAATACAAAACTGTATATGCATGGGTTATATTGCATGATCAATTACTATCAACATGACATCCAATCATCAGTATGATTAAGATTAAATTCTAATGAATACTTGTATTCTTGCTTACAATACTTGTAATCTAGAGTTTAATTAGGAAGAAACAAATTTCATAGCTTCAAACTTAGATCACTCAATGACATTAGATGTATATCACATTTACCCTTATCTTAGGCTTTTCTAAATAGATGTTTTCCTCAAAAAATATAAACAAAACTATACTGACTCTTAACTGTATATTCATGGTTAGGTGTTTAGAGTTACAATTGAAACTCTTATATAAATTATGAAAACTTCACTTACTTAAGTCCCCACCTACACGCTGCAATAAAAGAATTGGATCAATAATCTCTTCCTAGTTGAAAGAATTCTTCTTTATTACTTTTACAGTCCTTTACTTTGAATTCTTATTACTTGTATCTTATGCTTTCATTCCTAGTGTACCCTTCAGCTATAAATTACACCTTACACAAAGTTGTTTAGTAAATCTTTTGAAATAAGGCTGTTGGTTTAAAGAAAACTAGTGAGAGATTTGATATTGCTCTGGTCCTAGTTAACAATTTACTCTCCAACTCTAACGAATCAAATGGATACCAATAGATCTCCTTTTAAAATAGTTTAATATACAACATATATCTTTTAACTATGTTTTATCAAACATAGTTAACAAAATAACTATCTTATCTTGATCTATATATAAAACCCTAGAAAAAATTTGATGTATTAATCCTATAGTTAATATACTAAGCATTGAAATAATTCAAGGTAATATATTATTGGCACTTCAAGCAAATTGCTTCGTTTAATGATTATAGGTTTTGATTGAAAATCATTTTAATGCAAACTGGAACTGCACTCGACTATTGACTTGCACCCATGCTTGTGAAATAATTTAGGTGGGCATGTGGGGGTGTTTTGTCCACGGGTTGGGTTGACTTATAACGAAACCCTAACCCTCTCCTTTCGCATTGCAACAATCATTTTGACTGGTGCGGCCGAGCTACGAACTCGTGGCCGCCATGACCCTGCAAACACCTCCAATTGTAAGCTACCTTCAGAAAACTACGAAGAGCTTGACCCTGTAAAGAAAATACCTTGGTTTTTATGTATTAAAGGTTACTGTGGGTAATACGTGTGGGAAAAAATTCTTGCACCAGTTTGAGGACTATGAGTTCGTTCTACATAACACAGAGGACAGAGTTTAAGTGTAATATCCCAAAAATTTGTAAAAATTTAAAAAATTTCAAGTGACATAAAATGTCTAAAGTCCCAGCTAAGTACCTGCTAATGGTTAGCGGAAAATGAAATAGCTTATAAAAGAACATGGGATCACTTCTATATAAGAACCTTTAAACTAAAAGGTGTAATCTTAATGACTTAGCAATTGTAATTCTATTAGAGTTAGAAAAGGACTTGCATTTTGCTGCTGCTAGATATACTGATGTTTATCTTTTGTAAAGTAGGTAAGAATTCTTGTGTGTGATCGAGGCTTACTTAGCGTTTAGCTAACTCAATTGGAATGCTAGTTCCTTACAGGTTTAGAAAGTAAGAGTATGATCCAGTAGGGTGTTATTTAAATTCAAGTCGAGAAGCTACTTCCCTAGCATGATTAAGATGCTAGTCTTAGGAAATGTTTTAATATGCTGCTTGTCTTCAAGGAGGTAATGTTAATCTTTTACTGTCATTACAACTCCATAGTTTGTATTTATAACTAACTCCATATGAAATTTTACCAATTACATAAACATGGGTTAAAACTTTGCAAGAACAAGTACTATCCAAAGTTCCTCCAATCGACTGAACAGTATACTTTAAAAATCTAAAGAACACTGTTATTTTTGTTTACCGTAATGGTTATTTATAATTTCTGTAGAGAGAAAATAGCTCACAATTTGGGCTTAGGTTTACTCCATACTATTTGGTGTTTCTCGCAGCTACCTTAACTTCAGGACTCTATAAATGCCCTTCTCTCAAAGAATGATCAAGTTACTTATGCTTTTAATTATAAATTCATCATTAAGTTGTTAAATTTTTATTGGGATTTCTTTAACATTTTTGGTATTCAGTTAACTGAGCACTCCTTCAAATATAACTCAAGGCTAAGTTCCAAGAGTCCATAGCTCTTCTTCTTACAATGGTTATAAGTTACACAAGTTATTCTCACTATTTCCATCAAACCTAGCTAAGAAACATAACTATCCAACTTGATTTAGTATCAAAGAAAAACTGTAGAATAAACATAAATATTCATGTTATATCCTATAGTCAATTCCCTAAGTAACAATACACTATTCCCATATCAAATTATGGGAAATCATATAATGTATAGTTTATAATGATCATTGGTTGATTGTAAATCATTTTGTTGTAGCGCTGACTATGGAACTCTACCCACGCTGGAGGAAATATTTAGAAGGACACGTGGGATGGTTTTATCCAAACAAGGGTTGACTTATAACTCTAAAACCCTACTCATTTGTTTTGCAGAGTGAGGGTTCCTCTGTCTTGTTGGCCAAGATGAGAGCTCGCGGCCATAGGATACCTGTAACCACCTTCAAGTTTGACAGCTTGCTTCCAGATTCAAACATTGTGACTGTCTTGAGAGAGGTCGTGAGTAGTTTTTGGTATTTAAAGGTTGATGTGGTTTATAGCGAGTGTAGATACTAGTTTTTATTCATGACTTGAGGAATGTGTTTAACTTGAGCCTGCAAACTGGTTGATAGAGATCGAGCAGGTGTACTTCTTCATCCAGTTGAGTTGATTTTCTTGTTTTCCCTTACAGTGGTGACTCAATATCTTCTTGTCTTCTGGAACGGTGCCAACATGATCTAAGGTGGTCGTTTTTACCTCAGCTTTATCCTGAAACTTTAACCAATAAAGACTTACACTTGTTTTGTTTATAGGTTAATTTTTATAAAAGGGTTTTACAAATTTTAAGAGAGATTTGTAATAATATGGTTTGTAAACTTGTAGGTCCTTCTCCCGGCTCTGTAGGTGGAAATGAGCTTACTCCCTCAACGTTCTAGTTGGGCATTTATTTGGTAAGCCTTGGTTGGAAATGAGGGTTTCTTCCTACAATTTGTTGTGGTGGTCGGGAGTTAGGTTCTTTGTGGTTGAAAGAGGCACGGCCTCGGTTTACCTGCTAACTTGTTGTTTCTTGCTTACTTGATTCTGTATGAGTTTCGAAACCCTTAGAGGGTATTTTTATGCAGGGAGGATGAAGGCTATTGGATCCGTGATAAAATAGTTTTTAAGTCTAATCCTTTATAGCCTAAACAATGGAAACTTATTTTACTATTTTTGATAGAGCTCAGCTCTAAGCCCTACGAGAATGACAACCTCTGTCTGGTTAATTTTTAGTTTTTAAAGGAAAAGGAAGAGACTATTAATCAATCAGGATTTGTAAATGGATTAAGGGTTTTTACCTGTCAGTAATGTATGGTTACTGTTCGATATATATTATTTTTTTTAGCTAATATTTGGACAGGCTTGAGTCTTAACCTGTAATTCTAAAGGCAATAAGCCATTTCTTCCTATTTGATTTTGTTTTTAATAAATGGTTATAGTATTACTTTAATTATTGTCATGTAATTAAAAGGATTTACAGTGCAATGTATTTATGGAAATTTTTACCATGTTAAGAGTACTATTATTCCTCTGTTTGGCTCTTAAGGGTTAATTTTTAAGTATACCCTATAGTTCGGTGAAAGAATAAATTTTACATGGAAAATTCTTAGCTCTGTTTAATTATTTTTCCTTCAATGATTTTTACAGCTGTTATAATTCTTATAAAGGAAGATTTAGGGTAAATACTGCAAGCTTGAGAATAAGATTAAGTTTATCTTTCAATAACCTAAGTAGTTTCCTTGAGGTTACAGTAGAAACTTATGTTTTAATACCGAGACAAATATTGTCTGGGAATAAATTATTATGAGAATTTATTGAAATATTTCTAAATCTAAACCCTAAGTGATAGTCTATTTATTATACCTACGTTTATTTGTTAAACTGTATCTATTGTGTTTATAAAGAATACTAGTATTAAAAATAGTTCTATATGTACTATGATTACTAAATATCTTTATATTCCTATGCTCAGTTCTTGTCTGAAGTAAATACATTCAATAGATAAAGTATTTACTGTCTTTTTACAGAATAAATCATAAGCAAACTATAGCATAATTTAGTTACATTTTTCATTCAGGGTTAAGTAAGATTCATCATATCTACCTAAACACCCAGCTGTACTAGAGTACTGCCTTAGGTGTGGAAAAATACAGTATGGAAATATATTTCTATTTATTTTTCATTTAGCATATTTACTACTATTTCTAACATAATCCGTCAATTACTAAGTCCATCAATACATAATTACTCTTTTCTTCATAAACCCTAATAAAATACTAACATGTCTGTATTTGAAAACTAGTAAACATTTTACTGAAGACAATAAATAAATATAATAACATGAAATAAATAGAACCTGTCAATGGTGAGGTGACAACAACTTAAGGAGGTTGTTCCTCCCAACCAACTCCTGGAGAAAGCTTAGACTGCACTTCCTCAAGACCCCCGAGCCTATTTCCTGGTCCTCCTGGTAGAGTACTGGGTGAAGGATATGTCCTTAAGACCTTCTGTCACCTGACTGGTCAAATTACCTCAGTAATCCAAATCTGCTCACAATAGTAAGAACTTCAGCCTAATAGCTGTAATAAGTTCAGTCTTAGCAGCTAACCCCTCAAACTCACTTCACTAATCCCCTCCATCGAATTTCTCATGAGAATATTTATTCACTCTAACTGATCACCTCTCAGAATGAGTAGCCTTAGCTGTCTTCAATGGGAAATTTTATAGAAATGCCTAGGTATTCTGGGTCAGTTTTCACTTAATGAGCCACCTGCTCCAGTTCCACTTTCTTGGGGAATCATGACCACAAATATAGAGAAGTTGCCACCTGCAACAGTTGGAAGTAGTTTGAGGATGTTGCCACTTGTCAGTGTACTCTCCACCTAGTCTCCTCCACCAAGTGATCAGTTAACACTCTTTTAACAGCTTCCCTAAGTTGTTGTCTCATCATTTATTTATTTATAAATAAAATATTCTGAATTACATTAATTATTCTTGACCCCACTTGGTCATCAATTACAAACTTAGCATAAAATATAACACAATGTTCCTCAAATAGCATTAAATTATTTTTGCAAATTGGGGCATGTGACATACACACCCCCTTAATTTATAACATCGTCCTCGTTGTTATTTATTCCTCGTCCTCAGAGTTCCCCTGAAATAGAATTGGATATGCATCCCACATATGACTTTCCAATTCCCAGGTGGCTTCTTCTGGACTAAGGTGCTTCCATTGCACCTTCACCTAACCAATGGTGCGATTCCAAAGCGAGATCTCCGTCCATTTGATGATACAATTCGGTTTCCACCAAAAAATATCCTTTGGGTTCCACCTGCACATCACTCCAATTAATAAGATGAGTAGCATCATGCACATATTTTTTTAGTATAGAAATGTGAAAAACATTATGAACTCTTAGATTTGGTGGTAGATCTAACTGATATCCTACCTGTCCTATCCTGGACAATATTTCAAAAGGACCACAATATCGAGGTGCTAGCTTGGCATAGCTACCTAGCCTCAGAGAACTCTTTTTGGGTCTCACCTTAATAAAAACATGTTTGCCTACCTAGAACTCCTTTGGAGTTCGTTTAAGGTCTGCCTAATGTTTCTGTCGATCTTGCGCAATTTTCAAGTTACCTTGTACCTGTTTTACAATTAACTCCATCTCCTTCAATAATTTAGGTCCTAATACTAACCTGTCCACTAGATTACTCCAAGAGATGGGAGTATTGCATTTCCTTCCATACATAATTTCAAAAGGACTATACCTAGCTGAAGCTGGATAATGATTATTGTAAGAAAATTCTACCAGGTGTAAATAATATTCCTATTTACCTGGCTGCTCCTTTACGTACATTCTGAGTAGATCCTCCAATACCTGATTTACTCTTTCAATCTGTCCATCAGTTTGAGGATGGAAAGAGGTACTAAATTTTAACGTAGTATTTAATCCTTTAAACAAAGATTTCCAAAAATTACCTGTAAATTTAGGGTCTCGGTCTGAAATTATCACTTTCGGTATTCCATGCAGTCGAAAATTTTGTTTTAAGAAAATATCAGCAATATTTGCAGCTTTATAAGTAGTTTTTTACAGGTATAAAATGGGTTGCTTTACTCAATTTGTCAACCACTACCATTATTGAGTCATTTAAGTTCTGATTTCTAGGTAATCTCGTAACAAAATCAAGGCGAATTATCTCCCATTTCCAGCTAGAAATAGGCAATGGCTGAAGTAGCCCAGCTGGATGCTGATGTTCAGTTTTTAATTGCTGACATTCAAAGCATCTAGCAATATATTCTTCCAGTTCATTTTTCATGTTTGGCCATAATTAATCCTTTCTTAGCATGGTTATAGTTTTCTGATAACCCGAATGCCCTGAATAAGGAGTTTTATGAATTTCGTTTAAAATTAATAGCTTAATCTTAGGTACATATAGGCACGTATAATCTATCTTCATAAAATAATAATCCTTTTTCATTCAAGATGTACCCTGTACTTAGACTTTCTATTAAATTCTCTTTTACTTTTGCTTGTAAATTTCGGTAATTTTCATCTTGTTCTATTCCAGCTTCAAGTTGTTCTTCCAAGTCTGTTGTATAAGTGTTAATGGCTGCTGTAAAATTCAGCTTTGCATTTCTACTTAATGCATCAGCAACCTTTTTTCCTTTCCTTTAATGTGTTGAATTTCAAAAGCGTATTCACTTAGAAAAGCTAGCCACCTAGCTTGCCTAGAATTCAAGTTAGATTGATCTAACAGGTATTTCAATCCTTTATTATCTATCATTAATATAAACTTCCTTCCAATTAAATGATGACGCCACATCTTTAAGGCATGTATGACAACAGCTAATTCTAAGTCATAGGTCACATAATTTTTCTCATGAATCTTTATCTTCCTAGACTCATAGGCAATGGCGTGTCCTTCCTGAGTTAATACTCCACTTAAACCATCATTGCATGCATCAGTACATACTATGAAATATTTATTAGGGTCAGCAATTCTTAGAATTTGTGCGGTGGTCAATAATGTTTTTAACTTTTTAAAACTATCTTCACACTTCTGATTCCAATCGAATTTCTTCCTCTTTTTCTGCAAAGAGGTTATAGGGTTTGCAATTCTTGAAAACCCTTCGATGAATCTACAGTAATAACCAGTAATCCCCATGAATGATCGGACGTCAGTTACGTCTTTTGGGACTGGCCAATATTCAATTGCCTTTATCTTTTCGGGGTCAACAGAAATTCCTTCTTTAGTCACCACATGACCTAAATACTGGATTTTATCTTTAAAGAAGTCATATTTACTAAATTTTGCAAAAAGTTGATGCTCTTGTAACTCTTCTAAAACAATTTTTAAGTGTTCTTTATGTTCCTCTTCATATTTTGAGTAAATTAAGACGTCGTCAATAAATACGACTACAAATTTATCCAGATATTTTTGCATTACATTATTCATCAGACACATAAAAACAGCTGGAGCGTTAGTAAGCCCGAAGGGCATAACAACAAAATCATAATGTCCATATTGAGTTCTAAAGGTTTTTTTAAAGATGTCTTTGTCTTTGATTCCGACCTAGTGGTATCTAGACTGTAAATCAATCTTTGAAAACACCGTGGCTCCATGTAGCTAATCAAACATATCATCTATGCGAGGTAACGGGTATCTGTTCTTGATAGACATTTTATTTAATTGATGATAATTTATACATAGTCGTAGAGTTCCATCCTTCTTCTTAACAAAGATGACAGGTGCCCCCTAGGGAGACACACTCGGTCTAATGTAATTCTTATCAATAAGTTCTTTTAATTGTGAGTTAAGCTCATTTAATTCTAGTATATTCATCCGATAAGGGGCTTTTGAGCTGGGCACTGCACCAAGTACCAGCTCAATAGTAAAATCTAATTCCTGTTTCGGAGGCAGTTCCGGAATTTCTTCTGGAAATACATCTAAATATTCCCTTAGAATAGGAATATCTTCCAATTTTAATTTATCTGAGTTCTTAAGGTATTCTTCATCGATTACTGTTACTGCATAAGCTTTATATCCTTTTCTAACAACTCTCTTAAGCTGCAAAGAAGAAATCTTCCTTACGACTATTTTCCTAGGGATTCCCCTTACATTTATTAACTTTCCATCATTATTTATGCAAGTAAAGGTTTTATCAAAGCAATTCAAGACCACCCTATGCTACTCTAACCAATCCATACCAATTAATATATCATATGAGCCTAAAGGTAGCACATTGAGCTTAACAAAACTTTCAAACTGATCCATAGTTATTGCACAATTCTTAACAAAGCTAATTACCTTTCTCTTTGCACGAGTAGCTAACTGAACTAACCAAGAACTTGCAAACTTTTCAACTGGAAGCTTACACTTTTCTACTAAATTAGGAGAAATATAGCTTAAACTAGCTCCCAGATCACTTAAAATAGATATAGGTATTTGATTTATCTTACCTTCCACCTCCACCATGGAAGTTTGATAATTTGCTTGCCGGTTCTCTAATGCTGCATTGATCCTGGGCATTGTCCTCGCTAGATCACCAACAGTCATCTCCTCCTGTATTGTGTGTATGTTGCTAACAGACTTCTTCCGATTGGGGTAGACTAATGCATAATGCAGACCATTGCATTCCCAACACTTTATGGGTTCCTTTTGTTCAAAGTTCTTTGTATAATTACTGTGGTTGTTAGCAAATTCTTTATTCCTTTGATTATTCGGATTGTTCTATGAATTAATTTTGTTCCCTTAGAAATTATTACTAGGAAAATTTCTAGTGTTATTATTCTTAGAATTTCTATTAGGTACAAACTCTTTCTTTTTTTGTTCAAAGTTATTATTTATTTTGGCCTTCCAGTTGGCCATGCTCTCCTTTTTACGATTCTGTTCATAACAGAAATTTGCTTTTCTCATTGCTTCTTCTAATGTTTTCGAATTGTCATACTCAATTCTGTCCTTTATATGATAAGGTAAACAACTGAGAAACCATTGTACCTTAGGTTTCTCGTCCACAATATATGGCACATACCTGAGCAGACTTAGAAATTTACTATTCAGTTCTTTCATATTCATTGTACCCAGTTTTAGCTCGTAGAATTCCTTAGCCATTTCCTCATAGTATTGTTCAGATAAAAATTTATTTTTGAAATATTTATTAAATGTACTCCAATTTATGTTTTTTCCCCTTATACCTTTTACTCTTTTTAATTCCTGCCACCATATATCAGCTTTTCTCATAAGATTATAAATAGCCATCCTGACCTTTAGTTGATTAGAGTAGTTATAAATTTGGAAGTATTTCTTCATCCCGGACAACCAGGATTCTGCTTCTTCCCCCTTCTTAGTTTCTCCATTAACTATTGGTGGCTTGATCTTCTTGAACTCCCCATAGATTTCTTCATAAGGTTTAAATTTTCTCTTCCTAGTACAGTGGTTATCTTCACTACTGTCACTAGTATAATGAAAGTTTTGTTTATGTAAATCATCATATTCTTTAGAAGATGAGATACTTTCATTTTTAACTTGTTTAATCTTTTTATCTTTATGCTGATAACCTTTATCTTCAGACTTAGTTCTTTTAACTTTTCCCTCAGTATGAAATCTTTCCATTAAGATCTGATTTAGCTCCTCCTGAGCTCTCAGAATCCTCTCATTTTCTTTCTTAACCGATTCCATCTCTGTTTTTAATTTTTTAACTATTTGTAGTAGTTCGGAAGAATTATTAGTTATATCTTCTTGTATAGGTTCTTTTTGAAGATTATTTCGTTTAGTGTAAGGAGATTCCTCATCCGCATATTCTTCCAATCTATCCATACCTGTCATTAACTCAGAAACAAAATTCTCTATGTGTATCATTTAAAGAAAACAACATAAGTATATGTATTTAAATTTACTATTCCACATAAGCAAGTTGACCCACATTCAGGCCTAGTGTTTGAACCTTGTGCTCTGATACCACATGTAATATCCAAAAAATTCATAAAAATTTAAAATTTTTCAAGTGACATAAAATGTCTAAAGTCGCAGCTAAGTACCTGCTAATGGTTAGTAGAAAATGAAACAGTTTATAAAATAACATGGGATCACTTCTATATAAGAACCTGTAAACTAAAAGGTGTAATCTTAAAAACTTGTGTTAGTGCTATTAATGACTTAGCAGCTGTAATTCTATTAAAGTTAGAAAAGGACTTGCATTTTGATGCTGCTAGATATACTGATGTTTATCTTTTGTCAAGTAGGTAAGAATTCTTTTGTGTGATCGGGGCTTGCTTAGCATTCAACTAACTCAATTGGACTGCTGGTTCCTTATAGGTTTAGCAGGTAAGCGTATGATCCAGTAGGGTGTTATTTAAATTCAATTCAAGAAGCTACTTCCCTAGCATGATTAAGATGCTAGTCTTAGAAAATGTTTTAATATGCTGCTTGTCTTCAAGGAGGTAATGTTAATCTTTTTCTGTCGTTACAACTCCATAGTTTGTATTTATAACCAACTCCATAATGACGTTTTACCAATTACATAAACATGGGTTAAAACTTTGCAAGAACAAGTACTTTAAAAATCTAAAGAACACTGTTATTTTTGTTTACCGTAATGGTTATTTATAGTTTTTGTAGAGAGAAAATAGCTCATAGTTTGGGCTTAATTTTAATCCATACTTTTTGGTGTTTCTCGTAGCTACCTTCACTTCAGGACTCTATAAACGTCCTTCTCTCAAAGAATGATAAAGTTACTTATGCTTTTAATTATAAATTCATCATTAAGTTGTTAAAATTTTATTGGGATTTCTTTAACGTTTTTGGTCTTCAGTTAACCGAACACTCCTTCAAATATAAATCAAGGCTAAGTTCCAGGAGTCTATAGTGTTATAGCCCAAAATGACACATCTTTTCCTGTGACCAATTTCCCATGATTTCGTCGCATGTCGGCACCTCATGGAAGTCACTGTAAAAACACCTATCTTGGAGGACCCATATCTTGAGTTTTGTAACTCCGTTTGACCTCATCTCTACACCGTTGGAAAGGTATTTCAGTTAGATAAAACTTTCTAGAAGACATCAAAGTCTGAAAACGCCCATAAATACCCTAAAATGCGTTTTTTTGTCCATTCGCGATTTTCCTTAAGGAAAACCCACGAATGTGCCTCTTAGCATTTAAAAAATTAAAACATGAGTTAATTGGAGATTAGTTAAGTCATTTAACTTAATTTCCTTAACTGCTGTAACTTCTCCAACCTTCAAAACTACCTTATTTCACCCATATAAATAGAGGTAGGGAGGTCCATATCAGGGGACTTGAATTTCTGCATTGTTATGCTGGAGGAATCGGGACTCTCTTTGCCCACACCTTTGCCCTGAAGGTTT
>LPNX010532107.1:107244-158866 GCA_001517045.1 Pseudotsuga menziesii | reverse complement strand
CTTCGAGCTTGTCAAAAAATGAAGATGGTCTCGAGTTTGCTTTCTTGGACTCGTTAAACCTTTACAAGAAAGAAGGGAAGGGGAAGGGTTATTTCCATGCCTTTTTACATCATGGCAGCAAGTCTTGTTTCCTTGAACAAAGCACCAGTTTTGAGTTTATCAACAGTTGGGTCCTAGTCTTTTGACCTTATCCTAATTCAGAGTTTCTTACTCCTCCAGTTGGTCTCTTTTCCAATTATATGGAGAATCTGTCAATGTCTCCTACATTGTAGATTTGTTTCGTTGGTCCTATTTTGTGTCAAAAGCTGCCTAAGTCACTTTTGTGTCGTGCTCACTGTTCAAGGATTAAACCTTTGTTGGCCATTCTGCAGTTGCCTTGACCTTTTGTGTCGGCCATTCCCTGGTATCAGTTCATTACATCATGTCTTCAGCGGTCCTTTTTTGTGAAATTCAGTACCAATTCCAGATCCAATTAGTCTTTGACTTACCTTGTGTTGGATGATGAAGGATGCCTTAATGCCTTCCTTCCAACGGATCTCTTCCTATCGACTGCAACACATCTTGCTCTGGGAATGAGATTTAGATTTTTATGACAGTACCTTGGGAATTGTTGTCCTCAATGGAAATTTCCCTCGCTATTGGGTAGTGGGGATACCTAAATGTCTCCTACTCGATAGATTCTTCAAGTGTTCTACTTCAAGTCCTTGTAATCACACTTGTTAGAATGTACTAGGTACCTTGGTAACCATTTTCATTAATGGTGGTTTCCCTCGCGTTTGTTAACGGTTTTCATTATTGACCGGTAATCAAACGGTTTCCTCCATGTTCGACTTCAGCTCCTTTATTCGCATGGTTAGGATTCGTACCTTTTTTGGGCGGTTTGGATTGAAGACCTTGGGGCCGACAGTAGCATTGTCATATTTTTGCTATTTCCCAAGTTGCGCAAGACCTTGTTATACTTTATATGACATTTTTCTGAGACATAGATCCACCTTGTCTTTTTGTGGCTATGATCGATTGTTGAGCATGGATCCACCTTGTTCATTTGTGGCCATGGCTCCTTTAGATTTGATATGGCGCCTTTTTGCATATTGAGCGACCATGATAGTTTCATCAGTTATACATATGTTGGATCCGCCTGTATCTTTATGGTGATGTTTTGTATATGGACGTGTATGTCCCATAGATCAGTTTTTCTGACATTTATCTCTCTTTCAGGTACCTTCACTCGAGCCTTTCGATCTTGGATTCTCTGCTCTTTCTCCATACTCAGCTGTTTCCTTTATAATGTATTTCGGCTATCATCTTCCCCTCTAACCTCACACATTAGGGGGCATATGTTATAGCCCAAAATGACACATCTCTTCCTGTGACCAATTTCCCATGATTTCGTCGCATGTCGGCACCTCATGGAAGTCACTGTAAAAACACCTATCTTGGATGACCCATATCTTGAGTTATGTAACTCCGTTTTACCTCATCTATGCACCGTTGGAAAGGTATTTCAGTTAGCTAAAACTTTCTAGAAGACATCAAAGTCTGAAAATGCCCAGAAATACCCTAAAAATGCATTTTTTGTCCATTCGCGATTTTCCTTAAGGAAAACCCACGAATGTGCCTCTTAGCATTTAAAAAATTAAAACATGAGTTAATTGGAGATTAGTTAAGTCATTTAACTTAATTTCCTTAACTTCTGTAACTTCTCCAACCTTCAAAAATACCTTATTTCACCCATATAAATAGAGGTAGGGAGGTCCATATCAGGGGACTTGAATTTCTGCATTGTTATGCTGGAGGAATCGAGACTCTCTTTTCCCACACCTTTGCCCTGGAGGTCTTCCCCTTGTGTTGCAGAGCTTGGAGGCTGAGTTCTTTGGAGAAGAGAAGCAGCAAATCCAGATCAAGGTTTCGTGAGGTGCCAAACTTGAAGAGAAGGTATATTTGTACTTGTTTTCAAGATTAATAAAGATGTGATGTCCTTCTTCTTCCCAAATCATTGTTCAATGTGTGATTGAATCTCTGTTTCTGATCATATGATAATGTTATTCAGATCATTTTTTTATGTTTATTTGATTATCATTGTCTTATATGTGGTCATAATGGTTTGAGGAAGGTATAACTTGTTTTGCAGGCCTCTTGGAGCGAGAGGAGCAAGAAGAAGATTGAAGAGAAAGCTTGGACCAGCCTTCAGTTAATCAGGTGTGGATCTTTCTCATCTCTGAAACTTGCTGTTATATGCTTGCTTAATATTGTGCATCTCTCTTTCAACCCCAGTACGTTGATGGCCTCTTAAACCCTAGCCATAGGATACTTTCCTTTACAACATATAGCTCTTCTTCTTACAATGGTTATAAGTTACATAGGTTCTTCTCACTATTTCCATCAAACCTATCTAAGAAACATAACTATCCAACTTGATTTATTATCAAAGAAAAACTCTAGAATAAACATAAATATTCATGTTATATCCTATAGTCGATTCCCTAAGTAACAATACACTATGTTAATATCAAATTATGGGAAATCATATAATGTATAGTTTATAATGATCGTTGGTTGATTTTAAATCATCTTGTTGTAGCACTGACTATGGAACTCTACCCACGCTGGAGGAAATATTTAGAAGGACACGTGGGATGGTTTTATCGAGATAAGGATTGACTTATAACTCTAAAACCCTACTCATTTGTTTTGCAGAGCGAGGGTTCCTCTATCTTGTTGGCCGAGCTGAGAGCTCACGGCCATAGGAGACCTGTAACCACCTTTAAGTTTGACAGCTTGCTTCCAGATTCAAATGCTGTGACTATCTTGAGAGAGGTCGTGAGTGGTTTTTGGTCTTTAAAGGTTGATGTGGTTTACAGCGAGTGTAGATACTATTTTTTCTTCATGAATCGAGGAGTGTGTTTAACTTGAGCCTACAAACTAGTTGATAGAGCTCGAGCAGGTGTACTTCTTCATCTACTTGAGTTGATTTCCTTGTTTTCCCTTGCAGTGATGACTCAGTGTCTTCTTCTTGTCATTTGGCATGGTGCCAACACAATATAAGGTGGTCGTTTTTACCTTAGCTTTATCCCAAAACTTTAACAAGTAAAGACTTACACTTGTTTCGTTTATAGGTTAATTTTTATAGAAGGGTTTTACAAATTTTAAGAGAGATTTCTAATAATATGGTTTGTAAACTTGCAGGTCCTTCTCCTGGCTTTGCAGGTGGAAATGAGCTTACTCCCTCAACGTTTCACTTGAGCATTTATTTGGTAAGCCCCGATTGCAAATGAGGGTTTCTTCCTGCAATTTGTTGTGGTGGTTGGAAGTTAGGTTCTTTGTGGTTGAAAGAGGTGTTAGATTTTTAACATTAAGCTAGCATTATTAGGATCTTTTAACTGAGAGAATAAAAAGCACAACAATCAAACATAAGAGACAATGAACATAGTGTTTTTCCTCAGGGAAACCATAAATGGAGAAAACCCCGCAACTTCCTTAGAGATAGAATCAGCACCAAATAGAAAATCCCAAAATAGTAAGATGATCTCTCGACAGTAGTAACCTCTTTCTTCCTAGCCCCAGTGTCTTCTTCTTCCTCAGCTATGCGCTAAAACTGAGTGTGAGTGAGTGTGTGTTAAATAGAGAGGTCACCTCTCTATTTATACTGATTCTCAACATGCCTAAAACCCTACTAGGCCCGACTTCACTAGGTGAGTCTAATAACCCTAGTGCCTTGAAACTGCGAGGACTTTAACCCTTAAACAATAGGAGGGTTACCCATAATGACTTGACATGACTTGTTTACATTATAGATCCTACCGATTGAAACATCGAGGCATGACATCATGACTCAATTACATTACAGACACATCCCGGAATAAACATCAGGGTACAAGACATAAGATACATAGGTGAATACATTCTGAAGTTACAAATACATCAACACTCCCTCTTAAATAGGAAGGTATTCTTTCCACACAATTTTCAGCACTGGTCTTCTTCTCTGTATCGACTGGGTCATCTCATTATATTAATCTTCAAGTATTCTTAGTCTTCAAGTCTTCTTCATCTTCTTCGTCTTCTTCTTATTCTTTGTCTTCTTCATCTTCAATTCATCTTCTAAGTCATATTCTTCTTCAAGTCTTCTTCATCACAGAATCTGCATGATCACGACTACTGGATCATCACTGCTGGATCATCATCACATCTGGATCATCACTTGATCTGGATCATCATAAAGTCTAGATCATCATCACATATAGATCATCATCACATATAGATCATCACTTGATCTGGATCATCATCACATGCTATCTTAGAATGGTGCTATCTCGATTCTTCTCATCACAGGAAGTTCTATAGAATCAGTCCTGTAGGCCTACCCTTCATGTCGGTCTTCATCAGCGCTTATATCTAACACTTAATTCAGAATGGAATGCCTAGCTCTTAGATCTGACCTCATCTTGTCAGAAAGGCATGCCCAGCACTCACATCTGACCTCATCTTGTCAGAAAGGCTAAGCAGTCACATCTGACCATGTGTAAACACATCGCACCAAAATGGCTCAGCACTTATATCCGATCATGTGTAAGCACATCGCATTGGAATGGCTCTGCACTTACATCCGACCCCATCTTGTCAGAAAGGAACAACACTCACATCTGACCATGTGTAAACACATCGCACCAGAATGGATCAACACTTATATCTAACCTCATCCTATAAAAAAGGCTCTGCACTTACATTCGACCATGTGTAAACACATCGCATCGAAAGGGCTCTCAGTCTCAGACTGAGGATTCCTAGTAACTAACCAGGTGCCTCCATTCTCCCAGAGAATGGAATTCTCCCTTACATCTGACCTACTCATCAGAATGGCCAGCACTCACATCTAACATGGGAGGAACCTAATCCTTTAACCATGACAGAATGGCTCAACCCTTACATCTGATCAATTGGGAACACATCCCTCTATCACATCAGAATGGCTCACAGACTCATCACTTCCCTTTGGAGGGAACCTCGATCCGGAGAACACCAAGCTTCTCCCTAAAGTACTCAAACTTCACCCTAGCTAATGGCTTCATCAACACATAAGCTATCTGATCGTCCATTGCAACATACTGGAGCTTCACTGATCCCCTCTGCACCATATCCCTGATATAGTGATACTTGATCTCGATATGCTTCGACTTGTCATGGAACTCCAGGTTCTTCGACAACTTCACACAACTCTGGTTGTCACAATATATACAAGTAGCATCCAACTGGAGATCAAATAAATCAGACAGTAGCTTCCTCATCCATACTGCCTCACAACTAGTTGAACAAGCTGCGACATACTCTACTTCAGCTGTACTCAGTGCCACACAGGATTGCTTCCTGCTAAACCAAGAGATCACACATGATCCCATACTGAAGCAACACCCTAAAGTGCTCTTCCTATCGATGGAACTTCCTACCCAACCTGAATAAACATAACCCTCCAGGTTAATCTTCTGATTCAAATCATACTTGAGCCCATAATCAACTGTACCCTTCAGGTACCTCAGAATATGCTTTGCAGCAATCAAGTGAACATGTCTCAAATCTGTCAGGAACTGGCTCAAGTTGTTCATAGCAAAGCAAATGTCTAGTCTCATGTTCATCAGGTACATCAAGGACCCAATCATCTGACGATACATCATAGCATCAACCGAATATGATGAAGCATCGCTCAATAGCTTCAGGTTCGATGCCATAGGTGTGGCCATAGCCTTGCACTCCATTATCCCAAAACCTCTTCAGGATCTCTACTGCATACTTCCCTTGTCCAATGAAGATTCCATCTACATTCTTCCACACCTCCATGCCTAAGAAATAGTGCATCATACCCAAGTCATTCATTTTGAACTCGGCAACAAGTTTCCTCTTTGTATCAGCAATCAACCCATCCATACCTGTTACAAACAGATCATCCACATACAACAAGAGTATCACTGGGTTGCCATCTTCAACCTTATAATAAAGGTTGGAATCTGCTTTACTCCTGGTAAATCCCAAACTAGATAGGAAACCATCAATTCTACCGTACCATGTCCTGCGTGCCTGTTTCAAACCATACAAGGCTTTCTTCAATCTGCACACATGAGACTCTCTGTCATTTGTCTCAAAACTGAGTGGTTGTTCTACATACACTTCCTCTTCCACTACACCATTCAAGAAAGCAGTATTGACATCCATTTGGTGTATCTTCCATTTCATTACTGTAGCCAAGGCAAGTACTGATCTGATGGAAGTGTATCTGGCTACAGGTGCAAATGTTTCTTCATAATCTATTCCTTCTTTCTGGGAGAAACCACGAGCCACAAATCTTGCCTTATATTTTTCAATGCTACCGTCTGTAGCATGCTTGCTCTTGTAGATCCATTTGGAAGTTACAACTAACTTCCATTCTGGTCTTGGGACAACATCCCAAACATCATTCTTCATGATCAATTGATACTCTTTGATCATAGCATCCTTCCATTCTTTCTGTTCTACCGCTTCTTCATAATTGGAAGGTTCTTTATCGATGAAATCACATAGTAATGCTACATACCCGGAGCAGGATCTGGTCCTCTTTCTTTCTCCATGATTCTCTTCTAGAGCCCCATATTTTTCTGCACCTTGGATAATTTCACGTACCCAAGCAAGTTTCCTCTTATGAGGATTCTTCTCTAGAGGTGGATCCACAGGTCTTTGTTCTTCAAATTCTCGATCTTCTCCTTTAGTATCTTCATTCATGGTTGTATCATGAATTCTAGGTGCTTCTGCTTCTTCAGGTTCTTCAACAGGTTTCTTTCTAGATTTGTTGTAAGCTGTGTCTTCACCAAATGTCACATCCCTGATGATGTCAATCTTCTTATATCCTGGGAAATAGATTCTGTAAGCCTTTGAGATTTCAGAGTATCCCACAAATATACCCTTCTTTCCTGAAGGATATAATTTTATTCTCTTCTCTTTTGGAATATGTATGTACATAGGACAACCGAATATTCTGAGATGGATGACTTCTGGTTTCTTACCAGAGAAGACTTCTTCAATATTCTTGTTCTCGAGTACTCTTTGTGGAGTACGGTTCTGTACATACACCGCTGTTCTGGCAGCTTCTACCCAAAGATGCATAGGCATATCTTGATCATGAAGCATAGCTCGTGCGGCTTCCATGATATTTCTATTCTTCCGTTCTAAAATCCCATTACGTTGTGGATTATAAGGAGTGGACAACTCCCTCTTAATCCTTGTGTCTTTGCATAACTCTTTGAATTCATTTGACGTGAATTCTCCGCCATTATCTAATCGGAAGGTCTTAATCTTCTTTTCAGTGTGATTCTCGATCAAGGCTTTGAATTCCTTGAATTTGCTGAATACTTCATCTTTGTTCTTCATGAAGTAGATCCATGTCTTCCTAGAAAAGTCATCAATGAAATAAACATAGTATACATACCCACTTAGTGAACTTGATGACATTGGACCGCATACATCAGAGTGGATGATTTCCAAGATTCCTTTTGCTTTGTTCTTGCTACTTGGAAATGTCTTCTTTGTGTTCTTTCCTTTTGCACATCCTTTGCAGACCCCATCATGTTTTGCTTGTATTTCTGGAAGACCTTCAACAGCTTTTCTTGCAATAGGTAGTGCTCTGTAATGCACATGTGCAAGCCTTCTATGCCAAAGTTCATTTGGCTCTACTGTGTCATGGACCAAGGCTAATTCTGGATGGCCCTTCAATTTGTACAAACCTCCTTCTTGTTCCCCAATAACTATTGCATCATCAATAGTATTTCCTTTTGGCCACATGATGACTTGAACATCTATGAATGCAACCCTCATTCCTTTTGCATCTAATGCAGATATGGAGAGAAGGTTCTTCTTGAGTCCTAGTACAAACAATACTTCCTTCAAACAATTTGGTTAGGGCATCAAACATAGCTTTAGGTGTCTTGAGGGATGACACCTGTGGTATAAGGTGATCCTTGATAGAATCAGCAATGATCCTCTTTTCCATAACCAAATTCTTCTTATGTAATGCCTTGACATCATCTCCCTCTGGAACTGGAACCTCCTCATTGATGTAGGAGTCCAACTCATTCTCTTCCAGAACCAGGGAGATCCTATACTTCCAGGCTCGGAAGTTATCAGCTCCCTCAAGCTTTTCATCAAGCTTGGTATGATGAGACATCTTAACTGAGAACCTCAAATGGAAATACAAAATATTTAGATCTTACCAGGTCAAGATGTCAAATCTGGATTTGGAGATGAAATCCTGTAGTGCTGGTTTAGGAGCAAATTAGGGTTTTTCTTTTCTGGAGTTCTGTCCAACCAAATGCTTTGAAATTGATCCCTAACTTCGATTTTGGGGAGGATATCAATCCAGGCCTGGGCTCACTAAAAAATTCCGCTTCTGTGAAAAGCCCTAATTTTCGGCAGTAGTGTTGGGTCCAAAACTGAAAAACCTCAGAATTGGATTCTGCTTCGACAGAAAGATGTGCCCTAAGGAGGAGAGTTAATACAACCTTCTTTTGCTGAAAATCTGTGGAGGAAGATCCACAAAGTAGGAATCCCTAGTTCTCGTAGTTGCATAGTGTCTTCTTCTCACGTTAGCTTTGATACCATGTTAGATTTTTAACATTAATCTAGCATTATTAGGATCTTTTAACTGAGAGAATAACAAGCACAACAATCAAACACAAGAGACAATGAACATAGTGTTTTTCCTCGAGGAAACCATAAATGGAGAAAACCGCGCAACTTCCTCATAGATAGAATCAACACCAAATAGAAAAGCCCAAAACAGTAAGATGATCTCCCGACAACAGTAACCTCTTTCTTCCTAGCCCCAGTGTCTTCTTCTTCCTCAGCTATGCGCTACAACTGAGTGTGAGTGAGTGTGTGTTAAATAGAGAGGTCACCTCTCTATTTATACTGATTCCTGACATGACTAAAATCCTACTAGGGCCGACTTCACTCGGTGAGTCTAATAACCCTAGTGCCCCGAAACTGTGGGGACTTTAACCCTTAGACAATAGGAGGGTTACCCACAATGACTTGACATGACTTGTTTACATTATAGATGCTCCCAATCAAAACATCGGGGCATGACATCATGACTCAATTACATTACAGACACATCCCGGAATAAACATCAGGGTACAAGACATAAGATACATAGGTGAATACATTCCAAAGTTACAAAATGATTACACAACATAGGTTACCTGGGCATAGGTATAGGGAAATTACAGAGGTGGGTGAAGCCATAATGAAGCGAGAAGTGGAGCTTTGGAAGGTTAGAGCTGGATTTCTAAGGCCGCTCCCTTTTGTGGATAAATGGTTAAATTTGCATGGTGGTTGGCTTTACCATCCTTGTAACTTTTCTGGGTGCTCTGGTCATAATTGTTCTAAACAGTTTGCTATGATTTTGAATAACAATTTACAATTTGAGAGGAGTTAGGTAAACCATATTGTTATTGCTCGTACTCTCCTTTAGAAGCTTGGTAATTCGTGGGTCACAATGACATTCCAAAGGCTTAATCCTACAACAACAAGAAGAGACCTAGCTTCTAGGAATTTTAGGGGCCTCTTCTCATTTGTGATATTGAGTGACAAAACCTCGACTCTTCCATGGTTCTTAGGTTGAGATTTTGAGCACACAATAGGAAGCAATTATTCAGTAATTCAACCTCCCTATTGCGGCTAGTATTTTTTTCATCCATGGTGAAACAAGGCAAGGGTAGGAGAGCTCGGAGGGGAAGTGACAGTAAGGGCCCAATTCAAGCTAAAATAGAGGTTGAGGAGGAAAAAGTTTTAGTCCTAGAGGTCCCTTTGGATATTCACATTCAGATTGTTTGGGTATAGACGAGGGTGAAGGAGGAACAATATTTCATCAATCTAGAGGAAATTGGAGAAGAAATTCATTCCTAGGATAATAAATTAGGAAATACTTATTCAAGAGACACCAAATATTTCAGGATCTTGGCCTTGCAATGGAAAATAAAATCTCTGTTGGGGAAAATTTTGTTTGACACAAATTAGAAGCGTCATGAACTCCTTCTTCAAATGGACAAGTTGAACAACAATATCTATTTCCCCATCAAAGTAACCATATACAAAGAGTATGAAAAAACTCTCCCGAAACATGTATCTATTGCTTCTATTTCTGATGATGATCAAGATTAAGGGTTTCTTATGGTCCCATGGTTTTTTTGTGTTTGACTATTATGTAAGTCATAATTAGTATCTTATCAATCAGGTAGTTTTCATAAACTGTGTTAAAATTGTTATACAAACTTTGATAAATTCAAATTCTGTAAGTGGTTTGATTTCTATTTGGGTAGGCTAATTCTATTTATGATGTAATTGGTCTTTTAAAAAATTCATGCATCCTTTAACTCGTGCTTTAAAAATTAATATTGCATGCATGCTTTAACTCATTGCTAGACACATCCGGTCATCGTAAGTAACTGGGATTCCCATAAATATGTCTTTGGGCATTCACAGTCCGGTAGGATTTTGAGCAGACGTGACACTTAATCTCGATGTCAACATAAATGATTTTAAAATTCATGAAGGGTTATAATATACCATTTCATCATGAAAAAAAATCACGATGGCGAGTTTCTTGAAGGAGGTAGGGTTCTTTATTAATTAAATTATTTTTTTAAAAGTCTACTCCACAGCAATAGTTTTTTATCCCAAAAGAATTTACTCAATTACTATTAATAATAATTTAGGTTTCAATAATGGAAATTAAGCAGCTCAAGGTAATAATTTGGGTTTCAAGTCTGGCTTCTAAGCAACTCAAGGAATGCAAGAAAACATGCAGGCCTAAATGCTTCTACTCTTGGCCTGATTCATGAAGGTTTTGCAACATGGTGAAGGAATGCAAGCAACCATAATTAGAGTTGATAATTTTGTAGAGATTAATTATTTTGTAGCTTTCTGTAATAGAGCCAAATAATTTATGAAAATTGCTAGTTCTAAATTCCTTTGTAAGCAACTGAAATTGTGATATATAACCTTATATGTAGTTTTCCTTGTATATATATGTAGCCTTAATTGTAGTTGTCAATTCATGATTTTGAAATTGTGATATATAGCCTTATCTGTAGTTTTCAGTTCATGCTTTTGAAATTGTGATATTGCAATATGGATAAAACAAATGTATCTGTAATTGTACTTGTACAGGTAGAATTGTTGTTTGCATTGGCATGTACATTAGTACGACAATAATATTGAAGTCAATTCTACATTTTGTTGTAATTGTCTATCTCTTTCATAATATATTCTCCACACCCCACGCTCATTCTATTTATCAATGTAGCTTCTTGGTTATTTAGACTATTAGTTTTACAGTTTTACCTTCTAATTTTCAAGCATTACTAGGTTTACACTTTTAACTTCATATTTTCAAGCATTTCTAGGTTTATTTGATATCTGTGGTTAAATGAAGTGGTTACAAGTATTGATCATTTCAAAGATATAACATTTCTTATGAAGTACCAAAATTTGGGTAGCATTTACTATTTTTTATTTGCATTGTGTTCACACGAAGAAGTAATTGCAAGAAGTGACATTTTTTGTTTGTCATAAAGTCGCAAATGGCCGGAAAGGCCAAAGAAACTTATAATTTAATTATAATTATAAAATGTTAATATAATATACCATCACCATCTTTGTAGGTTGTAATACTAATTTATTAGTTTAGATTTCTAGGTTCTAATATAGAGGTCCTTAGACCATGGTTTAGATTGTAGGTTGTAGTTTTCTAGTTTGTACTTACTCGTCCATGTTTGCAACACCTTCAAAACTCTCACATTTATAATTATAATGAGTGGAGGATATGGTTGCGTAGTCCTGGAGTGGTTGTTGCATTTTTTTTATTGTTCATATTGCTTTTGCTTTTGTTCCAATATTCTAAGTAAAATTTGGCAAAATGTCATATTGCTGCAAAGGCCAATACTATATCATCATTGGTTCATTTAATGATATTGTAAATGTTGTTATGTCCTAGGAAGTACTACAAAGTTAAAAAATTATAATCTTTTGAGTTCTCATTCTTGTTGAGAAACTGCCTTGCAATAATTGGGGAGATTGCATGGCAGAGAATTTTTTTTTTTGTAAGTAAGTAGTGTTTTTTTTTTGTTTTGTAAATAAAATATTATATTACAACAACTGGAAACCATTACAGAGTAGAAAACATAACAGGTCTAGCATCATTCCTACTTCTGGAAGGATGGGGGCAAGCAGGACCCAATAGGATGAGCTGGAGCTGAAGGCACAACAGGTGGAGCCAGACTTTCCTCTGCTGGAGATAGGATCCTCCACTTCTTCTTACCGCATTGACCACAACATTCACGTGGACGGGCCACCTCATCAAAATCCTTCTCAGCCGCATAGAAAGAGACGCCTAGACGAGAGGCTAAAATATCCACCTTCTGGTGCATGAGGTGACATTCTCCATTGTGCTGCTTCCATTCTCGCACTGGTTCCTCATCCCCCACCATCTTCGCTTCTTGCTCAGTATAAGAATGGCCAACTAACTTCATGTTTACCCAATAATGCATGAGAAGGCGGTCATAAGCCATGGCGCGACCCGCAGTGGAGCCGGGGTCCAAGACCCATTCTGCCACTTCCCGATGGAGGTCTTCCTTGGGCATGTTTTTCACCTTAGTCCACAGGTCCTTAGCTTTCTTTTCTACTTTCTGGCGAATATTCAGCAGGATGTTGTCTTTGAAGAATTTCGCCTCCTCTTGGGCCAGGAGTTGAGCTCTTGTCGGCCTTCTGGTTGGTCTCGCAGCATTCTGCCCAGACGAGGAGTCCCCATAAGCCTTGCCCTTAACCAACTGACCATATGAGGCCATTCGCAACAGGAGGGACTTATGAGCTAGGGCGCGATGACAAAGGAGCACCAAAATCCAGACCAAAACCATACTAGGAGGCCACAGAGAAAACTAGAGGAGCTAGATGACAGGGGGCAAGGATGAATGGTGGTAACAGATCACCCATCATGGCCAAGAATAAGAAGGGAAAGGAGGAATCATTGCTTCAATAGGCTCGTACCAGCGCAACGTCATGGAGTTGTAACAAACCACCTCCCTCATACCGCTTTCCATGAGGGACGCTCTAAATAAAAGGAAGGCCCTGTCAAGTCGCTCGTCCCGCCTTACCCTTTCTGTCTTATCACCTGCATTCGCAACGCGAGAAATAAAAGCCAAGGACAACCACCTCTGTCCTCACTTAATGGCTTCATCAACACTCGCCTTCATCTTGGTGTCAGTTCGTCGTGGCGTGCTCGCATCGTCTGTCACCTACCTCCGTCGCATCGCTCAGGTGTGTCAGCTGCAAATCTCCCGTGTGTTCCTGCGCTGCCAACTGTCGACAATTATGAACCCAAGCATGATCACCAAATGATTCCAATGGGCCCCATTGAAATGCCAGCTCACCCTCAACTCCATCGTTCGCAAGAAGGTCCGCCACCTTGTTGGCGTCGCGTCTCACGTGGCTGAATGAGATCCCGAGGTAGGCATGGATCATGTCCTACAGTTCATCCACACGACTGGCCATCCTCCAGCTGATCGACACTTGGTCACTCCACCTACCGTGCGCCAACCGACGAGCCATCTGAACCAGGATTCGAGAGTCTCCTTCTATTATTGCCAGCAAGCTGTTATTGCACACCAAACAGTGCAAGCCTTGGATCATCCCCTCAAGCTCTACGGAGTTGTTGGAATCATAGCTAGTGGCCCCCACAAAAACAAAAATAATCCTGCCAAGATAGTCTCTACACAGGCCACTGAATCCTTCCTGGCCCGGGTTTCCCTTGGAGGCGCCATCAAAATTAAGCTTGAAAACCATGGAAGGAGGCGGAAACCAATACCTTGGGCTAAATGGCTGCAGGATCTTGTTGCGAATGAAAAGCCCATCCAACTGAGGTTTATCTAGACCCCAAAATTCCCTGACATGAATCTCGTCAGCAAATATTAGCTTATCTTCATCATTCCATTGCATGCTTTTGATGGAGGAAAGCAAATTTCTCTGCACCAACTTCCAGGCCTCATCAGGGCTGGAGCGATTGTCCCGGAAGATACGACTGTTCCTCTCCTTCCAAATGCACCACATGATCATCTTGGGTAAGGCATTCCAAATCATCCTGATGATTCTGTTTTTGAACGTCTTTTGGTTCCATTCCACCAGGGTTCTTGCCGGATAGCCTCTTTTCCTATCGCTTCTTCTGAAACCCACTACCCCCTTGTCCCAGATGGTCGCAGCAAACGGGTAGCTATCCAGGAGGTGGTTAGTAGTTTCCTCCACCTGCAAGCATAAAAATCATCGAAAAGGGCCCTGGAATTTGTGCTTCCTGAGATTCTCACCTGTGAGAATGCGGCCTTTGACCATCAGCCATGCAAAGGTGGCGACCTTAGGCCATAAGTTTAATGTCCAGATATTTTTCCATAGTTCCCCGACCTCAACGTCATTCCTAATTCGGATGTTGTACGCCTCTTTAATATTGAAAAATCCTCTGTCCAAATACCCCCATCTCAACACATCATGTCCCTCTATGGGTCTGATGCTCCTTCCTTGCATTTCCTCTTGGAAGGCCTTCCAGTCCTCCTCCTCAATTTTGTCAGGTTTGATCGAGAAGATCCACCTCCTTCGTTCATTAGGATGATGGTCTTGCCAAAAATGGTGAACTAGATAACGACCCTCCATCCTAGACCATTACTAAATTGGGGCCCATCTTGGGTCGTCGCTGAGATGAGGGAGTTGGTTCTAGGATTCCTCCCAAAACCTGGCACTTCTTCCATCTCGGATCTCCCAGAAGCTGTGCTTTTGGACCAACTGCCTTCCCCCTCTCGCCTTTGTCGATATAGGAGAACCCTGTTGCTCCTTGTTGAAGAGAATTAACTGCCGTTGAGGTCTGTTGGAGCCATATTTTGAGCACCATAAGTGCTCCCAAGGTTTCGAAGAGTGGGAGACCCATCGCCACCAAAATTTCACCCTCTGGACTTCGGCCATGAGTTTCGGATCTCGTAGGCCCAATCCCCCCTTCAGTTTTGGTTGACATATGCTATCCCAGCTAACCAAGGCAAATTTTTCTTTATCCTCCCTGCCTCCCCACAGGAAAATGTGCTGAATACACCTGATCTCATGAAGAATAGATTTCGGGTCCGAAAGGACCGAGAACAGATAGATAGGCATCGCTTGAAGGACCGATTTGATCAGGACCAACCTACTAGGTAAGTTCAGGGGTCTAAGGGTCCAGCTACTGAGCTTTTGTTTCATTATGTCAATAAGTTCCATCCATGATGTGCTCTTCAAATTGTGCAGGCTCAGGGGAACTCCTAGGTATTTTGAGGGAAAAGAACCTTTCAAAAACCCAAGGATTCGGAGAATGTTCCTCTGGGTGGCTGGGGCTGTATTGAGAAAAAAAACTTGGGATTTGGCTTGGTTAATAGCAAGACCAGAGGCTTTGGAAAAAAGGTTTAGAAAATATTTGAAGCTACGAGCTTCTTAGACTGAAGGGTGCCCCATTATCATAGTGTCATCAACAAAATGTTGATGGGCTTGAGCCTCCAAAGAATCCGCCAGCCGGATGCCCCGAAGCTCACCACGATCTGCCTTAGACTGCAGGAGCCGACTCAGACCCTCAACCATAAGGATGAAGGGGAAGGGAGAGAGGGGATATCCTTGTCTAAGACCTCTAGTCGATTGAAAGGGACTAGTCAGAGTTCCATTTAGGATAATGCTGAAGAAAGGGGTGGAGATAAGCCCCATGACCCAGTCCACCTAGTCTTGACAAAAACCATAGGCAGTCAACATTCTGTGTATGTAGTCCCAGTTTAATTTGTCATAAGCCTTTGAAATATCCAATTTAATCAGCATACCAGGATGTCTCGAGCTTTGTAGGGAATGTAAGACTTCCTCAACTAGGATGACCCCATCCAGGATTTGGCACCCTTCAACAAAACCCGCTTGCTCCGGGAAGATCAGAGAGGGGAGCAGAGGCTTCAGACGGTTGGCAATGACTCTCGAGATGATTTTATAGATCACATTGCATAAGGCTATAGGCCTAAACTTATCCGAGCGATCTGCCCCTGACTCCTTAGGGATGAGAGAGAGGAATGTGGCATTGAAATCTCTTAGCACCCCTTTTTTATTCCTCGATTCCTCTACAATTCCCACCACCTCCTCCTTAATCATATCCAAAAATTAGTGAAAGAAGTTGGAGGTGAACCCATCCGGGCCCAGGGATTTTCCTAGCACCATCTGATTTACAGCCTCTTCCACTTCTTGTAGAGATACTGGTTTGATCAGCATTTCGTTGTCTTCCCTGGTGACCGAGGGGGGAATTAGCCTTGTAATTTGAACTATATCTCTTTCCCTATCTGGGAGGTCTTCGTTAAGGATTTCTGTGAAATATTGGTTGAGTTCCTCCTCAATTTCTCGGCATGTCTCTATTTGACCCCCTTCCATCTTTTTAAGTTTCAAAATCCTCGAGGAATGTCTATCCTGAATGACTGAATTATGGAAAAAATTGGTGTTTTTCTCTCCTTCCTGCAGCCATTTAACTTTGGATTTTTTTTTCCAGTATATGCCTTCCTATTTTTCCCGGGCTTCTAGCTGCCCCCATAGATCCTTTTCTTTCTTCTACATGTCCTCATCCCATCCTTCTGTCATTCCTTTCTAACTTAGTTGATCTAGGTCGGCAATCAGTCTTTTCTTGTCCTCAAAAATGTTACCAAACACCTCCTTATTACAGGTACAGAGTCTGGATTTGAGAGATTTGAGTTTCTATTGGAAGCAGTACATTGCTGTGCTGGATGGGGGGACCAGCTCCTACCACCACTACTGCACGAGGTCTTTGAAGTATTTATTCTCCATCCAGAATTGTTCAAACCGAAAGGGGTTCCCCATCTTGGTGCATGACCAATCCCAGTGAAGGCAGATGGGCCAGTGGTCAGATCCAGCCACCAGGAGGACCTCAATCATAACTTCTCCCATTTCCTGAAGCAGGAGCTCTGAAACCAAAAACCTGTTGAGGTGGGAAGAAACCAAGTGTTCACCCCCCCGCTTGTTGTTCCAAGTATACCACCCATTACTGGTTTCTAGGACCACGAAGGAATTGCTGGCTTGGAAGGCCCCAAAGGCCTCTTGGTATCTATCCAACGATATTTGGCCTCCCTTTTTTTCCCCAAGGTTGGCTATGAGGTTGAAATCCCCTCCCATTACCCATCTAGCTCCCTCCGCTTGTATTTTGACCCATTCCAGGAAGTCGAGGAAGGCCTGTTTTTCAGGGAAGCTGCTAGGGCCATAGGTGTTTACCAAAGTTCCCTTCATCCCTGAAACAAGGTGGACAAAATCCGCTATAAGGGAGAAATTATTGGCTCTCCAGTTCAAGAGCTCCACCACCTGAGGATTCCAAAGGACTGCTACACCTCCATACTATCCCGACACATCTAGGGCCATCAGCAGGCTGCCTTTCCAGATTTTATTGCTTATTTTGTCCATACCCTCAGAACTGCATTTCGTTTCCTGGATGAAGAGGATATCAGGGCTCTCCTGCTTAATCTTTCTGTCGATAGTCTTCCACTTCCTGGGGTTACCACACCCTCTGATATTCCAGGAGATTACCTTCATTGGGAAACTTTGGACACTTCAGAAAAGGCCGCCCTAATCATAGGATACCGCCCCTATCTTTGCAATGCGTTGCTTTTTTGACTTCCTTCCTCTGCGTTGTTCCTCCTCTAGAGGCTTCTGCTTATGCCCGGTAAGGGGATCAAGGTGAACCCCTAGGTTCGGGTGGGCCCCTGCCTTGATAATAGCTTCTTGAAGGAGTTCAATCTGCCATCTAGACACATAACCCTTCCCCTTCTTTCCACACTCTGCTTCTATCGCATCCAGGTCTAGTTCTCCTAACTCCATTTCCTCATCGTCAGCTTCCTCGACTATCTCCATCTGCTGGGATTCGACCCCCTCCAAAGGGTTTGGGGCTTTGGTGGGCTGAGCATCACATTCTTTCCCCTTAGGCGAGCCTTCCTCCTCCAAGCCTTCCAAGGTCTCGAAAGACTTCCTGTACCGAGACTCCCGCACTGGTGCGTCTCTTTTGGCTTTAGAATTCCCTGAGGCCTTGTTCCTTCTTCGATTCTTAACTTGGGTAAAGCCATCCTGCATTGTCTCGGGTTTTTCCTGGCTAGTGTCTGATGGAGCTGTCTTGACCTCCAACCATGGGAATTTCCATCCCAAGTGACCATAATCATGGCATTGCCTACATCTAAAAGGTATCTGCTCATAGTCAATGGGTTGGAGCCACTCTTCATCCTCCCAACTTAGGTTTATGGCTTTTGGTAGTTCCTTGGAGAGGTCCAGGTAAACACAAATCCTAGCAAAGGAGGTATACCTCTTGGCTTTCATTTGCTCCGATACCTTAATGAACTTTCCTAGGGCATTCCCTATGTCCCTCAAGGTATCTAGATCCCAGTATTCCCTAGGAAGAGAGAAAAGGCAGATCCAAACCGGGGCCACAGTCAAGTCCTCTGTTTCAGGGTTGAAATGCTCCTTCCATGGCCAGAGGTACATCCCAGCAGAAAAAAAGAAGTAAGGGCCACCCTATAGAATCCCATCGTGGTCCTCCTGATTGAAAAAGATGATTGTGAATAAACCCTTTGAGCCAAGCTACAAATCGTAGTGGCCCTTAGGGTTCCAGACACCGTTGATCCATTTAATAAGATCCTTTTCCTTGGGCCATTAACCCACAAACTTACCTATCAGAGCTTTTTATTTCCAGATCTTGATCGTACCCCTAACCTTCTCAGAGCAGACATGAACTATGGGGATGGTGGGGGCTTTTAGAAGGCAGCCCCCCATTCCAGACTTGCGGCCAGCGGACTGACTCTCGTGCTGGTATTTTTCAACGTGTCTCGTGCCTTCAGGCCCGCTGGGCCTTGAAGACCCTTCTTCCATCTACAGAACTCTCGGGGATGCCCTGACACCCAGGGAGCCTTCCCGCTCCTACGCCCAAGGGGCCCCAGAGCCCAGGCAGCGCAGGAGGACCACTTAGCAGGAAACTCTTGAAACAGTCTTTCAAACCCTAGCAGTGCAGCCCCACATGTTCCAGCTTGTTAGTAAGTAGTGTTAGCACCTATGTTAAATTTTGAATATTTTTACATAGGCATCTACATTAATTCCCCGGCAAAGGTTTAGACCAGAAAAAGAAAGATCAAGGTCTGAAAATTATCCATATCACATGACTTTGAAGGATATTGATGGGTTTTCTACATGTTCTAAGGGGTTTACCTAGTGCTTTGAAGTGCAAAATTATTTTAAAAAACCCGAGTTTTAGCCTTATAAATATTCCTGAAAAAGAATAATATGATCAAGGTTAAAAGCTGACTAGAATGGATGGCCTGGATGCACAACGAAGAATATCAATGGCCGCAAATCATTTCCGCTAAGTAAAAATCAAGAGCGAAAAAAGCGGAAAAGACAAGTTTTGGTTTTGAAAATTGGTAAACCTGAATTCTGCTTTTCGCAGCCCGAGATCCGACAGTTCGAAGAGCTTCCACATAAATCAATGGTACAAGAGAGAGATGGAAGTAAAAAGATGGAAGCCAAAGGGCGAAAGCGGAAAGGGCCAAAATTTGGTACTTCCACCTTCTGCTTTCCGCTATTTTGTGGAAAGGAAAAAGAGGAAAGCAAAAGATACAAAAAATTGCCCATAAAAAGTTAGGATCCTGATTTCCGTGATCCACAAGATTGATGATTCAGAAAGCTTCTGCACCTTTGATCTTAGATCAACGGTCCAGAAGTGAGCGGAAAGGCAGAAAGTGGAAATATAAATATTTAGCATCGTGAAAGCATAAATCTCAACTTCCACTTTCCGCAACCTACAGCTTGATCTCAAATCAATGGCTAAGGATGATCCCAAAGGAAATCAATGTTGTGGAAATCTAAAGGGAGGAAAGTATAAGGAGGAAATCAGGAAAATCAAAATTCAACATCGTCAAAGCAGAAATCTCGGCTTCCACTTTCTACACCACGTGGTTTGATCTTAGATCAACAGCCGGGAAAGTTTCTATCTAAGATTGATGGTGCGGAAAAGGGCAGCATGTGCACGAGGTAAGTAGATTTCCCGATCGAAAAAACCTGGTAGGACCAGTAAACTTTAACGATAGTGATCAAAGGTAGAATTAGATCTACAGTGGAAAATAATTCTGCTCATTCAAATTGCATGAACCAAATAACTTTTTAGATCTGCGGAATGTTGTAGGGCATGCATTTTCTAATGGTTGAGATTGATAGTGGAATAAGATCAACAGAGGAGATGAATTCTTCTAATACAATATGCGTGGATAAATGGACATTTCAGATCTGCAGAATTTGGTACACCCTGCAATCTTAAACGGTGGAGATCTGGAGGAGAAATGAATCCATGACATGTATCAATTCTACTGATACAAAAAGCATAGGAAAACAAACTTTTAAATCCAACATAATTTTATATCTGCAGGAAGGCTCAAACATGTGCTTCCATATCCTTGTTTTGGATAAAATATCAACGGTCCACAACGATTTCGTTGGTTAAAGATGCAGGGAAGAAGGAAACTATTGCAGGCCACTCGAAGATCCTCTGAGCATTTGTTTTCATTAAGAAAACATGAGTCCCAGTGTAATAACACAAAATTTTGTAAAAATTTAAAATTTTTCATGTGATATAAAATGTCAAATGTCAATGCTATTGTACCACTAACTGATTGCAAATAATCAAATAGTTTCTAAGAGAAACAAGGATTACTTCTTCATTAGATTTTGTATAACTTGAAGGCTTATCTTAACAAGTTGTGTTAGCACTGTTTCAACCTAGCAGTTGTAATCTTTTTCCAGAAAGTAGAAAATATATTATGTCTTTTACTAATGCTAAGTTTATTATTGTTTTTCTTTTGTCAAGTAGGGTAAAATTTCTTAGGGATGATTGGGGCTTACATAGCTTATAGCTAACACAGTGGGACTGATGGTTCTTTACAGGTTTTAATAGGTAAGCATAAGTTCCAGTAAAGTTATATATATATATATATAGGTCAAGAAGATACTTCTCTAGCATGAATATGATGCTAGACTTAAGAATGTTTAAATGTAGCTTGTCTCTATAAGAGGTAATGTTGGTTTTAATTTTTTCGTCAAAACTCTGTTAGGACGTTAATACAAAACTGTATATGCATGGGTTATATTGCATGATCAATTACTATCAACATGACATCCAATCATCAGTATGATTAAGATTAAATTCTAATGAATACTTGTATTCTTGCTTACAGTACTTGTAATCTAGAGTTTAATTAGGAAGAAACAAAGTTCGTAGCTTCAAACTTAGATCACTCAATGACATTAGATGTATATCACATTTACCTTTTATATCAGGGTTTTCTAAATAGATGTTTTCCTCAAAAAATATAAACAAAACTATAATGACTCTTAATTGTATATTCATGGTTAGGTGTTTAGAGTTACAATTGAAACTCTTATATAAATTATGAAAACTTCACTTACTTAAGCCCCCACTTACATGCTGCAATAAAATAATTGTATCAAGAATCTCTTCCTAATTGAAAGAATTCTTCTTTATTACTTTTACAGTCCTTTACTTTGAATTCTTATTACTTGTATCTTACGCTTTCATTCCTAGTGTACCCTTCAGCTATAAATTACACCTTACACAAAGTTGCTTAGTAAATCTTTTGAAATAAGGCTGTTGGTTTAAAGAAAACTAATGAGATCTAATATTGCTTTGGTCCTAGTTAACAATTTACTCTCCAACTCTAACGAATCAAATGGCTACCAATAGATCTCTTAAAATAGTTTAGTATACAACATATATCTTTTAACTATGTTTTATCAAACATAGTTAACAAAATAACTATCTTATCTTGATCTATAAATAAAACCCTAGAAGAAAATTCATGTCTTAATCCTATAGTTAATATACTAAGCATTGAAATAATTCAAGGTAATATATTATTGGCACTTCAAGCAAATTGCTTCGTTTAATGATTATAGGTTTTGATTGAAAATCATTTTAATGCAAATTGGAACTGCACTTGACTATTGACTTGCACCCACGCTTGTGAAATAATTTAGGTGGGCACGTGGAGGTTTTTTTTCCATGGGTTGGGTTGACTTATAACGAAACCCTAACCCTCTCCTTTCGCATTGCAACAATATTTTTGACCGGTGCGGCCGAGTTGCAAACTTGTGGCCGCCATGACCCTGCAAACACCTCCAATTGTAAACTGCCTTCGAACAACCATTGAGAGCTTGACCCTGTAAACAAAATACCTTAGTTTTTATGTATTAAAGGTTATTGTGGGTAATACGCATGGGAAAAAATTCTTGCACTAGTTTGAGGACTATGAGTTCATTCTACATAACATAGAGGACAGAGTTTAAGTGTAATATCCCAAAAATTCGTAAAAATTTAAAATTTTTCAAGTGACATAAAATGTCTAAAGTTACAGCTAAGTACCTGCTAATGGTTAGCGGAAAATGAAATAGTTTATAAAAGAACATGGGATCACTTCTATATAACAACCTTTAAACTAAAAGGTGTAATCTTAAAAACTTGTGTTAGTGCTATTAATGACCTAGCAGTTGTAATTCTATCAGAGTTAGAAAAGGACATGCATTTTGCTGCTGCTAGATATACTGTTGTTTATATTTTGTCAAGTAGGTAAGAATTCTTATGTGTGATCGGGGCTTACGTAGTGTTCAACTAACTCAATTGGACTGCTGGTTCCTTACAGGTTTAGCAGGTAAGCGTATGATCCAGTAGGGTGTTATTTAAATTCAAGTCGAGAAGCTACTTCCCTAGCATGATTAAGATGCTAGTCTTAGGAAATGTTTTACTATGTTGCTTGTCTTCAAGGAGGTAATGTTAATCTTTTTCTGTCATTACAACTCCATAGTTTGTATCTATAACTAAATCCATAATGATGTTTTACAATTACATAAACATGGGTTAAAACTTTGCAAGAACAAGTACTATCCAAATTTCCTCCAATCGACTGAATAGTATACTTTAAAAATCTAAAGAACACTGTTATTTTTGTTTACCGTAATGGTTATTTATAATTTCCATAGAGAGAAAATAGCTCACAGTTTGGGCTTAAATTTACTCCATACTGTTTGGTGTTTCTCACAGCTACCTTCACTTCAGAACTCTATAAACGTCCTTCTCTCAAAGGATGATCAAGTTACTTATGCTTTTAATTATAAATTCATCATTAAGTTGTTAAAATTTTATTGGGATTTCTTTAACATTTTTGGTCTTCAGTTAACCTAACACTCCCTCAAATATAACTCAAGGATAAGTTCCAAGAGTCCATAGCTCTTCTTCTTACAATGGTTATAAGTTACACAAGTTCTTCTCACTATTTCCATCAAACCTAGCTAAGAAACATAACCATCCAACTTGATTTATTATTAAAGAAAAAATATAGAATAAACACAAATATTCATGTTATATCCTATAGTCGATTCCCTAAGTAACAATACACTATGGTAATATCAAATTATGGGAAATCATATAATGTATAGTTTATAATGATCATTGGTTGATTTTAAATCATTTTGTTGCAACGCTAACTATGGAACTCTACCCACGCTGGAGGAAATATTTAGAAGGACACGTGGGATGGTTTTATCCAGACAAGGGTTGACTTATAACTCCAAAACCCTACTCATTTGTTTTGTAGAGCGAGGGTTCCTCCGTCTTGTTGGTCGAGCTGAGAGGTCGCGGCCATAGGAGACCTGTAACCACCTTCAAGTTTGACGGCTTGCTTCCAGATTCAAACGCTGTGACTATCTTGAGAGAGGTCGTGAATGGTTTTTGGTCTTTAAAGGTTGATGTGGTTTACAGCAAGTGTAGATACTGGTTTTTCTTCATGACTTGAGGATTGTGTTTAACTTGATCCTACAAAATAGTTGATAGAGATTGAGCAAGTGTACTTCTTCATCCAGTTGAGTTGATTTTCTTGTTTTCCCTTGCAGTACTCAGTGTCTTCTTGTCTTCTGGCATGGTTCCAACACGATCTAAGGTGGCAGTTTTTACCTCAGATTTATCTTGAAACTTTAACGAGGAAAGACTTACACTTGTTTTGTTTATAGGTTAATTTTTATAAAAGGGTTTTACAATTTTTAAGAGATATTTGTAATAATATGGTTTGTAAACTTGTAGTTCCTTCTCCCAGCTCTGCAGGTGGAAATGAGCTTACTCCCTCAACGTTCCAGTTGGGCATTTATTTGGTAAGCCTTGGTTGGAAATGAGGGTTTCTTCCTGCAATTTGTTGTGGTGGTTGGAATTTAGGTTCTTTGCGGTTTAAAGAGGCATGACCTCAGTTTACCTGCTAGCTTGTTGTTTCTTTCTTGCTTGATTCTATATGAGTTTCAAAACCCTTAGAGGGTATTTTTATGCAGGGAGGATGAAGGCTATTGGAGCCATGATAAAATAGTTTTTAAGTCTAAGCCTTTACAGCTTGAACAATGTAAACTTATTTTACTGCTTTTGATAGAGCTCAGCTCTAAGCCCTACGAGGTTGTCGACCTATGTCTGGTTAATTTTTAGTTTTTAAAAATAGATTTTTAAAGAAAAAAGGAAGAGACTGTTAATCAATCAGGATTTGTAAATGGATTAAGGGTTTTTACCTGTCAGTAATTTATGGTTACTGTTTGATATATATTATTTTGTTTTAGATAAGATTTGGACAGGTCTGAGTCTTAACCTGTAATTATAAAGGAAATAAGCCATTTCTTCCTATTTGATTTTGTTTTTAATAAATGGTTATAGTATTACTTTAATTATTGTCATCTAATTAAAAGGATTTACAGTGCAATGTATTTATGGAAATTTTTACTGTGTTAAGAGTACTATTATTGCTCTGTTTGGCTCTTAGGGGTTAATTTTTAAGTATACCCTACAGTTCGATGAAAGAATAAATTTTACATGGAAAATTCTTAGCTCTGTTTTATTAGTTTTCCTTCAATGATTTTTACAGCTGTTATAATTCTTATAAAGGAATATTTAGGGTAAATACTGCAAGCTTGAGAATAAGATTAAGTTTATCTTTCAACAACCTAAGTAGTTGCCTTGAGGTTACAATAGAAACTTCTGTTTTAATACCGAGACAAATATTGTCTGGGAATAAATTATTATGAGAATTTATTGAAATATTTCTAAATTTAAACCCCAAGTGATAGTCTATTTATTATACCTATGTTTATTTTTTAAACTGTATCTATTGTGTTTATAAAGAATACTAGTATTAAAAATAGTTCTATATGTAGTATGATTACTAAATATCTTTATATTCCTATGTTCAGTTCTTGTCTGAAGTAAATACATTCAATAGATAAAGTATTTACTGTATTTTTATAGAATAAATCATAAGAAAACTATAGCATAATTTAGTTACATTTTTCATTCAGGGTTAAGTAAGATTCATCGTATCTACCTAAACACCCAGCTGTATTAGAGTACTGCCTAAGCCAGGCGTGGAAAAATACAGTATGGAAATCTATTTCTATTTATTTTTCATTTAGCATATTTACTACTATTTATAACATAATCTGTCAATTACTAAGTCCATCAATACATAGTTACTCTTTTCTTCATAAACCCTAATAAAATACTAACATGCTTGTATTTGAAAACTAGTAAACATTTTACTAAAGACAATAAATAAATATAATAACATGAAACAAATAGAACTTGTCAATGATGAGGTGACAATAGCTTAAGGAGGTTGTTCCTCCCAACCAACTCCTGGAGAAATCTTATACTGCACTTCCTCAGGACCCCCGAGCCTGTTTCCTGGTCCTCCTGGTAGAGTACTGGGTGAAGGATATGTCCTTAAGACCTTCTGTCACCTTACTAGTCAAATTACCTGAGTAATCCAAATCTGCTCACAACAGTAAGAACTTCATCCTAATAGCTGCAATAAGTTTAGTCTCAGTAGTTAACCCCTCAAACTCACTTCAGTAATCCCCTCCATCGAATTTCTCGTGAGAAAATTCATCCACTTTGAATGATCACCTCTCAGAATGAGTAGCCTCAACTATATTCAATGGGAAATTTTATAGAAATGCCTAGGTCTTCTGGGTTAGTTTTCACTAAATGAGCCACCTACTCCAATTCCACTTTCTTGGGGAATCATGACCACAAATATAGGGAAGTTGCCACCTGCAATAGTTGGAAGTAGTTTGAGGATGCTGCCACTTGTCAGTGTACTCTCCACCTAGTCTCCTCCACCAAGTGACCAGTTAACACTCTTTTAACAGCTTCCCTAAGTTGTTGTCTCATCATTTATTTATTTATAAATAAAATATTATGAATTAAATTAATTATTCTTTACCCCACTTGGTCATCAATGACAAACTTAGCATAAAATATAACACAATGTTCCTCAAATAACATTAAATTGTTTTTGCAAATTGGGGCATGTGACATACACACCCCCTTAATTTATAACATCGTCCTCAATGTTATTTATTCCTCGTCCTTAGAGTTCCCCTAAAATAGAATTGGATATGCATCCCGCACATGACTTTCCAATTCCCAGGTGGCTTCTTCTGGACTAAGGTGCTTCCATTACACCTTCACCTGACCAATGGTGCGATTCCAAAGGGATATCTCCCTCCGTTCGAGGATACAATCTGGTTCCACCAAAAAATCTCCTTTTGGTTCCACCTACATATCATTCCAATTAATAACATGAGTAGCATCATGTACATATTTTTTTAATACAGAAATGTGAAAAACATTGTGAACTCTTAGATTTGGTGGTAGAGCTAACTGATATGCTACCTGTCCTATCCTGGATAGTATTTCAAAAGGACCATAATATTGAGGTGCTAGCTTGGCATAGCTACCTAGCCCCAGAGAACTCTTTTTGGGTCTCACCTTAATAAAAACATGTCCGCCTACCTAGAACTCCTTTAGAGTTCATTTATGGTCTGCCTGAATTTTCTGTCGATCTTGTGCAATTTTCAAGTTACCTTGTACCTATTTTACAATTAACTCCATGTCCTTCAATAATTCAGGTCCTAATACTAACCTATCCACTGGATTACTCCAAGAGATGGGAGTATTGCATTTCCTTCCATACATAATTTCAAAAGGATTATACCTAACTGAAGCTTGATAATGATTATTGTAAGCAAATTCTACCAAGTGTAAATAATCTTCCTATTTACCTAGCTGCTCCTTTACGTACATTCTGAGTAGATCCTCCAATACCTGATTTACTCTTTTAATCTGTCCATCAGTTTGAGGATGGAAAGAGGTACTAAATTTTAACGTAGTATTTAATCCTTTAAACAAAGATTTCCAAAAATTACCTGTAAATTTAGGGCCTCTGTCTGAAATTATCACCTTTGGTATTCCATGCAGCCGAAAAATTTGTTTTAAGAAAATATCAGCAATATTTGCAGCTTTATAAGTAGTTTTTTACAGGTATAAAATGGGCTGATTTACTCAATTTTTCAACCACTACCATTATTGAGTCATTTAAGTTCTGATTTCTAGGTAATCCCGTAACAAAATCAAGGCCAATTATCTCCCATTTCTAGCTAGGAATAGGCAATGGCTGAAGTAGCCTAGTTGGATGCTGATGTTCAGTTTTTACTTGCTGACATTCGAAGCATCTAGCAATATGTTCTGCCAGTTCATTTTTCATGTTTTTCCATAATTAATCCTTTCTTAGCATGGTTATAGTTTTATGATAACCCACCCTGAATAAAGAGTTTTATGAATTTTATTTAAAATTAATAGCTTAATCTTAGGTACACTAGGCACGTATAATCTGTCTTTATACAATAATAATCATTTTTCATTCAAGTTGTACCCTGTACTTAGACTTTCTATTAAATTCTCTTTTACTTTTGCTTGTAACTTTCGGTAATTTTCATCTTGTTCTATTCCAGCTTCAAGTTGTTCTTCCAAGCCTATTGTATAAGTGTCGATGGCTACTGTAAAATTCAGCTTTACATTTCTACTTAATGCATCAGCAACCTTATTCTCCTTTCCTTTAATGTGTTGAATTTCAAAAGCAAATTCACTTAGAAAAGCTAGCCACCTAGCTTGCGTAGCATTCAAGTTAGGTTGATCTAACAGGTATTTCAATCCTTTATTATCTATCATTAATATAAACTTCCTTCCAATTAAATGATGATGCCACATCTTTAAGGCATGTATGACAACAACTAATTCTAAGTCATAGGTCACATAATGTTTCTCATGAATCTTCAGCTTCCTAGACTCATAGGCAATGATGTGTCCTTCTTGAGTTAATACTCCACCTAAACCGTCATTGCATGCATCAGTACATACTATGAAATCATTATTAGTGTCAACAATTCTTAGAATTGGTGCAGTGGATAATAATGTTTTTTAACTTTTTAAAACTGTCTTCACACTTTTGATTCCAATCGAATTTCTTCCCCTTTTTCTGCAAAGAGGTTATAGGGTTTGTAATTCTTGAAAACCCTTCGATGAATCTACAGTAATAACCAGTAATCCCCATGAATGATCGGACGTCAGTTAAGTCTTTTGGGACTGGCCAATCTTCAATTGCCTTTATCTTTTTGGGGTCAACAGAAATTCCTTCTTTAGTCACCACATGACCTAAATACTGGATTTTATCTTTAAAGAAGTCACATTTACTAAATTTTGCAAAACGTTGATGCTCTCGTAACTCTTGTAAATCAATTTTTAAGTGTTCTTTATGTTCCTCTTCATATTTTGAGTAAATTAAGATGTCATCAATAAATACGACTACTAATTTGTCCAGATATTTGTGCATTACATTATTCATCAGACACATAAAAACAACTGGAGCATTAGTAAGCCCTAAGGGCATAAAGACAAACTCGTAATGTCCATATCGAGTTATAAAGGTTGTTTTAAAGATGTCTTCGTCTTTGATTCGGACCTGGTGGTATCCAGACCGTAAATCAATCTTTGAAAACACCATGGCTCCATGTAGCTGATCAAACAAGTCATCTATGTGAGGTAACGGGTATCTGTTCTTGATAGTCATTTTATTTAATTGACGATAATCTATACATAGTCATAGAGTTCCATCCTTCTTCTTAACAAATATGACAGGTTCCCCCCAAGGAGATACACTCGGTCTAATGTAATTCTTATCAATAAGTTATTTTAACTATGAGTTAAGCTCATTTAATTCTAGTATATTCATCCGATAAAGGGATTTTGAGCAGGGCACTGCACCAGGTACCAGCTCAACAGTAAAATCTAATTCCCATTTCAGAGGCAGTCCTAGAATTTCTTCCGAAAATACATCTGAATATTCCCTTAGAATTGAAATATCTTCCAATTTTAATTTATCTGAGTTTTTAAGGTTTTCTTCATCGATTACTATTACTACATAAGCTTTATAGCCTTTCCTTACAACTCTCTTAAGCTGCAAAGTAGAAATCTTCCTTACGACTATTTTCCTAGGGATTCCCCTTACATTTATTAACTTTCCATCATTATTTATGCAAGTAAAGGTTTTATCAAAGCAATTCAAGACCACCCTAGGATACTCTAACCAATCCATGCTAATTAATATATCATATGAGCCTAAAAGTAGCACATTGAGCTTAACAAAAGTTTCAAACCGATCCATAGTTATTGCACAATTCTTAACAAAGCTAATTACCTTTCTCTTTGCACCAGTAGCTAACTGAACTAACCAAGAACTTGCAAACTTTTCAGCTGGAGGCTTACACTTTTCTACTAAATTGGGAGAAATATAGCTTAAACTAGCTCCTGGATCAATTCAAATAGATATGGGTATTTGATTTATCTTACCTTCCACATCCACCATGGAAGTTTGATAATCTGCTTGCTGGTTCTCTAATGCTGCATTGATCCTGGGCATTGTCCTCACTAGATCACCAACAGTCATCTCCTCCTGTATTGTGTGTATGTTGCTAACAGTCTTCTTCTGATTGGGGCAGACTGATGCATAATGCGAACCATTGCATTCCCAACACTTTATGGGTTCCTTTCGTTCAAAGTTCTTTGTATAGTTACTGTGGTTGTTAGTAGATTCTTTATTCCTTTGATTATTCGGATTGTTCTGTGAATTAATTTTGTTCCCTTGGAAATTCTTACTAGGAAAATTTCTGGTGTTATTATTCTTAGAATTTCGATTAGGCACAAACTCTTTCTTTTTCTGTTCAAAGTTATTATTTATTTTGGCCTTCTAGTTGGACATGCTCTCCTTTTTATGATTCTGTTCATAACATAAATTTTCTTTTCTCATTGCTTCTTCTAATGTTTTCGGATTGTCATATTCAATTCTGTCCTTTATATGATAAGGTAAACAACTGAGAAACCGTTGTACCTTATGTTTCTCGTCCACAATATATGGCACATACCTGAGCAGACTTAGAAATTTACTATTCAGTTCTTTCATATTCATTGTACCCATTTTTAGCTCATAGAATTCCTTAGCCCTTACCTCATAGTACTGTTCAGATAAAAATTTCTTTTTGAAATATTTCTTAAATTTACTCCAATTTATGTTTTTCTCCCTTATACCTTTTACTCTTTTTAAGTCCTGCCACCATATATCAGCTTTTCTCGTAAGATTATAAATAGCCATCCTGGCCTTCAATTGATTAGAGTAGTTGTAAATTTGGAAGTATTTCTTCATCCCAGATAGCCAGGATTCTGCTTCTTCCCCCTTCTCAGTTTCTCCATTAACGGTTGGTGGCTTGATCTTCTTGAACTCCCCAGAGATTTCTTCATAAGATTTAATTTTTCTCTTCCTAGTATAGTGGTTATCTTCACTACTGTCACTAGTATAATGAAAGTTTTGTTTATGTAAATCATCATATACTTCAGAAGATGAGCTACTTTCATTTTAAACTTGTTTAGTCTTTTTATCTTTATGCTGATAACCTATATCTTCAGACTCAGTTCTTTTAACTTTTCCCTCAGTATGAAATCTTTCCATTAAGATCTGATCTAGCTCCTCCTAAGCTCTCAGAATCCTCTTATTTTCTTTCTTAACCAATACCTTCTCCATTTTTAATTTTTTAACTGTTTGTAGTAGTTCGGAAGAATCATTAGTTATATTTTCTTGTATAGGTTCTTTCTGAATATTATTTCGTTCAGTGTAAGGAGATTCCTCATTCGCATATTCTTCCAATCTATCCATGCCTGTCATTAACTCAGAAACAAAATTCTCTGTGTGTATCATTCAAAGAAAACAACATCAGTATATGTATTTCAATTTATTGTTCCACATAAGCAAGTTGACCTACATCCAAGCCTAGTGTTTGAACCTTGTGCTCTGATACCACATGTAATATCCCAAAAATTCGTAAAAATTTAAAATTTTTCAAGTGACATAAAATCTCTAAAGTTGCAGCTAAGTACCTGCTAATGGTTAGCGGAAAATGAAACAGTTTATAAAAGAACATGGGATCACTTCTATATAAGAACTTGTAAACTAAAAGGTGTAATCTTAAAAACTTGTGTTAGTGCTATTAATGACTTAGCAGCTATAATTCTATCAGAGTTAGAAAACGACTTGCATTTTGTTGCTGCTAGATATACTGATGTTTATCTTTTGTCAAGTAGGTAAGAATTCTTTTGTGTGATCAGGGCTTACTTAGCGTTTGGCTAACTCAATTGGACTAATGGTTCCTTACAGGTTTAGCAGGTAAGCACATTATCTAGTAGGGTGTTATTTAAATTCAAGTCGAGAAGCTACTTCCCTAGCATGACTACGATGCTAGTCTTAAACAATGAATTAATATGTTACTTGTCTTCAAGGAGGTAATGTTAATATTTTTATGTCATTACAACTCCATAGTTTGTATTTATAACTAAAACCATAATGACGTTTTACCAATTACATCAACATGGGTTAAAACTTTGCAAGAACAAGTACTATCCAAAGTTCCTCCAATTGACTGAATAGTATACTTTAAAAATATAAAGAACACTGTTATTTTTGTTTACCGTAATGGTTATTTATAATTTTTGTAGAGAGAAAATAGCTCACAGTTTGGGTTTAAGTTTACTCTATATTGTTCGTTGTTTCTCGCAGCTACCTTCACTTCAGGACTCTATAAACGTCCTTCTCTCAAAGAAAGATAAAGTTACGTATGCTTTTAATTATAAATTCATCATTAAGTTGTTAAAATTTTATTGGTATTTCTTTAACGTTTTTGGTCTTTAGTTAACCGAACACTCCTTCAAATATAACTCAAGGCTAAGTTCCAAGAGTCCATAGCTCTTCTTCTTACAATGGTTATAAGTTACACAAGTTCTTCTCACTATTTCCATCAAACCTAGCTAAGAAACATAACTATCCAACTTGATTTATTATCAAAGAAAAACTCTAGAATAAACATAAACATTCATGTTATATCCTATAGTCGATTCCCTAAGTAACAATACACTATGGTAATATCAAATTATGGGAAATAATATAATGTATAGTTTATAACGATCGTTGGTTAATTGTAAATCATTGCAGCGCTGACTATGGAACTCTACCCACACAGGAGGAAATATTTAGAAGGACATGTGGGATGGTTTTATCCAAACAAGGGTTGACTTATAACTCCAAAACCCTACTCATTTGTTTTGCAGAGCAAGGGTTACTTCGTCTTGTTGGCCGATCTGAGAGCTCATGGCCATAGGAGACCTATAACCACCTTCAAGTTTGACAGTTTGCTTCCAGATTCAAACGCTGTGACTGTCTTGAGAGAGGTCATGAGTGGTTTTTGGTCTTTAAAGGTTGATGTGGTTTACAGCGAGTGTAGATACTGGTTTTTCTTCATTACTTGAGGACTGTTTGTAACTTAAACTGGTTGATAGAGCTCAAGCAAGTGTACTTCTTCATCCAGTTGAGTTGATTTCCTTATTTTCCCTTGCAGTGGTGACTCAGTGTCTTCTTGTCTTCTAGCACGGTGCCAATATGATCTAAGGTGCCCATTTTTACCTCATCTTTATCCAGAAACTTTAACAAGTAAAGAATTACACTTGTTTCGTTTATAGGTTAATTTTTATAAAAGGGTTTTACAAATTTTAAGAGAGATTTGTAATAATATGGTTTGTAAATTTGCAAGTCCTTCTCTCGGTTCTGCAAGTGGAAACAAGCTTACTCCCTCAACCTTCCACTTGAGCATTTATTTGGTAAGACTCGATTGCAAATGAGGGTTTCTTCCTGCAATTTGTTGTGGTGGTTGGAAGTTAGGTTCTTTTAGATTGAAAGAGGTGTTATATTTTTAACATTAAGCTAGCATTATTAGGATATTTTAACTGAGAGAATAAAAAGCACAACAATCAAACACAAGAGACAATGAACACAATGTTTTTCCTCGAGGAAACCATAAATGGAGAAAAACCTGCAACTTCCTCAGAGATAGAATCAACACCAAATAGAAAATCCCAAAACAGTAAGATGATCTCCGGACAACAGTAACCTCTTTCTTCCTAGCCCCAGTGTCTTCTTCTTCCTCAGCTATGCGCTACAACTAAGTGTGAGTGAGTGTGTGTTAAATAGAGAGGTCACCTCTATATTTATATTGATTCCTAACATGACTAAAACCCTACTAGGGCCAAATTCACTAGGTGATTCTAATAACCCTAGTGCCCCAGAACTGTGGGGATTTTAACCCTTAGACAATAGGAGGGTTACCCACAATGACTTGACATGACTTGTTTACATTATAGATTCTCCTTATTGGAACATCAGGGCATGACATCATGACACAATTACATTACAGACACATCCCAAAATAAACATCAGGGTATAAGGCATAAGATACATAGGTGAATACATTTCGAAGTTACAAATACATCAACACTCCCTCTTAACTAGGAAGGTATTCTTTCGACACAATTTTCAGCACTGGTCTTCTTCTCTGTATTGACTGGGTCATCTCATTATCTTCATATTCAAGTCTTCTTAGTATTCAAGTCTTCTTTGTCTTCTTTGTCTTCAAGTCTTCGATTCTTCTTTGTCTTCTTTGTCTTCAAGTCATCTTCTAAGTCATGTTCTTCTTCAAGTCTTCTTCATCACGAAATCTGCATCATCACAACTACTGGATAAACATCACATCTGGATCATCATCACATCTATATCATCACTTGATCTGGATCATCATCACACTTGGATCATCACTTGATCTATATCATCATCAAGTCTGGATCATCATCACATGCTATCTCATAATGGTGCTATCTCGATTCTTCTCATCACAAGAAGTTCTACAGAATCAGTCCTGTAGGCCTACCCTTCATGTAGGTCTTCATTAGTGCTTATATTTGACACTTAAGTCAGAATGGGTTGCCCAACTCTTACATCTGACCTCATCTTGTCAGAAAGGCATGCCCAACACTCAAATCTGACCTCATCTTGTTAGAAAGGCCCAGCACTCACATCTGACCATGTGTAAACACATCCCGCCAGAATGGCTCAGCACTTATATCCAATCATGTGCAAGCACATTGCATTGGAATGGCTCTGCACTTACATCCGACCCCATCTTGTTAGAAAGGCACATCACTCACATATGACCATGTGTAAACACATCGTGCCAGAATGTCTCAGCACTTATATCTGACCTCATCCTGTTAGAAAGGCTCTACACTTACATTCGACCATGTGTAAACACATCGCATCGAAAGGGCTCTCAATCCCAGATTGAGGATTCTTGGTAACTAACCAGGTGCCTCCATTCTTCCGGAGAATGGCAGTTGCCCTTACATCTGACCTACTCATCATAATGGCCAGCACTCACATCTGAAATGGGAGGAACCTAATCCTTTAACCATGACAAAATGGCTCAGCCCTTACATCTGATCAATTGGGAACACATCCCTCTATCACATCAGAATGGATCACGGACTCGTCACTTCCCTTTGGAGGGAACCTCGATTTGGAGAACACTAAGCTTCTTCCTGAAGTACTCAAACTTCACCCTAGCCAATGGCTTCATCAACACATCAGATATCTGATCGTCCGTTGCAACATACTGGAGCTTCACTGCTCCCCTCTACACCATATCCCTGATATAGTGATACTTGAGCTCCTTATGCTTCGACTTGTCATGGAACACTGGGTTCTCCGACAACTTCACACAACTCTGGTTGTCACAATATATACAAGTAGCATCCAACTGGAGATCAAATAAATTAGACAGTATATTCCTCAGCGATACTACCTCACAACTAGTTGAACAAGCTGGGACATACTCTGCTTCAGCTATATTCAGTGCCACACAAGATTACTTCTTTCTAAACCAAGAGATCACACCTGATCCCATACTGAAGAAACACCCTGAAGTTCTCTTCCTATTGATGGCACTACCTACCCAATCTGAATCAACATAACCCTCCAGGTTAATCTTTTGATTCGATTTATACTTGAGCCCATAATCAACTGTACCCTTCAGGTATCTCAGAATATGCTTTACAAAAATCAAGTGAACATGTCTTGGATCCACCAAGAACTAGCTCAAGGTGTTCACAACAAAGCAAATGTCTAGTCTCGTGTTTGTCAGGTACATCAAGGACCCAATCATATGACGATACATCGTAGCATCAACCGACTCTGATGAAGCATCACTCAATAGCTTCAGGTTCGATGCCATAGGTGTGTCCATATCCTTGCAGTCCATTATCCCAAACCTATTTAGGATATATACTACATACTTCCCTTGTCCAAGGAAGATTCCATCTACATTCTTCCACACCTCCATGCCTAAGAAATAGTGCATCATACCCAAGTCCTTCATTTCGAACTCGACAGAAATTTTCCTCTTTGTATCAGCAAGCAACCCATCCATACCTGTTACAAACAGATCATCCACATACAGGAAGAGTATCACTGGGTTGCCATCTTCAACCTTATAGTAAAGGTTGGAATCTGCTTTACTCTTGGTAAATCCCAAACTGGATAGGAAACCATCAATTCTACCGTACCATGTCTTGGGTGCTTGTTTCAAACCATACATGGATTTCTTCAATCTACACACATGAGACTCTTTGTCATGTGTCTCAAAACCGAGTGGTTTTTCTACAGACAATTCCTCTTACACTACACCATTCAAGAAAGCAATCTTGACATCCATTTGGTGTATCTTCCATTTCATTACTACAGCTAGGGCAAGTACTGATCTGATGGAAGTGTATCTAGCTATAGGTGCAAAGGTTTCTTCATAATATATTCCTTCTTTCTGGGAGAAACCACGAGCCACAAATCTTGCCTTATATTTTTCAATGCTACTGTCTGCAGCATGCTTGATATTGTAGATCCATTTGGAAGTTACAACTGACTTCCCTTCTGGTCTTGGGACAACATCCCAAACATCATTCTTCATGATTGATTGATACTCTTCGATCATAGCATCCTTCCATTCTTTCCGTTCTGCCGCTTCTTCATAATTGGAAGGTTCTTTATTGATGAAATCACATAGTAATGCTACGCACCTGGAGCAGGATCTGGTCCTCTTTCTTTCTCTGTGATTCTCTTCTGGAGCCCGATATCTTTCCGCACCTTGGATAATTTCACGTACCCAAGTAGGTTTCCTATTATGAGGATTCTTCTCCAGAGGTGGATCTATAGGTCTTTGTGGTTCTTCAAATTCTCGATCTTCTCCTCGAGTTTCTTCGTTCATGGTTGTATCATGAATTCTGGGTGCTTCTTCTTCTTCAGGTTCTTCAGCAGGTTTCTTTTTGGATTTGTTGTAAGCTACGTCTTCATCGAATGTCACATCCCTAATGATGTCAATCTTCTTGTATCCTGGGAAATAGATTTTGTAAGCCTTCGAGATTTCAGAGTATCCCATAAATATACCCTTCTTTCATAAAGTATCTAATTTTGTTCTCTTCTCTTTTGGAATATGTATGTACATAGGACAACCAAATATTCTGAGATGGCTAACTTTTGGTTTCTTCCCAGAGAAGACTTCTTCAGGAGTCTTGTTCTTGAGTACTCTATGTGGAGTACGGTTATGTACATACACCGATGTTCTAGCAGCTTCTACCCAAAGATGCATAGGCATATCTTGATCATGAAGCATAGCTCTTGTGGCTTCCATGATAATTATATTCTTCCTTTCTGAAATCCCATTCTGTTGTGGATTATAAGGAGTGTACAACTCCCTCTTAATCCCCGAGTCTTTGCATAACTCTTTGAATTCATTTGATGTGAATTCTCTGCCATTATCTGATCAAAAGGTCTTAATCTTCTTTTCAGTGTGATTCTTGATCAAGGCTTTGAATTCCTTGAATTTGTTGAATACTTCATCTTTGTTCTTCATGAAGTAGATCCATGTCTTCCTAGAAAAGTCATCAATGAAAGAAACATAGTATACATACCCGCTTAGTGAACTTGATGACATTGGACTGCATACATCGGAGTGGATGATTTCCAATATTCCTTTTCCTTTGCTCTCGCTACTTGGAAATGTCTTATTTATGTTCTTTCCTTTTGCACATCCTTTGCAGACCCCATCATGTTTTGCTTGCATTTATGGAAGACCTTCAAAAACTTTGCTTGCAATAGGTAGTGCTCTGTAATGCACACGTGCAAGCCTTCTATGCCAAATTTCATTTGGCTCTACTGTGTCATGGACCAAGGCTAGTTCTGGATGGCCCTTCAATTTGTACAAACCTCCTTGTTGTTCCCCAATCACTATTGCATCATCAATAGTCTTTCCTTTTGGCCACATGATGACTTGACCATCTATGAATGCAACCCTCATTCCTTTTACATCTAATGCAAATATGGAGAGAAGGTTCTTCTTGAGGCCTAGTACAAACAAGACTTCCTTCAAACAATTTGGTTAGGGCATCAAACATAGCTTTAGGTGTCTTGAGGGAGGACACCTGTGGTATAAGGTGATCCTTAATAGAATCAACAATGATATTCTTTTCCATAGCCAACTTCTTCTTATGTAAGGCCTTAGCCTCATCTCCCTTTGGAACTGGAACCTCCTCATTGATGTAGGAGTCCAACTCATTCTCTTCCAGAACCAGGGAGATCCTATACTTCCAGGTTCGGAAGTTATCAGCTCCCTCAAGTTTTTCATCAAGCTTGGTATGATGAGACATATTAACTGAGAGCCTCAAATGGAAATACAAAATATTTATATCTTACCAGGTCAAGATGTTGGATCTGGGTTTGGAGCTGAAATCCTGCAGTGCTGGTTTACAAGCATATTAGGGTTTTGCTTTTTTGGAATTCTGTCCAACCAAATGATTTGAAATTGATCCCTAACTTCGATTTTGGGGAGGAGATAAATCTAGGCCTGGGCTCACTAAAAAATTTCCAGCAGTAGTGTCGGGTCCAAAACTAAAAAACCTCAGAATTGGATTCTGCTTCGACAGAAAGATGTGCCCTAAGGAGGAGAGTTAATCCAACCTTATTTTGCTGAAAATATGTGGAGGAAGATCCACAAAGTAGGAAGCCCTAGTTCCTGCAGCTGCATAGTGTCTTCTTCTCAGGTTAGCTCTGATACCATGTTATATTTTTAACATTAAGCTAGCATTATTAGGATCTTTTAACTGAGAGAATAACAAGCACAGCAATCAAACACAAGAGACAATGAACACAATTTTTTTCCTTGGGGAAACCATAAATGGAGAAAACCCTGCAAATTCCTCAAAGATAGAATCAACACCAAATAGAAAATCCCAAAATAGTAAGATGATCTCCCGATAGCAGTAACCTCTTTCTTCCTAGCCCCAGTGTCTTCTTCTTCCTCAGCTATGTGCTACAACTCAGTGTGAGTGAGTGTGTGTTAAATAGAGAGGTCACTTCTCTATTTATAATGATTCCTGACATGACTAAAACCCTACTAGGGCCAAATTCACTAGGTGAGTCTAATAACCCTAGTGCGCTAGAACTGTGGGGACTATAACCCTTAGACAATAGGAGGGTTACCCACAGTGACTTGACATGACTTGTTTACATTATAGATCCTCCCGATCGGAACATCGAGGCATGACATCAAGACTCAATTACATTCTAGACACATCTCAGAATAAACATTGGGGTACAAGACATAAGATACATAGGTGAATACATTCCGAAGTTACAAATACATCAACAAGAGGTACGACCTCGGTTTACCTACTAGCTTGTTGTTTCTTGCTTGCTTGATTATGTATGAGTTTCAAAACCATTAGAGGGTATTTTTATGTAGGGAGGATGAAATATATTGGAGCTATGATAAAATAGTTTTTGAGTCTAAGCCTTTACGGCCTGAACAATGTAAACTTCTTTTACTACTTTTGATAGAGCTTAGCTCTAAGCCCTACGAGGCTGTCGACATATGTCTGGTTAATTTTTAGTTTTTAAAAATATATTTTTAAAGGAAAAGGAAGAGACTGTTAATCTATCAGGATTAGTAAATGGATTAAGGGTTTTTACCTGTCAGTAATGTATGGTTACTGTTCGATATATATAATTTTGTTTTAGCTAATATTTTGACAGGCCTAAGTCTTAACCTGTAATTCTAAAGGCAATAAGCCATTTCTTCCTATTTGATTTTGTTTTTAATAAATGGTTATAGTATTACTTTAATTATTGTCATGTAATTAAAAGGATTTACAATGCAATGTATTTATGGAAATTTTTACTGTGTTAAGAGTACTATTATTACTCTGTTTGGCTCTTAAGGGTTAATTGTTAAGTATACCTTACAGTTCGTTGAAAGAATAAATTTACATGGAAAATTCTTAGCTCTGTTTTATTATTTTTCCTTCAATGATTTTCACAGTTGTTATAATTATTATAAAGGAAGATTTAGGGTAAATACTGCAAGCTTGAGAATAAGATTAAGTTTATCTTTCAATAACCTAAGTAGTTTCCTTGAGGTTAAGTAGAAGCTTGTGTTTTAATACTGAGACAAATATTGTCTGGGAATAAATTATTATGAGAATTTATTGAAATATTTCTAAATCTAAACCCTAAGTGATAGTCTATTTTCTATACCTATGTTTATTTATTAAACTATATCTATTGTGTTGATAAAGAATACTAGTATTAAAAATAGTTCTATGTGTAGTATGATTACTAAATATATTTATATTCCTATGTTCAGTTCTTGTTTGAAGTAAATACATTCAATAGATAAAGTATTTACTGTCTTTTTATAGAATAAATCATAAGCAAACTATAGCAGAATTTAGTTACATTTTTCATTCAGGGTTAAGTAAGATTCATCATATCTACCTAAACACCTAGCTATACTAGAGTACTTCCTAAGCTAGGCATGGAAAAATACAGTATGGAAATCTATATCTATTTATTTCTCATTTAGCATATTTACTACTAATTCTAACATAATCTGTCAATTACTAAGTCCATCAATACACAATTACTCTTTTCTTCATAAAGGCTAATAAAATACTAACATACCTGTATTTGAAAACTAGTAAACATTTCACTGAAGACAATAAATAAATATAATAACATGAAACAAATAGAACCTGTCAATGATGAGGTGACAACAGCTTAAAAAGGCTATTCCTTCCAACCAACTCCTGGAGAAATCTTAGACTGCACTTCCGTAGGACCCCCGAGCCTGTTTCCTGGTCCTCCTGGTAGAGTACTGGGTGAAGGATATGTTGTTAAGACCTTCTGTCACCTGACTATTCAAATTACCTTAGTAATCCAAATCTTCTCATAGCAGTAAGAACTTCAGCCTAATAGCTACAATAAGTTCAGTCTCGGCAGTTAACCCCTCAAAATCACTTTGGTAATCTCCTCCCATCAAATTTCTCATGAGAAAATTCATTCACTCTGAATGATCACCTCTCAGAATGAGCAACCTCAGCTGTCTTCAATGGGAAATTTTATAAAAATTCCTAGGTCTTCTGGTTCAGTTTTCACTTAATGAGCCACCTGCTCCAATTCCACTTTCTTGGGGAATCATGACCACAAATATAGGGAAGTTTCCACCTGGAACAGTTGGAAGTAGTTTAAGGATGCTACCACTTGTCAGTGTACTCTCCACCTAGTCTCCTCCACCAAGTGTCCAGTTAAAACTCTTTTAACAGCTTCCCTAAGCTATTGTCTCATCATTTATTTATTTATAAATAAAAAATTATGAATTACATTAATTATTCTTGACTCCACTTGGTCATCAATTACAAACTTAGCATAAAATATATATAACACAATGTTCATCAAATAACATTAAATTGTTTTAGCAAATTGAGGCATGTGACATACACACCCCCTTAATTTATAACATCCTCCTCGATGTTATTTATTGCTCGTATTCAGAGTTCCCCTGAAATAGAATTGGATATGCATCCTACATATGACTTTCCAATTCCAAGGTGGCTTTTTCTGGATTAAGGTGCTTCCATTGCACCGTCACCTGACCAATGGTGCGATTTCAAGTGGATATCTCCCTCCGTTCGAGGATACAATCCGGTTCCACCAGAAAATATCCTTTGAGTTCCACCTACACATCATTCCAATTAATAACATGAGTAGCATCATGTACATATTTTTTTAATACAGAAATGTGAAAAACATTGTGAACTCTTAGATTCTGCACATAAACTATTTTTACAACCATGAGACACTTCTCATAAGATTTGGTTCTTTCACATGGTAGATTCCATCCTTCGTCATGGACTTACCAAGATTTCCATGCCCAAAACAATCTACCTACAATCTAAACTTCAATTAGCCAAACACTTTGTAAGTCTCTATGCATATAATACTTCATTGCTGCAACAATCACTGAAGCATTTTCAGAATTATAACAGTCCAGAATTCAAACACCTCTAGCTGTTAACATATTAATATCACCAAACTCATTTACTTCACGTGAATCATTATCATACTAAAATTGCAAGGTACAGTCACATCATTTATGCAATTTAAATGAAACTTTTAGATACTCATTATTTCATAGTCATATAATTTATACAACTTTTCCCTTCCACATAGCATTCTGGCAGCCCATTGATCATGACTACCCTCTTCATGCACTTGCTATTATGCATTCATAACAGCCCATGAAATGATCCTAGGATTACCATCAATTCATCATTTCATTCATTATTTAGTTTGCAATAACACAGACACCATCCCTATGCATTCATGCAATGCTTCACAACATGTGCACCCACACTTATCCATGCACATTTACGACATTTACTCAAACTTTTCATATGCATTCAGTCAATGCATAACTACAATATTTATAAAATCTCTTAATGCATATCCACTCAATGCTACCTTGTATTGATTCATGAATGCTATGCATTCAAACATATTATGGGCTAACCATGACTACTTCAATAGGATGCATTACTATAATCAAGACCACTAATCCTCACTTGTTAAGCTCATAACAAGAATACACATGGCATGATAAATTTTTATATGAATGTCATTCACATGAATGCATTTCAATCCTAAATGCATACCATTCTATGATTACTAAATATGGTTCAATGGATTCTTACCCAATCCCCTTTCAACACTTATGCAATCATCATAATTAAACCATTACCTGCATGGATCCCATTTACACCCTTGATGTTACCGGTTTAGTTGGTCTCTTACAAAAGATTGCAAAATTCACCCACCAACTTCTTAATCATGGATTTGTTGCCTTATCCTTTTCTTCATAAGGTTGCTGGTCACAGGCAACAACATCATCACATCTTCAGCCATGCTCATGTTTTCGTTGGTCTTACCACCAACACCATCACCAATACTGATTATCAACCACAATATTTACCATTAAGTGATTCATTGCATATGTAAAATCCCACTACTTTTACCATTATGTAATATCATATGCATGCAAAAACATATTCTCATGCACTATGCATTGTTTATGAATATGCCAACTAGTACATATTCATGCCATCCATCTAATCCTTTCATTTTCAGCATTCCCATGCCATAATTTTATCTACACAAAGCTTATAAAATATAAATATTGTTAGCAAGATAGGGGTTAAGGAATTTTCCCTTTCCAATCCCTCATCTTTGCATGAAATTCCTCTTACACATAATAGCTGGTTAGATTTCATGGTCTCTCATTCAAACTATGGTGATTCTCCACTATTTTCTACTGGTTAAGCTTTCCAATGCCTATCCACATGCTCCATTCTGACTTCGGGTGTGAAAATTACACTACTTCTAAAATGACAATTTTCACTAAATTTCTGCACTTTTACACACAATTATATTTTGGAATGTTTCCTTTGAAGGTGACTATGATTCTATAAAATGTGTTGATAAACCAAATTTTTAGCTCCATAATCATTCACATGAATTCATAATTACTTACCTTCATCTGGAAAAATCTTATATTGACAACTTTGTCAAAACACAGAAATTTTTTTTTTCACAAAGAACAACTGTCTTAGGGGGATGACGGGGGTCAAGGGGGCTTGCCCCGCTGCCATTTTTCACTTTTCAGACCTCTGAAAATCCCACTGAAAACCTGCTAAAAATCCTTGTTTTGGAGCAAATTTCATTTTCCTTCCAATGTCTCCTTCCGCTACATCGGAAAAAGTTTCAAATTTCACCCGCCATAGCGGGTCGTTCTTCTTTTCTTACCCACTACCATAGAGGCTCCCACTTCATATTTTCTCCACCACCGTAGCGGCTCCTTCACCAACTTTCATCCGTCACTGTTGTCGGCTCCCTCTTCATTTTCCATCTGCCGCATAGCGGCTCGATTTTTGCTTCCCAACCACCGTAGCAACTCGTTCTTCCTTTCTCGGTCGTCATTCATCGGCTTTCTTTTCCTTTTCCTTCCCATCGTGACATTGGCTCTGGCTTCTTTTTCCACCCGTCGTTGTGGCTCGAGTCCCAGATTCCACCTGACATTGCGGCTCGAAGCCCAACTTTCACCCGCTGTTGCGGCTCGAAGCCTGAATTCTGTGCGTAGTTGCATCTTAGTTCTTGGCTTCCACCCGTCGTGAATCGGCGCTTCATCTCACCCAATTCCCATCGGCTCGACTCACCTGACATTTTTTGGCTCCTTTCGAGTGACCCAACTGCTACATCAGTTCACTCTTTTCTTTTTTGCTGCCACTACAACTCAATCAACAAAACTCACCCACTGTGTCAGCAAAGAAAGACATTCATAGTCGTCGTTGCGACTCTCTTCAGGTTTCTTAGCCGCCACAAAGAAGTATTTTCTCCAATACTTAGAAGAATTTCAGAAGAAAAAAAATTCCTTTCTTCCTTCTTTCCTTCTGCTGAGCACAGGAGTTGATTTCCAGCCTCTGTCTTCCTCTCTTCATGGCCCATAGAGGCCCAAAGCTACAACCTCTCTCTGATACCACTCTATCATGTCCCCTCCCATAAATTTGATGCAAGGGAGGAAACATGACACAACATCCCAGGCTTATTTTCCAATCTCAAACCCATTCATTAGTAATAAATTCATGGATAAATAAAAGCTTATGTGTGCAGATCATTCTTAATAAACACAGTGGAATTACACACTATCGACACATCATTTCATCATGCATCTCAATATAAACACAACAGAATAAACATAATAACACACTCGTAGAAGAGAGTACATCAGCCTATTTTTTTCCAGAAATAATAATGAAACAACCATACAATAATCAATCCCATCTCATGCTATGCACAGGATTCGTGTCAACTAGCTTAAGATAATCATATCATTCAATTAACATGAGTAATTAAACATGCAGAACATAACACAAAATGATCACAATTTAAACCATAGAGAATACTTATCTTTAAGATGAAACTTTCCAACAACTGGATATGCGAGAGCAACGTTCCACCCAACCATAGATCTCTGTCCAACCTATATTCTTTCAGCTGAGAGATCACCCCCAAACTGGGATGTGTATCCACCAAGGAGGAACTGAATAGGCTCACTCATAGCCATGGTTTCACTCAACCAGTCATGCTAAGCCAACACACAGTTGGGTTTATCAATCATGCAATAACAAATGAGGAGGGTGCTAAGCCAGTGAACTCAATCACAGAGCTACAGACATCTCAATCTAAATTCAAGCAATCTAATCCTTTGTTCCAACATTCACACTTGGATTTCTCACAATTCTCATGCCCATCAAAATAACTCTATCCTGTCAATAGATTTCTTGGCTATAAAAATTGGGCTTTCCAATGGATTTTGGGGTATCTAATACTCTCAAATTCACCCCAAGGTTCATATCTATCCATCCCCCATTGGATATCATTGTTAAATATCAATTGTGGGCGTTTTTTGGCTCTTCAAAATGTGGGTTCTTGCAAAGTTGTGATTTGGGTTTTCTTCTCACTACTGGGCATGTGTAATCGATGGAAATTGAAACAACCATCTTCCATAATGGAATGGGAATTTCAAACCGATCCCATACCCTTCCGACAACCTATGGTTCGATCCCACACCTCCTTGCCACTCCCTAGTGGATACACATGGCCCCTTCTCATTAGTTGCTTCCATAGCTAGTTTTGGTATTTTATTGCATGATGTTTATTTACATCATTTTCATAATGTTCCATGGCTTAATAGCACATGGGTAACATAATAACTAATACTTTCCTTTTAACTAAAAATATGAGCATCCACTAGTGAGGCCTTGGCCTTGAGCTCCACGCTAGGAAAACATACATCACATGTATACAATATTTTCATTAAAAGCCAATATATACTAAGGGTCAAAATGGGTTATTACACATGCACTTGCAGAGGACCCTAAAAGACCTCCCAAAAAACCCTCAAACAACAAAAAAACCACACAAAGTTGAAAAAACACGGTTTTAGGGGAATTCGTGAGTTTCCCTAAGGCAGGGTCGCGAATGAATTGTGATTTTCTAGTGTAATGGGTTGTGAATACATCCTAGAGTTGCGACTGTTGAGTCTCGTACCTGCGAATGGGTGGGGAAAATCCCAAAAAGGTCAAAAAATGCCCTAGGAAGGCACGGGAGGTGCACTATCAAGCTCAGAGGTTGTTCCTAAGTTGTAAGAAGGACCTAAAACCCTACAAAATACTGGAAGAAAGATAGAGAAACCCCAAACAGATAAGTCCCTCTCCAGCATAGTCGCCAGGTTTGTTGTAGAGGAAAGTGTTCCTATGGCTCGGGGTTAAGAGGCCATCAACATACTAAGGTTGAAAGATAGATGAATAAAATTATGCAATTAAATGTAAATAAGATTCATAGATCATATAGGTTCATACCTTAGTCCAATGAAGGTTGATCCAAAGAGGCCTTCAATCCTCCTCTTGTTCCTCTTGCTCCAAGAGACCTGCAAAACAAACTTAACCTTCCTCAAACCAATTTGACTATATGAAATGAGAGTATGTTCAATGAAAGATGAAACCCTAATATGATCAACAACATCATATAATAATTAGAGATTCAATATACACGACACATTGATTGGAAGAGGAATAGAATCACATCTTTATTAATCATGGAAGAAGTACAAATATTACCTTCTCCTCAATCTAGGCACCTCATGAAACCTTGATCTCATTCTCCTGCCTATCTTCTCCAAGGAACTCAGCCTCCAAGATATGGAACATAAGGAGATGACATACAGGGAAAAGGTAGGGGGGATGAGAGTCCCTATTCCTCCAACATAACAATGCAAAGGTTCAAGTCCTTTCTCATGGACCTCTCTCCCTCTCTTTATACATTTATGAAGAGATAGGGTCGAATAGGGGTCAGTTACAACTGTCAAGTCAGTTCCAAAACCTCCCTAACCACCCTTAATTTGAGTATTTTCATATTTTTATTATTTTTTGACCACTACAGGAGGTAACCGCGGTCTGATGAAGTTGAGTCGCTAATACAAAAGTATAACCATGGGTTCCCTTAATCGAAGTCACAGTTAGGTAAAACATGCTCATATTTAGGGTGCTTTTGGGAATTTCTAGGCTTTAGAGTCTTCTAAAAAGTTGTTCCTGACTCAGATACCTTTCCAATGGTTTAGAGAAGAGGTTAAAATAAGTTACAAAACTCCAGATATGGATCCACCAATATAGGTGTTTTTTTAGTGACTTTCATGAAGTGTCGTTGTCGAGCACCCAATATGCAAGTAGATTACTACCAATGTACAGAGTGTACAATATTTATTGTCAACCTGGGAAAATATTGTAATTCAAGGATAAAATGCATAGTATATGCTTAAACACAAAGTCACTGCAATTGAACAACACTATCCTCTGTTCAACTATGCTCATCCCAAAAATCTATGTAATCCCATTTATCTTCTAAACACTACAATCACAATTACCTTCTGCTATGCTTTGATCTAAGAATGGAAAGATAAACATCATATCTAAATTACAATTGTAGATGAAAGGAAATCCTATTCATGTCCCTGAATGATTAATTCACCTATTCAATCTGATTATTCTAGAAAACCACCAGCGTAATTTAAATATTTATCTAGGAATTCAAATGCAGAGATTAAGTTCGGCTACTCTAGGAAACTGAAGTGCAGGAATGAAATTCAGTAATCATAACAATAAAAACAAGTTGCAAAGATTCATAGAATGACAGCTAAAGATCTCAGGATGAACAGAGCTGTTACAGTTACCACACGAATTGCATAAAAGGTAATTACCTACTCAGTCGACTGTCACACACTACTACATTTCGACCAAAAATCCGACGGCCGTATTGTCGTATTTTCGACACTTCCCTGTCACATGTATGACACTATGATTTTTTTTAAGCGTCGATGGATTTTCATTGGTTATCCGACATCTTTCTAATCCATCGGTTAAGCGACACCTCAATTTACCATCGGTTAAATGTAAAGCGTCGGTTAAGCGACATGGAGAACCGTCGGTGAAGCGAAGGAGATAAAGATTAAGCGTCGGTTAAGTGACATGGATAACCATTGGTTAAGCGATAGAGATAAAGATTAAGCGTCGGTTAAGCGACATGTAGAACCGTCGGTTAAGCGACGGAGATAAAGATTAAGCGTCGGTTAAGCAACGGTAGTGAAGTTTTTTTTTTTTTAAATACCTGCAAATTGGATCAGAAAATATTTGGATGTGAGCATTACAAGCGGAATTGCAAATTGAAAGCTGCTTGTTGTAACCAACTTTTCACATGTAGATTCTGCCATGATAAAGTCAGTGACCACTCAATGAACAGGTTCATTATTCTCCATATAGCATTCCGATGTTCTAGTTTGTATTGAACCTTTGATGATTATTGCTTTCCTTTGCATCCTAGTTTCTAATATTTCATTAATTGCAGGAAAGCAACAAAAGAGATGATGTGCATGAAATGCTTGCAGATCCAGCCTGTTGCATCAAATTGTGTAACTCCTTCCTGCAAAGGATTTTCTATAGCACAGTATTTCTGCAATATTTGCAAGTTTTTTGATGATGAAAGGTAATATACAGTTTATGGCTTGTCGAGTCCTTTTTTCTGTTACTGTCTCTAATTTTTCCTTTTAGTACCTTGCACCTACTCACTGGCCCTTTCCAAACTTTGTTAATTGTTATCTCTATTAGAGTCTATGTAGTTCTATTGCTTTTGTAAATTTACTAAATTGGAAGGATTTGGTAATGGAGGTATATAGTATCTACACAAGCACTGGTCTAGAACAATTGTAGGTAAAAATTTAATACAACAGGCATAATCAATAGTTTGATGCTTCACTACCCATAGTTTGGATTGTATGTCATCCAGTCAAGCTTTTCAGAAAGGTTACAGGTATGACTACTAAGCAAATGTTTGCTTTCTGGTATGGACAGCACATTCCCCAAGTCTCCTTGATCCAATTTGATGCCATCAAGATCATAATTTTCTTGCTACAAGTTGAAAATAATTCAAATATTTCATATTTAACATCTAATTACAATGGGAAATAAGAAAGAAATACTATAACTATACATCGAGCAAAAGACAGCATCACATGCAAGTGTCGTGAAGGTTGACTTCTTGTAATGCAATCTCCCCAGTCTTAATAGATATTGAAGGGTATACAAAGAATGCCAGGATTTGTACAAAATAACCTTTGTATGTTCCAACCAATTTTTTTAGACCCTCGAATCTGCAAACAAAAATAGCATTAACGAGCAATTAGAAAAATTGGCATCAACAATAAAAAATATTGACATAAGCACAAAAATTCCATGTTCATTTGTGACTCTGTTACAATTTGAATAATTGAATAAGGCTCCTTTAATGTAATCTTTATACATTCAATCAGTCAAACAATAAAGTTTAAGATGTCGAGTTGTGCAGTAGAAAAGGTAAATATGTTAGGATGTGCAGCAACAAAGACTACATATAAGGCAATCCAAATGACAATAGTAACAAAACCAAACAAAGAAATGCATAATTCTGAAGACATCCATTATGGACTGGTCTCAGTCTCACTAGATCTGCAAAGCATTACATATATAGATAAAATATAAGATGATAGCATGCAATGCACCATATTTAATTTCTAAGGCCTAACTGATAATACATCCATTATATTGGTTATTGTGTTACCTCAAGTGAAGGGTTAAAGCATGCTCAATGCCAGATCAGTCTAGCAGATATCTGTGCCCATTGATCTACTATGCTCATCCAATCAACCTCCAACATCCTCGTTTGCTCGACCATCTAGACAGTTTCAGAGCATAGCATTTAGTCCATAAAACAATTTACAATTGTTGAAATTGCAGAGTTGCTGAAATTGCAATTTCCAGGCTAGATTTTGGTTGGATTTGGGGAAAAAGAAGCCAAAAAAATGGGGTGATTTGATGCTCCATTATCCCATGCAATAAGGTATGATTGATATCATTAAATAAGTGAGGATTACAAAGTTATTTTCTCATTGGTGAACATCCAACTAAATATGATATCTAGAAGAATTGTTTGTTGCAGGTGGTAGCAGATATTTCAATAAAATGCATATGAATAAATTTGATAGCAGATGAAATAGATTGTCCCAAGATGATACTAGATATGAAAATACTAATGAAGGTGAAAAACACTGAATATACAAAGTTTAGGTGTTGAAATTACAACAAAGAGACAAGTATACTGCAAGCAAAATGAACATATAACATCATGCCAATAACAATCATAGTGAGGCTTGCCCAAGTCTAATAATTAAATGATTCTAGTGGGCATAACTGCAGTGGCATCAAAAGGATAAGGCATGGAAAATTTTAGATACAAAACCAAAGTAACAAAAGAAACAGACCAGAAGTGTGAATCTTAAACATGGAAGCCACAATAAAATATTTATGCAAGTGTATCAACTAATCTAAATCAAAAATATTTACTGATAAGAAACAAATTTCAAGTCTGAGACTTCAATAACCCTTGTTGTTTGCACAGGGCAATTCAATAGGCTTTGACTGAATGTCAAGCACCATATCCATGAGTGGACTGAATTTGTTGATATTTGACCTTACACGTTAGATATGCTCTTATAGGAGTTGCACTCGCATTCCTTTGACCTATCTAGGGTCGAACTATCTTATCTTATCTACCTTCAGTGGAGACAACATTAGCTCATCAATTGCAAGATCTGGCTCTGCCCCAAGGAATATGGCAGCTGAAGAACACTGACAGCAAAATGGCAGAAATCATGTGTTGAACTGTATCATCTTCCTTGTAAATCCATTTTTTCATTTCAGTCACTGGCATCCTTGTAGTTTGTCGTCGATACTCCTCTTTTGGCTCTGCATAAGTTGCTTTGTAAATTTAACCTTGTTTGTGTTGTACCTGTATCGTTAGTTGTAAATCCAGTGTATTTGGAATTTCTCTTCACACTATAGTCGAGACTTCGCATGAAGCATCATCATGTCTAGTGCCTCACCCAAATTTGGTTAAAATCCCAAATAAAAAACAGTTAAGTCCACAATGTACTAACTGTCATTTTAAAAAAGACTAGAAAGTCCGGCAATGACACTATCCTAATCACTAAAGTTTTAAATGTGGCATTGGGGTTCTATAATGTCTACTGCAAACTTAATATTAACCATTATCATAAATGTTCCTACAACCTTTGTTACTTTTACAAGTGTTTCCTGTCAATACGTGCAAACAACACCTGGGCCTGTTATGGGAATTTTTTACAATAACGCTAGTACTTATTACACTGACAGGAGCAATGGTTCAGAATGGCCAAGGACAATAATGCTTTTGCAAAAATTTAAACCTTGGGGAAAAGATTAGTGGGGTTCATAACTGGGGTATTGTAGAACACAAAGTTCTTCAAGATCTGGGTTTAAATTGGTCTGATCTCTATTCTGTTGTTTGTCGCATTTTGGAAGTGTGGCAGAATAGGGAAGCTTCCCAAGTGCATGAGCTTATACTTGAAAGATATTGTTTTGTACTTGGCTGGATCACTCTATCAGATATTGATGTTAAGGAAGCTGGTGCTTTTCCATGGAGTCCTGAATTGGGCAGAGACAAGTTGCTTGAAATTGAATACTTCATAAGTTTTAGTAGAATTCTGCGCCATAATGTTCATTTTGGCCATACATGGGAGCTATCATAGTTGGCAAATATCATTCTAGATATACTCTCTCAGATTAAAACATTCTACAAAGAGCATAGTGTGAAGGAAAGGGGTTGGTTAATCT
>LPNX010532107.1:37011-98364 GCA_001517045.1 Pseudotsuga menziesii | reverse complement strand
AAAGCTCAAAAACTGCTTAAGAAAAATAAGGTTTAAGAACCAGCCCATTAACTGGCAAGTTTTCCTCCCATCCCTGTAAATCCTGTAACATGTAGGTAGCCGGGCCAAGTTTAGCGGTGATTTGAAATGGACCCACCCATAACTGTTGGAACTTAGTGTGCTTCCCTTTCTCATCATGGGGATGATCCCACTTTAGGACAAGGTCTCCCACTTCCAAGTCCTTCTTCCCGGATTTGTGCTTATCAAACCATCTCTTCACTACCTCCTGCTGCTGTTGGAAACGTTCTCTAGCTTTGGATCTGGCCTCTTCTGCTTTCAGAAGATTGTATATCCTTACTTGGAGAACTTCATCATCCGACCCCCTAGACTCTTGAGCTAGTATGGAAGACGGGAGCAGGATGTTGGGAGGAAGGATGGCTTCCTTTCCGTATACAAGGGTAAAGGGTGACACTCCCATGGCAGACTTAGGGGTAACTCTATCAGCCCACAGGGCATTTGGTAAGGCTGAGTGCCAACCTCGCTGGTTTTCTATGACAGTCTTCTTCAGGATTCTAATAAGGTTTTTATTTGAGGATTCGGCCAGGCCATTCCCTTGTGGATAATAGTTAGCATAATAGTGTAATTTTATCCCTTTCTCATGAGCAAAAGCAGTAATCTTAATGGATGAAAAGTACTTAGCATTATCAAAAACTAACGAACTTGGAACCCCAAACCTGGTCATGATATGGTCTTGTAGAAAATTGATGACTTCGTCTTCATTTATCTTGCGCAGCGGAATAGCTTCGACCCATCGGGTGAAATAATCAGTTGCAGTAAGAATATACTTGTGTAACAGGGAGAAATTTGGCTTTATTTCTCCAATGACATCTATTCCCCATTGCTCGAAAGGCTCTGTGATCATTACAGGTTTTAGAGGTGCTGCTGCTCTAGGTTGTCTTCCACCGCATCTTTGACAAGTATCACATTTTCTGACGTGCGCATGGGCATCTCTGAAGAGCGTTAGCCAATAGTAACCGGCCCTAAGGATTTTATGGGTTGTAGTGTCTCCTGAATAATGTCCACCGGCTGGTGCATCATGTAATTCAGACATTACTTTCTCAGCGTCTGCCTTTTCTAAACATCTTAGAAGGACCCCATCATAATTCCTTCTGAATAGTATGCCTTCTACAAGTTGGTAGGAAGCTGACTTTAGACGCAAAGCTCTTCTCTGTTTGGAACTCCAATGTTCAGGCAATACCCCTGACTGCAGGTAATGTACAAGATCTCTATACCAAGATTCAGGAGCTGTGAATAAAGGACAAACATCCATTACATGATGTTCAGCTTCGTTATCCCATGCTTATTCTTCATTATTCTTGCTTCCAGTCATCAGCTTGCATAACCCCTGACCTTTCACTATAGTGGCTGGTTTGAATTCTAGATCGTATTCTTGAAGGGCTGTTACCCAGTTGCCCCTTCTTTCTCCTAATTCCTTTTGAATGAGAAGGGATCTTACGGCTGGGTAAGGGACAATTACCTTGGTTCGATTTTTAAGTATGTAAGGTCTGAATTGCTTGACTGCTTTAAATACTGCATATGCCTGTTTTTCAATGGCTGGGTAGTTTAACTCAGCCCCTTGTAGCCTAGTGCTCATAAAAGAGATTGGAAATTCGTCACCTCCCTCTTCCTTTTGTGTGAGTACATCTGCTAATGAATCATCGGACGCGAATGTATACATAATAAAATCCTTGTCGAAGTCTGGAATTTTAAGAGAGGGTGCATGTGCAACAGCGGTCTTGATTTTACTGAAAGCATTCTTTTCAGTGTCAGGCCATTTGAACTGTGCGTTTTGCTTGACCATCTGCTGCAATGGTTTAACAGTCTGGGCGAAATCAGGCACGAATCTTCTTACAAAGTTTATTGTCCCCATGAAGGACTGCATTCCCTTCTTATTATGAGGCATGGGAATTTGTTCAATGGCCTTCACCCTGTCTGGGTCTATAGAGATACCTTCCTTAGACACTATATGCCCCAGTAACTTGCCTTCCGTGACAGCGAACACGCATTTTTTTGGATTGAGGGAAATGCCATACTTTCTGCAGCGTTCAAAGATTTGCTTTAAATGAAAAGCGTGCTCCCCTCTTTTCTTCGAAAATATAGTGATGTCATCAAGGTAGACCACCACACTTCGCCCAATCAATCCGCAAAAAGCTATGTCCATAGCTCTCTGAAACGCCGCGCTCGCATTGATCAGTCCAAAGGGCATTCTTCTATAAGCGAACGTTCCCCATTTAGTTATGAATGTCGTCTTCAATCTATCTTCCTCGGCCACCAACACTTGATTGTAGCCAGAGAAACCATCCAATAATGAAAACATTTCAGAGCCGGAAACCATTTGTAACAATTTCTCCATGGGCGGTACCGGGTAGTTGTCTTTGTCTGAGGCGCGATTTAGATTTCTGAAATCTACGCACAGCCTGATCTCTCCCGATTTTTTCTTGACAGGCACCAGGTTTGATACCCATTCAGAATGCCTGACTTTGAAGATAATCCGAGCGTCTAGCAACTTCTTCACCTCGCTTTGAATTAGCGGCTCCAGCTTTGGGTGCATTTTCCTCAACGGCTGTTGATATGGCTTGACGCCTGCTTTAATAGGGATGATGTGCTTGATAATGCTGGTATCATAGGTCTTTAAATCTGCATATGTCCAGGCGAAGACGTCTTTGTATTGTTTAAACAAACTGAGGAACTTGTCTCTTTCTGCTGGTGAGCAGCACTTGCCGAGGTTCACGAACTTGGGCTCTGTTTCAGTCCCTAAGTTTATTAACTCGAAATCTAAAGTTGAGCTGCGTGTCTTAACGTTAGCTGGTCTCCTAAATTTCTCATTTAAGTCAAACATTTTTTCCAGCGTCCTGACTCCTTTGGGAATGAAATTGTTATATTTCATTTCAGCCTGATGTTCCTCATCGTCTATGATAGCTCCTTTAAAGGTCTCATCATTTGTCAAGCATTCGATTATCTGCTGATCATCATCAAATACTCACAGATTGGTGATCATGTCCGGCACGGAGGGCCTGAAAAGTAATTCAATAGAGCATTTATTATTAGTGGGCACCAGCCTGGCAGCTGACGTGGCTAAAAAATCAGCGGCTGCATTTTTTATCCTTGGGATTGAAATAATGTTAAATGCATGAAAACGTTTAAGTAATTCCCATACCTCGTTTTGGTAAGCTTTCAAATGAGGGGAAACACAGTGTATTTGATTTTTTATTTGTTTCGCTACTATTTCCGAGTCCCCGAAAACTTTTAAATTACAAACCTGTAACTCAATGGCCTTCTTGAGTCCCTGCAACAGTGCTTCGTATTCAGCTGTATTGTTAGTACATTCAAACTCTAACCTACAGGACAAGAAGTGTTTATTTTTTTGTGGATCAATAAGGACGCAGCCGGCCCCTGATCCTTCTAACGTTTTTGAGCCGTCAAAATATAAAGTCCAACAAACATTGTCTACTGAAAAAGAGTCTACTCCTACAGCTAAATCTACTATTTTATAGTCAAGCTCATCAGCCTGAACAAAACGGAGGAGATCAGGCTGGGTGTTAGATGTGCTGCTAGCCTCTTCCGCTTGATAATTCCCTGGTTCTAGTTCCAGAAAGTAGTTTCCCAATACGGATTCAACTGGTACATTCTTTCCATCCAATTGAGTGACATTGTATTTCATATGAGGCTCTCTCAAAACCTTGATCTGATTAGGACTTCCTTTGTATGGCAACCAAAGATGTGACCAATCTGTGGCGAAATACCCATTCAATTTGGCTGACCAATCTCTACTCAAGACCAAGCCGTACGCATCTGGTATGTCAGCCACTACAATGTTGATGACTTGGCACACTCTATCATCGGATGCCAAGCGGATTAGCACGGCTTCCATCTCGCCAACTACCTTGACGTCGGTCCTATCCAACTGCACCACTTTCCACATGGTTGGCTTGGGCTGCCCATTTATTTTCTTACAAACAGATATGGGCATGACATTAATCGACGCTCCTGAGTCCGCTAGACAATTGTGCACGTTATGATTAAAAATTTCAAATGTTAAAATGAAAGGTGGGTGTTTGGTTTTAGACTTACCTCCACTACTAGCTTCCCCAATTTCTTCTTCTGGCTGCGGCTGATTGACAGTGGGCAGCTTCTCTTCTTTTGTTTCTAATGCCTTCAACAATCTTTCTTTCTGCTGAGGTATTTTGCACATTTCAAACAGCGGGACGTTTGCCTTTATCTTCTTTAAATCTTCAACAACGTCATATTCGATTAGTTGTCTAGTGGACTGAGGTTTATTAGTGCTTATATTTTCTTCGCTTGGCTTAGGCGGTGTTCTAAATTGCCTCAGATCCTGGCTGGTAATGGTAAATTCTGGAATCTGATCAGCCACGGATTTGTCTTGAAATTTCTTTTTGATATTTCTTTGCAGCCTTCGAATCTTTGGGAGCAGAAGACTGTCATCACTAACCTCCCCTTTGCTCCTAGTTGTGACGTTAGCTTCTCTGATATCTTTGCGTTCCTGAGTGTTTTCTTCTTCCACGTCTAGTACTGAAATAGAGCTCCATAAGGCCATAGTCTCTTCTTCCTGTTCTTTTGTAGACGTTGAAGCAACTTTTTCTTTCCTTTCATCATCATCTTCTTCCGTCAATCTTGAATCCAGCATCTGATTCATGACCAATGTCATCGAATTTATCCATTGCGTACAGTGCTTTTCGGAATGGGGCTGTTGATGAAAAGTACATAAATTTTCCATCCCTATCTCTGTGAGGTTCATGGATGCAGTTTTCTGAGAGGGGGGAAGGGTCTGGTTGCTATCCTCCCTTTTCTTATAATATGGTCTAAAAAAATTTTGTGCTTCTTTTTCCTTCTCCAAGTCTATGACCTTGTTAGAAAGCTTCTGCATCATTTTGGCCATACCTTCGTAATCTGGTGTTTTCTCCTCTTTGGGCTTAGTAAACAGCAGCGTTCTCCTTTTCTCCCCTGACTGTTCGGGATAGTCTTCAATGCTCTCCCTTTCTGCTTCCACTACTTCTGCCTCTTCATAAGTCTCCGTCAAAGTGGGCTTGGCCCTACCTTTTGCGAACATGGCCAGGTCAGGACCCAAATCTGAAGTATAATACTTGATTAGGACCTTTTCTGAAGGTTTATCTGCATCAGAAAAATTTTTAAGGTATGCTATAAACCTTTGTGTAAAACTGTGCACTTTTTCTTTCTTTTCTTTTTTCAAAGCACAAAGTCCTTTCATAAGGGCAGCATGAGTCTTTTGGACCGCATACTTACTTCTAAACATTCTTTCGAAGGTGTTCCAGTCTGGAATAGAATTGGCAGGAAAACCAAAATACCAAGAGGCTGCGGCTCCTTTAAGGGTATGTGGGAAGAGTCTACAAACCACATCTTCATGGTCCCCTGCCCTTAATCCTTCTATAGCTAAATAAAAACTCTGCAAGTGGTCGTCTACCAATATCTTCTCATTGGGATCAAACTTAGGCAATAACTTTTCGAAGGCTTGAGGTAGGTCGTGCAAAGGTGGGGTCAGATTCAGAGGTGATCTGGTTTTCCATGCAGGTGGTGGGTTTGGAGGATTAGGTGGCTGGTTTGCGTTAGCTGCTGCCATTAATCGAGGTGGAGAGTGCGGGGGTGAACCAACTGGGGTGTGAATAGGAAAAATATAAGGGGTATCAGGTCCTTCTTGATTCAAAGGTAGCTCTACTTCTTGTAAGGCAGTCTCTACAAGTTCTTGCCAGTCTCCAACCAACACCGAGTCTTCTCTTATAGGACGATCTTTCCTCTTGTATTCTCTTCTAGGCAATTCAAGAATGATAGGCAATCCTCCAATCTTCTTTAAGTATGCCCTGGTGTGTCTTCTCAGATCGTTAACAATCTCGTTGCGGACAGGGTACATATATTCTCTTTCTTCTTCTTCCGGAATTGAATTGCGTGGTACACTACTTCCAGAACTGTAACCAGTGGAATATTCTCGGGAAAATGGGTTTCCTCGGCCAGCCATGCACTGGCGGCCCTCCTTCTAGCGCCAAAACTGTTGAGGCCTGGAAATTCGCAGGTGGCAACAGTAAGGGATTCTCCCCAATCAGCGTTCCCAACTAGCCCGCTGATTGTTTGGTATAGGGAATCCGTCCGGTTTACGGTCCGGCTACCGTAGGTCAAGTAACAAACAAAGGCTTTACCAGTTGCGGCCCGGCCCACCGAGTTTTTGTGTTTTGACTTAAATGAATGATATGCACGTGCCTAACTAAATGCAGGGTGATCTAGATGCAGAGAGCGGTCACAAAGTGATGCACAGGTTCTTACCTCTCGTCTTGTGCTCACAAGCAACCAAACCAGATACGAACAAAAATAAACTAACTACCTAAACTATCCCTAGGGAGCGAGATTAACATCTTGATTGAGAAATACAAAAAATCACATACGGTAAGAAAAACCACAGATAGCTGACTACTTCTCTCACAGCACATGAAAACTTACAAATATTCAAATAACCAGATAGCCGATCATTCTATAACAACATTTATTGCTCTTAGTGAAAATGCATCCCAGAAAACTACTGAAGAATAATTAGCCAGAACGTAGGTTCAAACATCAAATATTCTTACAGCAAATGAAATACAGCTGAAAACAAAATAGTTCATCTTCAACATTATTCATCGAATTTTATTGGTACATTCCACTTCTTTACTCTTTCCAGCAGGCAAAATTGCAGCTCGCTTTGCAAAACGAAGTAGTTCCTCTTACAAGCCAACAATTACAAAATTTTCTAAGGGAAAAAGCCCCTTTTTTCAGTCCTCCTTCCCATTATTTAAACTACCATTGATGTCCTCTGGGTTCCCTCAGCGCGTGACCTTTCAGCACCTTTGACGATTCCGTTTTCCTTCTGGTCGTTGCATTTTCTTTAATCATTTCAGTAGACGTTTTACCCTCTAACAGTAACTGCTGAAAAAGCCTCATCGGCTCCTCTGTCATCCGCTTGGCTTGTCCTTTTCCTCGCCGTAGGCCTCTCTCGCGATCCATGTGATTCTCCCTGCATACAATTTAAGTGCCTTATCCATTCATACGAGACATTGGGCATCGAAAACCTTGTAACTATGATAAAAGATCCACAAAGAAACTGGCCTGGCTCTCCAGGTGAAAAACTCACGAAAAGGATCGGCGGTCGAGCGAGACTTAAGTTGGGCGGGCTGAGAATCTGGCATCGGATGGGTAAGGTTTCAGGGGGGGGCGCAACAGCGGAGGAGCACAGGAAGAGGGTGAATGGAAACACGGGCGTCATAGGCAATCGGGCGGCGGAGAGAAGTGGGTCGGAGAACAGAAAACTCTGCCACCCGCGACGACGGACAGGAAACTTGCCACAAACATGCGACGGAGGCTAAACAAGGCAAAGTTCGGGCATCGAATGAAACTCACGTCGGCCACTGACTTCATCCTCCCGGCCGCAACGGCGGATAGGTAGGAACTCAGGACCAAGCGATTTGGGCCGTCGAATCGGGCGTCGGATGAAACTTCAAACGGGGGGCAGTTTTCTCCGGGAGCCGCAACGTCGGGTAAGTTAGGACTAACAAACTTCCGAAAGAGCCCCAATCCAAAGAGAAAAAACAACAGAGCTAGGATTAACTTGCAGCCCAAAAACCGTCTTTTTCTTGTTGATGCAAAAAATTTCATACTCGAAGGGTACCAGAAAAACCACACGACTCAAGCTAAGTTGGACGAATCAATAAAAAAGGCAAGCAATCAACTTCAAACGCAAAGATAAGTTCCCAGACGCCAAGCCTTCAACAGTCGATTCAAGCAGATTATGATAAGGAGGGGTCCCAGAGTTTAAGTGAAAAACTAAAATCAGGGAAACAGGTTGCGGCAGTAACAGGTCCTTAGAAGCTTCATATAGGGTCTAATAGTTTTATTTTCCTCCAACGCCTATTGGAAAGGCCTTGCCACCCATTGCTTTCATCTAATGCATTTTTTTTATCCTAGGAGTTGTTGATCATGTCATATAGCTTTATTTTATATTACTATGAAAATAAGAAATTATATATGTAGAAACATAAAAAGCATCATAAAATAATCATGGATATCTCTTCAAGGCCTTTGAGATGAGATGAAAAACAACAAAACTTCAAAAATTGATATCAAGGTAGAAATTTATGGGAAATTCATGTGTGCATTATATAATGCATGTGTGTTATTGAAATCCATTTTTTTCTAGGTAGGATAGTTTGCATTCACTCAATGCGTCGTCGCTTAAGCGACGCTTATGAGACTAGCCATCGCTTAAGTGACGCTTATGAGACTAGCCGTCACTTAAGCGACGCTTATGGCCACATTCACAAAAAAAAAATTATCCTTGTGATTTTTGGTAAGTTTAAAAAAAGAAATCCATGCGTCGTCGGATTTTTCCGTCGGATTTTGGATCGAAATGTAGTAGTGACACTATACCACTACAAATCTCCAAGGAATGCAATCACAACACACTATAAATCCACACTTACTACAGCTACTTATGAAAGGAATAGAATTAACATAACATCACATGATAATGAATTAAAAAGTCCTAATTTAACTCAGCAATCTCTATGGAAGGCGGGCCCAGCCTTCACATAGAGATGCTGGCTGAACAGGCGTAAAACCCTTAAATCAGAAGTAACTCCTTGTATTAAAAGATAGAGTAATTATACAAATCCTCCTCATAGCTAATACAATGAATGGATTATATGTTTAGCAACCCCCTGGGTCGAGACAATTCTCCATATTTATACCATGTGGATCGTAACATCAGATCCTATTATGGGGCAGCCATGAAGATCTTTGATCTTCAGGTGCCCTAAATTACAATAGCTATTACAAATGTGGCATGATAAAAAAATAGAAGGCACAGGAAAACTATTAATCACCCTAGGAGTAGCGATATTTTTAGATTACAACTACACCCGAGCAACAATGTACTATGGATCTCCAAATCTGGCGCATTCTGTTATAGCTTCCCTATCACAGCTTGTCCGGGATATCGCACTGGAACCGCATGCCTTGGGTGATGATAGGATGGCTGAGGATCAGCTTGAGCAGTGAATATCCATCCTTTTCGAGACTTGTTCATCCCAATCTTCCTGCAGTCCACTTATCTTAAACTACCTTTATAAACCATAACATGTTAGCGCATTAAGAGATACATAGCCTTAATTATCACAATCATAAGTATTAATAAAATAAAACAATGACCAGTCATACCTTGGTGGTTTGAAGAGTAGAGTGGGGATAACATGTTTAATTGGTATGCTGAATGGGGTAGGATAGGACAAGAAGAGGTAATTAAAGGTGGTCAAAAGAGGCCATTTTTGGGCTCAACATCTCCCCCCAACTATCCTGTTGCATGTCCTCATGCAACAACCTCCATCATTCTAAATCTAAATCTTGCACTGAGCTATGTTCGTGAAGAGAGGAGAAGTTGTAGGGGAACTCAGGCACCCCTTCTTTCTCTAAGAACCCTCTGTGAGCAATCCAATACCTCCAGCATCACTGCTCCTCTGCCTTAGTTAGTGAGAAGTCCACTCTATATGGTTTTGCTGGCCACCAGATGAGGGGGAATTTAAATTTCAAACCCAACCAATTAGCCCCACATTCCTTGATACATCCAACATAGCCCTTGACCCTGGAAAGTGCATGTTCGAACACTAGTACATATGGGCGGATTTTTCCACATTAGTTTTCCATGTTTTTTTACTTTTGTGGAAAAATCAAGGGTAAATTATGCATTTTTACAATTTTTTTTAAGGAAGCCCTGACTTTTGTCGCTATATCCACGAGAAGGTAATATAGGCGGATTTTTCCACGTTTTTTTACTTTCGTGGAAAAATCAAGGGTAAATTTTGCATTTTTACAATTTGAAGCCCCTACTTTCGTCGCTATATCCACGAGAAGGTAATATTAAGTTTGTTTATTTGGATAAGCCCACGTTTATTTGGCAGTCAAACGCAACAAGCTGGGTCGAAGCTGGGTCGAGGGGTCTTGGAGAGGAGAATATAGCTGGGTTTTCATGGGCAGGAGAGGAGAGTAACAGGGCCATAAGCATGGGCTTGTGATCTAAGTTGTGCCATTTATATCTTTTGCGTTCAGGAATCACGGGGATGGTGGCAGGGTATCCAACTGCTGACCCTAGCCCCAGGGAAACAGATCTCACCCGAAATCTGCCACTCATCGAGGCAACTCCTGTGGGATTTAGAAATTACGATCAGATGACAACAAAATATCCAGCTTCCAGCTTAATTTGGACAATTTTTAAAAAAATGGAAAATCTGGATGTTTTATTCTTGTTTTTCGCATAGGTGGAGGGTTTTAGGATTTATTTAGGGTTTATCTATGGGGTTGTTGGTATTAAACACAGGAAGCTGCTGATAATAGTCCACTGGAGAAGGCCAAGGCCATGAAAAGAAGACATTGAAGAAATCGCTATCCCATTGGACCAAGTTAATTCCAGAGTGCCAACTAACATGTACCTATGCCCTAGCGGTATTGACCTTGAGCATTCCATTGTGTTTTCTGATACTCAGCGCCAAGATATCATGGCAGTCCTACTCGAGTGAGTTCAGTTCTAAAAATGTCTTCTTGTTAGATTTAATATCCTTTTTTGAGCAGAATGACATTTATTCAACCATTTTTGCACTGGGCTACTTGATACAGTTCGTTCCAGAATGCTGCTGGAATTTGGAAAATGTTTATAGAAACTGGTGCTTATGCAGCTATTGGTTTAGGTATTGCTGACTTCTTATGCATTCCCCTACATCCGGATATGTCTGATTGGTATGGAGAGCAGGTTTTGCTCAATGATGTTGAGATTCTTCATGACTTGGATGAGTGTCATGCACAGGTAATTTTTGTTACTGTGAATTTACCCATTTATTACCACAAACCCATATAATGTGCACCTCCAAGTTTCAATTTTCATTTTTATTAACACAAAATGTATTTAAATAGAGGTATAATACCCAGGAGCTCTAGTGTGCAGCTTGAGGAATATTTTGGATTTTTTACTTGACATTCAATTTTCGTATTAATTAGCATGAACTCAGGTCCGATACCTTGCTAGAGTATGAAGGATATTTTAAAACTTCAAAGCATGAGTACTAATAGCAGAGGAGTAGTAAGTATGTTTATGACACTCATTTTTATATAGATCTCATTTTTATATAGGAGACAGCCGATATAATACACGACCAAGCAGAGAAAGCCTTTGATAAACCATAGATGTTACAGTCTCCTGAAGAGAAAAGTAAAGCTGATACATGACTGCTTAAAAAGCCCCACTTATTTTATTTATCCCTAGACAACAACCCTTCACCTAAAAATGGAATACCTAACATGGTATCAGCTTGCCCTAGATTTGGATGGGTTTTTGGTAGTGTCCATAATCAAATCACCCAAGACATTTTTTACATTCAATGAAGTTTTATCCAACACGGAACAATGGGGTGGAAATTTTTCCCAGTTTTATATCGATGGCTTGGCTTGGACCAGGTTAAGAGGGTTTCCATCCATAAGAATGGGTTGGTTTTGGAGCAGGTTTGGAAGAGTCTTTGTTATTTTTCATATTCAGCGTACTCAATTCAGTCTTTACTTTCAATGCACTTTATCCAACAGATGGGCTTTCGCAAAGGCTAGATAAGTATTCACCAATAAGTATTTGCATTTGTGCATATTAGATTCACCTTTACCTCGGAAATGAATGAGGTTTTAGAGGAATTTTCATTTCACACACAAGAATAGGGTTAGGGTTGGAGCAGAGTTAGAGGGGTCGAAGCCTGAGTGTCCATGTGCAGTGCATCTTTACCCTGTTCTTAGCTCATGTTTATATAGGTTTCCACCCACAATACTGGGGTAGGGAGTCGTTCGCTTTAATGCCCCTTATCCAACAGACAACAATGGGTGGGTAGGATAGGCCCTAGTTTAGATGGGGTTTTGAAAGTTTTAGATAGGTCTCTTTGTTGGTGTCTTGTTCAATTTGATACCCTACAACAAACAATAATCAGTGGGTGAGGCCTTGGTTTAGATAGGTCTCTTTGCTGGTTTTTCATTCAATTAACGCTCCAGTTCAGTCTTTACGTTCAATGGCGTGGGTTAGGCCTTGGTTTAGATAGCTTTTTTGCAAGGTTTTGATAGGTCTTTTTGCTTGTGTTCATAATCCAATTCACACTCCAGTTTAGTCTTTACATTCAATGGCGCACTTTCAAGCAACACACATCAAGAATAACATTCAATGCACCTTTACCAAGTACACACGAAGGGGACTCGAGGGATCAACCCCGCCAGCTAGAATTCAACTGGCTGCTTTTTTCAGTGTAAATTAATATATAGCACTTTTCATATATAACAGTTCTAGATAAATAACGTTTGGGAAGCTTGATTATTCGCAGGTACATCTGGTTTTATGGAATGGTCTTAATGTACAGTTTAAGCAATCATGTGGGGAAAATCATGATGGAAAGAGCAACTGTTCCTTCGTCCCAACAAGAGTGGAGCAAGTAAATTAATGCATGGGTTGTGTGACTTCCAACTCTTAATGTTTATATATTGATTTCAACGGGTCTATGAAACCTTGAGTGTCTAAATTGGTAACAATTTTTCAATGGTATTGATGGTCGTACAGGATATCATACAGACATTGGGCCATTTAGTATACGAGGAAGCTCAAAGGTTTCCAGATTTGTTTCTCCACTCCAATGGAGCCAAGACTACACCTGAGGAGTTTAGCGCAAACACATCAACATGCATGAGGGGTTTCAGAGTTATTGGTGTAGCTTCCAAGGATATAGGTTCCAATTGCGTGCCTAAAACCTGGTGTATTCCATGGTGTTCATATGACTTATAACCTCAATAACGACACTATACAACATAGCAGGTAAATATTGACTTATTTGTATTTATGTGTTATAACTATTGATAGATCTGTTAAACACCTTTGATCTAGAGGAACAATATCTCTAATAAAGTAAAAGTTTTTCCCCAGGGAAAATCTTGAGGCAGTTGTGAGAGCCATAGATGAGGCTGACGAAATGAAGAGCCCAAACAAATGGTGTAAGCAACATTTGGAACTTTTGAAAGCCAGAAGACTCGAACGAAGGCTTGGTGTGAAGCAACATTTGAAGCAGAAATCATCTACCACTCCAAAGAAAAAGAGGAGAGGAGCCGGGCCATCTTCTTCCAAAGATACTACGTCTGTTATGTACAAAACATATGCTCTGAGGAACAAGTATTCACTGAGGAATAGGGCTGAAAAAATGAGAGCCAACATATTTTTGGATTTCATAGACACAAGTAGTACATCCACAGTCAATACAACTTGAAAAATATAAGCCACCAGTATGAAGAAACGCATCTCATTACTCCTCTCCAATTTAGAACTTTGTATTGGTAGTTCTCTTGATAGTTTTATGGTTTAGATTAAGAACTTCTCCATCTTGTTATTTTTCTACACAGAAATTTCTTCTTATGACAATCTGTTGTATAGTTAAAATGTACTTTCATTTCTTGTCATATAAATATACAAATTTTACATATTTATATTTATTTGTTGTTGGAAGTATATTATTTTACATCCCTCTGTTCTATAGTTAAAATGTTATGCCATATTTTTCACATATAAATATACAAATTTTACATTTTAATTTGATGTTGGAAGTATATTATTTTGCATCTCTCCCATTTATAAGTATACAAATTGTAGATATTAAATTGATGTTTACAAATTGTAGATATTAAATTGATGTTGGAAATTTAATTTGACATTGGAAGTATATTATTTTGCATCTCTCCCATTTATAAGTATACAAATTGTAGATATTAAATTGATGTTGGAATTATTATAACGCATTTTTGTTGCAGTAGATAATATTGTTACATTGTTCTTAATTGGGTCCGGAAGTATTATTTTGCATTTTTATTGTGGTTGAGAATATTGTCACATTGTTCTGAGATAAATTCATATTGGATTTGGGAGCTTGGTTGTGATTAATAATATTATGTATTATTTTGCATTTTTATTTTCTGCTGTAGTGTATTTCTATTCTAGATATTAGTTGATTCTTTTTTAATTTATATTTTATCTGAACTTTCATTTTCACTGAATAGTCAACCATACCAGGCTGCCAATGCCCTACACTCACTATCACAGACTCATTTGCAACACCACTAGTTTCATTGGGAAATGGTATTGCTGGACTACTGACTTTACACCTGTATGTGTCAAGATGCTCACTCTGTGTCTTTTCAACATTCCTATAGTTTACTCCTTGTGCATTTATTTCAGCAGCTCGTATAGCCTCTATAGTCACTACAGCTACTGCAGCTTTATGGATAGCCAGATCTGCCTTCTGAAGTAACCTTTGAGCTTTAGCACGTTTCACTGCAGCAAGTTTCGATGCAGCTCGTGTGGCATCTTTGGCCTCCTGAACCCTTAGTTCTGCATCATAATCATAAGCTGGATAAGCATGTCTTGAATTCACGCTTGGAAAGTTATACTTGGGCAAAGTACCAAAATCATTCCATTGATCACCAGAAGCTGTTTCTGAAGAATGAGAAGCATATTGCTTTCTATGGTGTGAGTCACAATGGGATAATCCATCCCTTTGTACGTCTTTAGAGGCCTCAAGCATTCTCATTCTCTTTGATTTCTTTTGACTCAGCTTCATCTTCTGCTTTTGCTGGCAGGTATTATTCATCTCAAATCTGAAATCCATAGAATCCAACTGTGTGGCTGCCTCTAACGAAACTGCACCAGTGCTTCCAGGTTGAGAATGAGTATCAATGTGTGGAGGACTAGATCTATACACATAACCCAAGGCATATAAATAATTTTCCTCTCCAATGCTCATCCCACCCTGCTTCCTAGTAGCTTGACAGATGCCACTCTCGTGATCTCTTAAAGTAATTTGCTTCCCAACATTGAATTTCCTGTGAGGTCTCTGTTTTTGTGTCTTCTAGATTTCTTTGCTTAAAGTGAGATGAATTGGGTGACTGAATGCTAATATACAAGAAAAATGATATTGATGTTGATTCTCTGCCGTATTTCCATTAACCATGGCACCTTTAATAGTTACCCACTAGAAGATGAGTAACATTCCTTCCTTAGAAGTTAGGACTGACTAGACATGATCTAAAAGCTGTAAGTTCTTTTATTTTATTGCTGATAGTGAAAATGCCAAATATTTATCAACTCATGACAATGCACTTAGTGGTGGTTTTTGTTTATATTATCATTAAATTATCAAACTACATCATTCTGACATTATGGCATATGCTGAAAATATGACTTTAAAGAAAATAAATTTTACAAGGGATTACAATTTCGAGCATAGCTTGAATAGAGTTAAATCAGTTATAGCTTCCTTAACCTGTTCCAAACATGTATTTCTTGTAGAAGTAAAACTGTATTGCAGGACACTAAATTTTTGTACTGCACTCTATTCTGGGGCAAGTGAGGAGAACACTAAATTTTTGTACTGCACTCTGTTCTGGGTAAGATCTTATCTCTTAGGAGGTTCTTAAAATCCATTGTGTATCTCACTAAAAAGGCTATTATTCTATAGAAACATTCTATTTCTAATATGATTTCTTTGTCCAGTGCTTGGGTGATCTCACCAGAGTGGTTGAAAGCAAGCTGCAGGGAAGGTAAATTTGTTGGTAAGCTGCAGGATCCATATTACATTTGTATATTTTATATAAAGTTGAAAGAATAACCTTGCAAGTTGCACCTTCTGAAATCTTATGTTGTGCTAAATGCATCTTAGGTGAAATGCCATATATCTTGAAGGATAAAGATTTTGAGTCAAAATATGGTCTAAAAGTGGAAGATGTGGTTCTCAAAGCATGTGCTAATCCCCGTGAGCTCCTCAAAGGTTTTGATGTGTATCTTACACCACATGTTCAGCCAAAAGTGGAGGATCTTTCAGCCATTATCATGGCTGCAGGTGGCAAGGTAAGTATGTTTCTCATCATTAATTTTTCCATAATAGTGTGGCATCAATCGTTGCTGACTTGAAACTGGCTTGTTAATGTGTTTTATACAGGCTGTGCTAAGTCTAGAAAAAGTGCAAAACCCTTCACACACTTTTGCTTTAACATGTGAGGAGGATATGTCAGAAGCTTTGGCAGCAGCAATAATGGGGATGCCAACGTGTACCAATGATTGGTTCATGTGCTGCATTATGAGACAAGAATTTGACTTCACAGCTCCACAATTCACAGAATCCTTATAACAGAACGAGTTCCTTGCTTCACATGCTATCAAATGTACTTTCCTGTAAATATCATTTGTCCTGCTTTCTATAATGGAATACACTTGACATTGTATTTGAACTAATTACTATGTTGGAGTTTCTTTCCTGTTTATATTTATAGATCAGTTTCTTTTGTAACATCTATAATCTGTATAATTTCTTGTACTATATCTTAGTAGTTTCAAGTTTAAATCATACATAGACCTTATGAGTTGTTCTTCCATTTCGTTCTTTTTTGCTTGTATACTAGTATAAATCTTCATGGCTGGCAGAAATCCAGGAACTTCACGGGGGATACCTACATATTTGGATCAAGATAATGGGAAAATTCTATAAAAGAGATGTTACTGCTTATTGAAGAAGGTATCTTAATCAGTCCATTATTTTCAAGGAACAGCCCTTGTTCATTCACTGTTAATTTTTGAAACAATGTCTTGTAAACTTGCATCTCAACATCCTTACCCATCTAGATCAGTGTATTTACAACTTCTAGTTGCTTTTCCCAAGAATCCATAGGGGTATTCAAGTCCCAATGGGACCTATCATCATTGAAATAGCCAGAATCCAACCTCAAAAGAATTCCTTTCTCTTGTTTCTCTCCATCTTCCTGTAAACCTGCAGCATAGCACTCCCCAGCTACAGAAGACATTTTACTACAGCCAGTTGTCTCTAAATGAGTTCTAGATCCTGGAGCAATAGAGTTACAGCATAGGGCTAACTCCATTGATTCCTCTGTCTCCATGCATGTAATGTTATCTGTTCTGCTCAGATTATTACAATCTGAAATACCCTTGATTACATGGATTTCATTCTCTGCAGTGAGTAACAGATCACTCTGTAGCATATGGTCTCGTCTCCTAAAATATTCTTCCTGTTTCATAGTGTCCATGCATGAATAAACTTCTTGTTTATTATCTTGATTACCAATATCACCATCATTCAATATTTCAGGTGTAGGCTTAGGAGTCTTGAATTCCATCAATTCCACTTTGGATACTCTGTCTTCCAAGTTGTTGCTCCCTGGTTTACCTATAGAAGCAGACATTGGAAACCTTGAATTTCCTGACAAATTAGCAATGCCAATATCCTATGGAAAATAACCTACTGAACTAGGAATTTTCAAGGTATTTTCATTCAAGGGCTGACCAACAACCTCTGTGTATTTCTCGTGGAACTCGGTATAAGAAAATCCATTTAGCTGACGCCCACAAAAGGCCTTGCTGAATGGAATGGATGCCTGGAACTAACCTGCTCATCCATCCTGATAATAGTAATCTCATCCCTTTCTATCTTTTTACAGGAAAAACACTTGTAATATGGTGTAGGCAAATTTTGTCTACACCAACAAACTTTCAGAAGATACACATCTCAACAAACTTTAAAGAATTTAGTAGGGACCATTTCTTGCCGAAGCTGTCTCAAATTGAATATCCCTGAGTGACATTGTCGATCTCTCTAGCATAACTGGACCAGCATCCTAATAGCCTTTGCGAACTGAGGGGACGTGAGAAGATGACCTTTGCATCCGTGCACTAGTGAAGCTTGACCTAACATCCACTGCTCCTTGCAAAGATGGTCTCCTTCTAAATGAGACTGTATTCCTTTCATAAGAAGCTGGCCTCTGTTTAGGAGCACTTTGAGAATAAACCTTAGCTTTTGAAGATTCAGTATTAGCCATATATTTGGGAAAGGCAAAATAACCCTCAAATAAACTCTCTGCGTATTCACTTCTAGGAGTAAATGGACCTCTTTTGCCTCCAAACTTAGCTGAACTGAATTGAGGACTATTTTGCGCTATTGAAAACACGTTGTCTTCTCCATAATCATAATATTCATACATAGTTTCAGGGCTGAAATCTTGGGAAACTGGTGCATTCAATACATCTGCTCCTGACTTAGGAACAGATAATCGATACAGTTCAGAAGTCATCCTCTGCAAAGATTCTGCAGAAGTAAATCCTTTGCAATGTGGCAGAGAGTGGGCTTGTTGTGAAGATTGAAGACGCCAGTTATCATGTGGAGGGTATTGGGTTGCAGAGGTCGTGGGAGATATGCTCGGCTCCATAGAAAGAGAATCTGGCATTGATCCATTCCACTTCTTTGAACTTGCTCTGTTTCTGTCCATCTCAATGATTTTTCTGCTTCCATCCAAGCTGTTTTTCTCCATTTCCTGTTCATTCAAATGATAGAAATAAGAGCTCTTCCATGAACGGAAACCACTCAATGTTAATGGCAGTTAGATTGTCCACATAAAACAAAAATATAATTATGGATTGTTGCTGTTCTCTTCAGTTTTACTTCCAAGACCAGCAGCAGCAGAAGGGGATTCTGACCTAGAAATAAAGAAAATGTTGTAAGAGAGTCTCTTAGATATTTGATATTTTCATACTTACCCGCTGAGGGAAAACATTAAATAATTCTCTCCCATATTTCATTGTAGCATCTTGTCCGCTTTGATGGTTGAGAATTTGACGTACTTTGTCATATGCAAGCTAGTTACAACAGAACATCTCAGCCCCAATTCATTACAAAAAAAGAGAAGATAAACAAAAGACAAGCACTCAGGTGGACCGATTTCTATTCAAGCTCTTAAGAGAAAACAATAAATACCTAACCCCATTTACGGCCGTCGGATTTTTGGTCAAAATGTAGTAGTGATTGTATCTTTAGCCAAAGCTTCACATTTAGTGATTGTATTTTTGGTCAAAATGTAGTAGTGTAAGTCTTATAACTATTGCTTTTTTCTTCTACAGGGAGAAAGTCATGGCTGTGCCTACAGAACAAAAGAAGAGGGAAGCTAGGAGGGAAGCAAAAGCTGAAATAGCAGCTGTTTTAGATAGAGTAGGGTATCTTGATTCTCTGTTTCCCTTTTGCAGATCTCTACATTATTCTTTTTTATGGGAATCAAATGATGACTTTTGTTTCTTGTTCAGGCCATAGAGAAAGAATTGCTGGAGATCCGTTGCAAACTGGTACTTATGGTGACATATACAATTTCCCTGTGAAAGAATATGAGAAAGTCCTAGAAATGGAGGAAATGCAGGCAGCCAGTGAGGAAGAAGATAATGGCGAGGAGGTTTGTAACAAATTTTTGTTTTATGATTTGTTAGACGATGTTACAGTAATCAGCTGATGCCTTTGAGTAATAGTCATCTGTCCTGCTCGATAATGTCACGATTATTTTAGTTACTTTGTCACCCATAAGTATCATTCTTAATATATTGTTTTGCATTCTTATTTTTTGCTTTCTTTTTGTAGGAGCCAGAGCCTGAAGTAGAGTTTGTGGAAGGCTATGAAATGGAAGAAGAAGATGACATTGAATATTTCACTGTTGCTGGTATTGATGATGCTGATCTATTGGATGTAGATGAAGGTAGAAAAGTTTCAGAAGAATAAGCAGAATCATATTCCACTGTTTCAATTTTGTATTCCCATGAAATGTCAAGGAAACTAAAATCTTAGTCCCAGTCATTCAAGTTTGGCAAACTGGATATCATAGTAAATTTAAATATCTTTGAATTACAATACTGAGGATAAGTTCGAAGTTGTACTGTAAGATTCGTGTTTTATCTGTTCTTTCACTATGTTTATTGGAACTGTTTTTTTTTACTTAATATTGCACAGACAACACTGATGATGGTTCAGAAGAAATGGATATAGATGGGCGTGTTGGGACAAAGAAGTCATGCACAGAGTCAGGATCTACTCCACAAAAGCTTGACACAGATAGCCTCAGAACAAAGTTGAAGAGGAAAATGAGACCTCATGTGGAGGTAAATTGCAAATGTCCTTTGATTAATTATTGAAAATGAATAAGAAATATACTAATTATATCTAGATTTCATCTTGAGCTCATTCTAGTTCTATTTTTACTGTTTGCCTACCAAAAGATCATTGAAGGACATAGTGCCTGTAACTTCATGAGCAGCTGATAGTAAAGTATTTCTTTTTACCATATAAGATAAGTTTTGCACGGTTTAAATGTCTTAGAAACCTCTCTTAGGCATTTCATCTGGTATCAGAGCCAGCGAGGTGTAAATACTATGGACCTTTGGTTGCAATTTGACAACTGGATGACAAATTTGGTTGGTGTTGGTTGTCAGAGATAGATGAAATCTCTGTGGATGAAATACTATGGACCTTTGGATGTCCATACTTTGGAACCTCTGTGGAGAATGTTGTCAGAGATAAGTTTTTACTCACTTTGCACAACAAAAACATATCCCACAGCATGTGTGAAGCATTGACTGGCACGTGACCACCAATTTATATGGTTGAAAAAGATGAGTATTATTTATGTGTTACACTCCAATGTTTAGCAGACTTAAATATTTGAATAAGGGTCACTTTATATATTAGTGACATGTGACCATTGACCAAACCAGCTTAACATTTAGATGTTGAGGTTATGGGTCGTTGTTTAAAGTTTATACCATGGTAATGAAGCATGTAATGAATATGTGCGAGATAAATTGTAATGAAGCATGAGATAAAGATGTGCGAGATGTATGTATGCATGTGAGGGGGGTATACTAACTATGTAAGGATTATGACCTACTTCCACATGGAATTGGTCTTATGGCATTTGTATTTGTTTTTTTAAACAGTTATAGCCGTGGATATAGCGACGACAATTTTTTAAAAAATTTCACAGCTGTGGATACAACGACGGCCCGACGTGGATATAGCGATGGCTCGGTGTGGATACAGCGATGGCCCGGCATGGATATAGAGACGGACAGGCATGGATACAGAGATGACCAGGCGTGGATATAGAGACGGCCAGGCGTGGATATAGCGACGGCTTAGACATCTAACGAAATATAGAACATTGTCGCTGTTGCGACGCAAATTAGGGGTCGTCTCTATTGCGATGGAATTGTTTCCACGGGAAAAAAAACACTTAGACGTGGAAATATCCACGCTTTTCCGTGGATATTGCCACGTTTTTCTGTGGCAAAATTGATCACTTGTACTAGTGAAAATTCCTGAAACAGTAGGGGTCTCGGCTTTTGAGTATAGGAGAGGCAACCTTCCATCTATGCTAAATTCCTTCCAATGCTACTTGTTGGTGTATGGAAATATAGTTGGTGCAAGTAGAAATTACTTCCTCATGAAGTTCCATTATGTGCCGAACCTGGATAGGACATGAAAGAAAACTCTTATATCGAGCAAGAAGAATACCAGGATTCTGAGGCTCACTTCAAACCCATAGGTTAGAGTGAGCTTCATTGTGAGAAAAGGTTTGAAAAGACCTTTCCCACTGAGCATGATTGCTCACAAAAGAATCAAAATCCCTCAGCTGAACATCCCCTAAAAAAGGGACAGGATTTAAATGGCGGTATAGAGGGCAAGCCATCTCATGCAAATATAATTCACACAACAAATTTTGATCTTCAAAATTACTTCCAAAAAATGTTTCCAAAAACTTTGCTGAGGTCGTTATCTCAAATGACCTCCCTTCTTTCACAGCTTTCAACTTATACCAAACAAACTGTTCAAACAGGGAGACGGGGTAAGAGGAAGAAGGCATCCTGGTGCCCAGGAGTTCTTGAGAGAGAGCATACATCTGCTCTTTTTCCTTCTACAGAATTGGAACTTTTTGAGCTCCCTCAAATTGCTCTGTAGCTCTTCTTCCCGAATTCTATGGGTCATACATTCTTATGCCCAATTCTCCTCCAATCCCTTGATAATCTTTCTATGCTCACTAAGATAAATCATCCCTCCGTTGGTATTCCTCCACCTGGCTCTTCCATTTGATCACCTCCATTCTTAGAATTGAGACTTTTGCTGCAAGGTTTAGGATTTCCTCTTTATGATGTTCCTCTTTGTCCGAGTCCAGGTCGATGAAATTTATAAGGGGCTCAGTCCTCACCTTGTCACTTGATGTGCCCCATTGGGCACCCTGCACATCTGAAGCTATTTTGAGAGTTGTTGGTTCTTGTGTGACAACAACTTTCTCTGGACTTTCTTTAACAACCGCATCCATCACTCCTAGAGACACTGGTTCTTGTGTGACAGTGTCTTCTTTTTGGGCACCCTACACATCTGAAGTTATTTTGAGAGTTTTTGGTTCTTGTGTGGTAGAGCCCTGTTCTTCTTTGTCCTTCTGTTGCTGAGATTGGATGTCTTCTTCAGTGTGCAGCCGCTCCTCAAGGATTTCAGTATCGTCTGAGGATTGTGTTTGGACTTGTTCATCTTCACTCTAATGCATATCAGGGATGATATCCACTTCAATGTTATCTTCTAGTTGCATTTCAAGAGTCCTTGCTGAAACCTCTAAGGATGTTGGTTCTTGTGTGACAACATCTTGGTTCACTTCTTCATCTCCCTGTTGTTGCAGTTCCTCTTCTATGATTTATGTGTCATGGGAACATTCTGTAGTTGTAGTACATAGTTCTTTATTAAACTCCAGAGTGCCCTCAATCCCAAAATATTCCCCCATCTGGCCAACCATTTAGACAAGCACACTCATGGATGTTGGTTCTTGTGTGACAACACCCTGTTCAATCTCATCATTTTCTTGCCTTTGTGGTTCCACTTCTATAATTTATGTGTCATGGGAGCACTCCGGGGTCAAAATACAATCTTCGTCCCCACTATCAGGAATGATTTCATCCCTTGGTTCCTTTGTCCCAAGGTTGGTGCCAACTTCAGCAAGAATATTCAAAGATGCTAGTTCTTGTGTGACAACATCTTATTTTTCTGCAGCTCCCTCTATTATAGGTGCAAACTGTTGTGTTGTGCAGGCATGAATTACAATCTTGTGGCCTGCTTTCTTAAATATTTCCCCACAGGTGGGACAAACCACTCTCTCTTCTTCCTTGCCAGGCTCAGTAGAATTTGATCCCTCCAATTGGTCCACAGCCTCCACCAATGTGTGCATTTTCCTTTCACCCTATTTCCCACAGGCTTCTTTCCAATTTTCCAATTCCCTTCTAAGTATTTTGACTTCCTCTTTTAATAGCGTATTCTCAAACAGAAGTCCTTCAATTTGGGGTTCTTCCTCGACTGGCCCTTGTGGGGCATCAATTGGCCTAGGTTCAAGAGTAGGGAATTCAATCTGTGCCTCTAAGGTTGCCTATATTTTTCTTGTTGATTCTGCTATTGCAACCGACCTGGTTATTTTCCTTCTTATTGGTGGGGTTATCTTAATTTCATCAATTGATCTCTTCCTTTTCTTTTGTGGTGCTGGAATATTAGGATTCGCAGTAGAGGTAGAATGAATGTCCCCAGTTCTAGCATTTTCTTGTTCCTTGGGCTATTCTTCCTCAATAAAAGTTCCTCCCCACTCAGGAGAGGATTCAATGGTCACCAGCTCAATATTTCTTTCCATTGTTATGGCTCTATCACCTTCGAGTTCAATTGTCGCAGCATTTAGTGCTGCTCCAATTTCACCTTCTACTGTCAGAGCTATCCTATTATTTGGGTCTTCCACGGGATTTTTATCTACATCCTCTCTCAATTGCTCTATTTGTGCCCTTGGTTGATATTATTCTGATCCAGTTTCATCTCCCCCCCCCCCAAATACATTGGAGGGGCTCCGGTCCTGCTGTTGTGGTTCGTGTCCCCCCCAGCTGTGGATGGGCTTGCTCTTGTTCTATTGGGACACCGAGCAGAGGAGCGGGTTCCTGAGCTCGAGCTGTAAATTGCTCCTAGGTTATATTATATTGAGCAAGGGTCCTCAAGATAATTAATTTGATGAGGCCATGGTGGGTCAGTGAGGCGAGTGGATGCTTAGCAGCTTGAACAAACCATGCCATATGATGCAAATCATGAAGCAGATAATATGGGATGTTCAACAGAATCCTATGGTGGAGATGAGATAGTAAAGGTAGTTCAGAATTATAAACGGTTTGGTACCTACCTTCACAAGTGATATATTTCTTGACGAAGACAGCAACCTGGTCCCATGGCTGCGGCAATGACTGCAGTGCTATCTCTCTTCTTGACGTTTGAACCTGCTCCCCCTCTATTAAAAAGTCTTGCAATGCTGTAGTAGTGGGGACTCGATGTCCAAACCAAGCCCTTCCCACCTGAGGGATGGCAGTAACCTCAGATATAATGGCCTCAGAAAATTCGATGCGCAACCCCCAAATCTCTGAGTAAGTTTTTGTGAGGTTTAGAGAAAATTGTAAGGCTACTTCACGATTGAATCCGTCTAGATGTTCGAAAAATTCCATCCAACCGGCGGCTTAAAAGATGGCGAAGACCGCAGCATTTCTCCTGAGCGCCTGTGTATTTGAAGGTTCATAACGAGATGGGATCCCCATGGTTTTGGCTTCAGATTGAGTTTGTTGTTCCACAGATTACAGACTCCGACAATGGAGGTTACAGCATAGAAGATGCACGGACCGTTGAGATGAGATGTTAGGCAAATTTGGAAAGTTTCAGCACACCAGATTATTTGAAATTTCATTCCGAATTGGGGAATGTGGCGGCTATTAGTATTTATGTCGCACGGACAAATAGTTAATCAGGCAATAATGGGCATAAAAATAGAGGTACGACTGAATTTGTTAAATCATATCAATACTTAATCACGTGATTAATCAAATCCATACCTTTGAGACTGTGCGCTAGATATCCTTCGGAGAATAATGGAACGTGTGGTTGCTGACATTGCGGAAGCCGAACTTGTGCACAGTCATTAATTATAATCATTATAACTGGGCTACTGCAATAATTCTTTCCACCAGTGAAGCACAAACCATCGCGTCCAAATGGTCGGAATTATGAAAAAAAAGTAACCTTATGGACCAGATTACTGCCACGAGGAGGAGGAATCGAAGCCATATCTAGAGGATTTAATGGCGTAGAAAGAAATTTTCCAATAACACAGGAGTTACCACCGCAGGTTATGAAGAAATTGAAATGGAGACATGGCCCTTAATGTTGGAAATATCAGCCAAATATAGCATATTTTCAGCTGCGCGGCCGTTGGAGAAATGATCACGGCCGCCGGGAAGGATGTCGCAGCTGTCGGAAAAAGATCACAGCTGTCGGGAAAGATGTCGCAACCATCAGGAAAAAGGGTCACGGACACTGGGAAAGATGCCGTAACTGTCGGGAAAAAGGGTCATAGCCACCGAGAAAGCTGTCGCAGCCGTCGGGAAAAAGGATCACGGCTGCCAGGAAAAAGATCACGGTCGCCGGGAAAGATGTCGCAGCCATCGGGAAAAAGGGTCACGGCCACCGAGAAAGATGTCACAATTATCGGGAAAAAGGATCATGGCCGCTGGGAAAAATATCATAGCCACCAAGAAAGATGTCGCAGCCATCGGGAAAAATGGTCACGGCCGCCGGGAAAGATGTCGCAGCCGTCGGGAAAAATGTCGCAGCCGCCGGGAAAAAGGGTCACGGCCGCCGGGAAAGATGTCGCAGCCGCGACAAATTTATTTAAGGAAAAGAAAATATGGCACGGGAAGGCATAGAAAAATGACTCCCTTTCGATAGGCCCAATCTGATCATATCCCTGGGTGCTTCCCTGCAACTTTTGGAAAAATAACAACAAACAAAGAAGATCAAATGCAAAAGGAAAAAAACATAGTACAATAAAACAGAAAGAAAAAAACAATTATTTATGTACAATGATTGATGCGTGATTTACAGTGACCAATTAAGGATTGACAGAGGCAGAGAGAAATTCTTGCCCTGGTGCTAGCTCATAGTCTGGGTCAGTGGCAATTCGCGAGATAAATGCATCCTTTGAAATTGGCTTACGGTACAGTTGCAGCCTGTGACCATTAGCAAATAATGGTATGTGGTTTTCATCAATGGTCACCAGGTGGACAATGTCGTTATCAAATACCCTGTCTACCAGGTATGGCCCTAGCCACCTTGTGCATAATTTTCCTTTGAAATCTCTTTTGAATCTGGAATCGTATAGTAATGCCCAGTCTCCCTCATAGAAGACCTTCTTTTTAATGAATCGATCATGCCAATTGGATCTCTATTGCTGAATTAACACAGTCTGGTCTACTGCAGCTAACCGATTCTCGTCTAATTCATTCAGTTAATTTAATCTTCTTTTCTGGGCTTCAGTTACATCCAGATTCACTTCGGTGGCTTTCTTCAGGGTCTTGATTTCAAATTTAATTGGAAAGATGGCACTTTTTCCATACACTAAATCAGAAGGAGAGAAACCTGTGGTGTTACGCCAAGTGGTGCGATATGCCCACAGTGCTTCCGGAAGCCTGTCAGCCCAATCTTTTCAATGGCTCTTAATTGTCTTGGTAAGGATAGCTTCAATAAATTTATTAGTTCTTTCCACCTGGCCATTGGCTTGGGGATGGTAAGGTGAAGCTACCCTATGCTGAACATGATACTTCCGTAGCAGGGCTTCAAATTGATGCGACATAAACTGTGGTCCCCCATCGGTAACTACTTCCTTAGGTACCCCAAAATGGGTAAAGATTTAACTGTATAGAAAATCAATCACAGCCTGGTTGTTAGCCTTAGAGAAAGCTACAGCTTCTACCCACTTGGTCATATAATCGATACAAACCAGAATGTAGGATTTCTGCTTGGAGTGAGGGCTGATAGGGCCAACGAAATCCAGAGCTGATCTATCAAATGGTTCAACTACTGCTTGAGGTTGTAGAGGCATCTGATCTGTTCTATTGGGATGGCCCATCCTTTGGTAGCTATCACAGGACTGAACATACCTTTTAGCATCCCTAAAAAGAGTTGGCCAATAGTATCCCATCCTCAGCACTTTGTGCCCCATCCTTCTGTCTGCAAAGTGTCCCCCACAAGTTTCATCGTGACAGGCTTTCAGTATATGAAAGATTTCATCTTCCCTTACACACCTTTTAATCTCAAGATTAGGACCTGTGTAGAAGAGATGACTTTTTACCCAACAATACCTGGCACTTTGCTGGATGATTTTCCTCTTTTCTCTTTTAGACATATGTGGCGGGATATTTCCTGCAACCAGATAATTAGCGACGTCTGCATACCAAGGGGAATGAGCTGAAAGTGTGAATAGATGTTCATCTAGAAAAGAGTCCTCAACAGGCAAATTATCCTCACTGTTAGTGAAACGAGATAAAAAGTCAGCGACAACATTTTATTTCCCAGGTTTATCTATAATGGTAATATCAAATTCCTGTAATAATAAGAGCCACCTGGTAACTCTGGCATTAGTGACTGGTTTGTTCATTAAATATTTAATGGCAGAGTGGTTAGTGTGCACAAACGTAGGATACCCAGTAATGTAATGTCGAAATTTATTAATGTAGTAAACGATATCTAAGAATTCTTTTTCAGTGACAGTATAATTAATTTCAGTAGGGGCTAAGTTTTTACTAATATAATAAATTGCATAGGGTACTTGACCATCCTACTGTCCTAAAACTGCTCCAATGGCAATATCAGAAGCATCTGAAGAAATATGAAAGGGTAGGGTCCAATTAGGTCCTTTTAAGATAGGAGCTGTGGACAGCTTCTCCTTAAGCTTAACAAACGTTGTCTGGCATGCTTCACTCCAAACAAACTGCGCATCCTTCATTAACAGAGAAAACAGAGGAGAAGCAAGTTTGGAAAAATTTTCTATAAATCTTCGGTAGTATCCGGCATGCCCTAGGAAACTTTGCACCTCTTTTTGAGTTGCAGGAGTAGGTATATTTTTTATCACCTTGATTTTTGAGGGGTCCACCTGAATGCCATTAACAGAGATGAAGTGCCCCAATACTACCCCTTCACTCATCATCATATGGCACTTTTCAGTGCTTAAAGAGAGCTGGGCCTGTTCACAACGAGTTAAAACTTTCTTTAAATTTTCCAATGCTTCCTCAAAATCCTTACCATAAGGAGTAAAATTGTCCATAAATATTTCCATACTATCATTAACTAACTCAGAAAATATGCCAATTACAGCTCTTTTAAATGTTGCTGGTGCATTACATAAACCAAAGGGAAGCACTCTGTAGGCAAACGTTCCCCACGGAAAAGTGAAGGTAGTTTTATCCTGGTCCTCAGGAGCAATCCAAATCTGATTGTACCCGCTAAACCCATCCAGGAAGGAGAAGAACTTCTTCCCCGATAGGGTGTCAAGAACTTGGTCAATAAAGGGCAAAGGGAAGTGGTCCTTTTGCGTGGCTTTGTTCATCTCCCTATAGTCGACACAGACTCTCCATTTACCATTTTTCATGGGTACAATTACGAGCGGGGAAACCCACTCGCTATCTGAAATAGGATATATAAATCCTGCTTCCAAGAGTTTCTGAATTTATTCCTTCACTATGTCCCTCAGATTGGGGTTCGTTCGTCATTGAGGCTGACACACAGGCCGGGAGTCACTTTTAATATAAATATGATGGGTGCACAGGTTAGAGGGGATACCCCTCATGTCTGTATACTCCCAGGAGAACGGCCCCTTGTGTTCTTTCAAGAGACTGATCAGGCGCTTCTGTTCATCTAAGGAGAGATTAGGATTAATATTCAAGGTTTTTCCAGACTCTACCTCAATAGGAATACTTTTCAAGTTTTTCAATACTAGGATTATGTGTGTGTCACCGACTAGTGTTTCTTTTGTGAGATTTTCTTGTTCTTCCTTGTCCAGAGTAATGTTCAAGATTTGATAAACTTCTTTATCGACTGAAGTGGGTTCACTGATGAAATTATTAATAGCATCGTCTTCCATTTCATTCTTAAAAGTTAAGGCCTTACCTATAGTTAATAGTGGCTGAACACCCTCCTCTTCCTCTGGCTCCATCCAAAAAGAGGTCTCAGCTTCTAGACTTGGCCGAGCTGGAGGATAAAGGGTGAGGTTCTTAGTCTTGGTACCATCAGATATGGTCATAGACCTAGATCGACAGTTGATGCAAGCATCAGCTGTGGCCAACTAAGGCCTTCCCAGGATTAATGGGTGTCCTCCTACCTGCAACTTTGGTTGTAACACCAAGAAGTCAGTAGGATATTCCCATGAATCAACCGAGATGACAAGATCGTCCATAATTCCTTCAGGTTTAATGGTGGATCTGTCCGCCAGTTCTAAAACAGTGGGGGTAATATTAGTGAGCCCAAGTTTTCTTACAGTCTCAATTGTTATGAAATTAATCGCTACTCCTAAATCTACTAGTACATTGGGTATCTGTGTATGCCCTATCTGCACAGTGACAGTGGGATTTCCAGGGTCATCATACTTAGTCACTGGGGTTTTTCCTATTATTAATGTAGATAATTATATATCTTGGAGGTTATAAGTGTTAAGGACTATAGTGTTAAAGGTTAAGGGATTAACAATTATATGGTCCATAGGGATTAAGGGATGATGACGAATAAAACTTTCAACATTAATGGTTATAATGGTTATTACTTATTAGAGGTTATAGATTTAGAGTTGAATTATTTGATGTTATAGGGATTAAGAGTTAAATGGATTAACAAGTATAGGTGCCATATGGACTAAAGGATATATCGGTTATCAATTATAGGTGTTATGACATACATAACTTTGAGTTTATAATTATTAAGGGCTATATTAATGCTAAGGGTTATAGGGATTGAGGGTTATGGGGATTAAGTGATGATAAGGGTTAGAACTTATCAACATTAAGGGTTATAATATTTATTTCTTATGTTAAGGGTTATAGTGATTAGGGGTGATAAAATGTAATGGATTAAATATTACGGGTTAGATGTGAGGGGTTATAGTGTTTATGTGTTATATTGTTATGGAATAAGGGATTTTAATGAGTAAGGGTCATATGTTAAATGTGTGAAGTATATATGTGTATTCATTGTTAGATGTTATAAGTGTCAACAACTAAGGGTTAACATTAAAACTTATAGGTTCTAGGGGTTTTTAATTCATGGTCATAAGTGTTAAAAGTTGTAGGGATTTAAGGTTATGTTAATGTCTAGTGGTAAGGGGCTATATATGATAATGGTTATATGGCTTAGGTGTTAGGTTTTAATAATTAGATAAATGATTATTCATGATAGTGGTTATGGCTATAATGGTTAGGTGTTGAGAGTGATAAGGTTTAAGGAGAAAGGGTTATTCATGATAGTGATTATGGTTATGAGGGTTAGGTATTTATGTTAGAGTTATAGAATTATATGTGCTAGGGTTACTATCTTATATAAAATAAGTAGGATGTGTTATAGAGTGAAGTGATAATGTGTTTGTACTTGGAGTTCATAACTCTGGGGTTAGGATAAAGTGTTATTGTGGCTCAGATATAGGGGTTTTGAGGGTTATACATTATAGGGTTGACATGTTGTAGGAGTTAATGGTTATTTTAGGGGTTATAGGTGATATATGTTATTATAATTAAATATTAGTTATATGGTTTATATTAGGAGTACTTGGGTTATGCGTCATAATGGTTATAAGAGTTAGCAATTATAGGGTCAAATGGCTTAGGGAAAACATGGGTTAGTGATACTATGTGTTAAGATTCATATGTGATAATGGTTGTAGGGTTTAGGTTTTTTGTCCCATAACTGTTACAATTTATAGGGTTTATGCATTAAGAGTTAGAGGCTTTAAGGCTTACAGATAAGTAGTGATAAGGTTTAAAAATTATATGTATTAGGGGTTATAGGTGTTTATATAAGTTATATTAAGGTTATAATTGTTAGGGGATAATATATTCTTTAAAGATTAGCAATTACATGCAAACTATGTGAGTTAGGTGTTAGTGATTATAATAGTTTGATTTATAATTTTATTGTTAATTATAGTGTTTAAAGTTATAACATTAGATATAAGGAAATATAAATGTTAAGGGTTGATATGTGAAAGGGGTAAAGGTTATATGTGATGATGTTAAAGTTTATATGTGTAAAGGTTATTCGACGGCATCCAACGGATATCTGACATATCCATAATATTCATTATCTACAACAAATTTCAGGTGATTTCTTTGCTTTATTTTCTTTTTGTTTCCAACATTAGGGTTTCTAGCTCATTGAAGTAATTGTTAGTAAACTAAGTCTAGTTATTTGGGCTAATTTCCAAATCTAAAAATGACCACAATTTTACAAACATAGGCCAAATATACCATTCGCAAGGTTTGCATTGTCGTTAAAAGACCTCGTGCATTGTCTATGAGTCTTAGCAGTAAATGTTATGTCTCAATGCCTTCGATTTCAACCTCTACCTATGGAATGATGAAATTTTTGTTTCTGACGATGATGACAATGATAATTTAATGACGATCATCTCTATGATGTCGATGATGACCACAATGACAACAACGATGGTGGTGGTGCAAACTATGATGATGACGATGATTTTTTTATCAATGAAATCATCATTGTCACTGACGATGATGATGATGACTACTGATGACGATGATGATGTTCTTGATGACGATGATGATGAAAATAGTCACCATCATGACGATGATGATAATTATGACGATGGTTGTGATGGTGATGATGCTAATAATCATTGGCACCAATGTTGTTAGCGTCATCATCAATACATTTTGTTTTCTTAATGAAAATTTATTTAAAACAAAACATTTAAAATAAATAAATATAAATAAACAATAAACAATAAACAAATAACATAAATATTAAATAAATAAATAAACAATAAATTTAAAAATTAAATAATAAACAAATTACATAAAAAGAAAAACATGTTTAAAACCAAAATAGTTCACTTACCTCCCCTCCTGCACGGGAAAAGAAACATTTCAGTTCTTACCTCACCCACAAATCAATCCCAGAGGTCGCAAATCAGGATGTTGCAGAGGAAGTGGAGGTCGGAAGTGGAGGTTGAGGTCACAAAGGTTGCAGAGGAGGTTAAGGTCATGGAGGAAGCGAAGGTTGCCAAGCATAGCCACAGAGGAACCAATTCCTCCCAAACCGGTAAGTCCCCTGCCATTTACCCTCATATTGCTTAGTACATTTTGAAGGATTTGTTAACTATTGTCCATTAATTATCCTCAGATTCCTTGGTTTATAAAACAATTTTTATGCCATAACCCGAATGTTTTACCATAACCAAAATTTTATCTTGCCCGATTCCATTGGTGGGAGAGGCAATGAAACATTTGTAGGGGCTAATGCACCCCATTAATCATGAGCACACTCTACGTTGGCATTATACAGGAATTTATGTTGAACCTAGGATTGTTATGTATTCTAGTATTCAATCTTTTCAAACAAAAATATGCAATTACTAAGTTTGGCGCGTTGCATTCATATTTGGACTATGTTCATCCTAGAGAAGACCTTGAAATGACCATGGAACCCTAAAAAAAATGCTTCAAGGGTAATGAAGAAAATTTATGCTTCCCAGTAAACATTTTTCATTCCATGCAAAATTGTACTTGTACTTTAGTATTTACCTAAATGTTCAGGCTAAATTCCGGTTTGGTAGGTGAAGCAGACATGGAACTACTCGATTATCAGAGATGAAGTAGACATGGAAATTTTGATGGGACTGTATTACGCTCGTGGTTGTGTATCTTTTGTCAAATGATTGGTGAAATTCTTATTAATATGCACCTTATTGCATGTGTATTTGTTTCTTTAATGGACCAAATTATTATATCTTAGACCTCTATGTATTGGAGAGTTTGGAGAATCATAATAATAGGATTGGTTATTCTCCAAGACATAAAAGTGATTAGCGTGATGTTGATAGGAGATATCTAGTCACGTCGATGAGGTTGGGATTCGGGAGAATCCAAGACTCTATCATAAAAAGGTAGGTGCTAAGGCCTAAGGGGAATACACACAGGTAAAATGGTGGGGCGTGAGTGAATTGAACCGGGGTCTATTCTAGGGTTAACAAGCTTCTTGATTCCAGGGGAATATCAAAGACTATATTCACAGCTTAAAAAACAAATAAAATAAATGTTTATTTGTTCATATGTAAAAAGATGGAGTGTCCACATTCTACTACATTTCCAGTTCTTTGATACATGGCTTAAGTTTACCTTTTTTCTATTGGTGGAGCCATTTGGAAAACAAGAAAGTACTACAAATATCTCAAGTCAAGTGCTAGTGAGGGTCGAGTTACTCCTTGGTGGATGATAATATCACACAATCATGGTACCATATTATCATGTTACTCATTGCTTTCAATTTCTTAACTTTGCAATATACAACAGGATTTAATGTTGCATCACTTGGATCAAATCAATCATAAACCCATGAGACATTCCCTTTGGATGGTATCATTAACCCTAAAATAGGATACATGACAATTTTTAATGTTTGGTGCACCGAGGTAGGGTTTTCTCACCCTAGAGAGGGTTTGGGACCAAAATTTGATGGCTTGGGTCCTAAATGAAACATTTATATGACACACAAGCCATGAACTAGGCTCCAAACCACAAGATAGACCCTACAAGTGAAAAGTGTGTCTTGATAGTGGGATATAGACCCATTCTAATATTTGTCACACCATAGAAAGTCCTCGTCACCCAAGACATTTTTGAGGCCAAATGTCAATTGCTTAGGACCTAAAATAACTACTTCTTATGCACATGAAAAATGAATGAAGACTTGGACCACAATACAAGCCCATCATAAGGAATATTTAGCATGTGAGTGGGATGTGAGACTAATTTGGAGATTTGGTAAACTAGGGAAGGTTCTCCTTGTGGGAATATAATAAACCCACATTGTTTTTTTGTTCGAAATTTTTAGGTAAGTAACATAAAATTGATGATTCCTACCATTGTTGGGATCAGGTATATTCTGTTGAGCACAGGAACCTATATACTCAGATACAAACTAAATCTTCAAATAAACACCAGAACCAATCAATCAACCTTGAATTTAGATTTAAACAACCATTTGGAACCTATGGGAACCTTTCCCTTAGGAAGCTCTTTCAATTCCCATGTATAATTCTTCATTATAGAATTGTAATCTTCATTCGTTGCATCCATCCATTGCTCCCTATCTTTTGCTTGTTCAAAATTCAAAGGTTCAACAATATTCATTACCTTAGTCATTAAGGCATAATCTTTGAATCTTATAGGTTTGAATATGCCATGTTGACCTCCTCATGTTGGAGTTCCATCAAAAATTCTTATGCTTGTTGAAGAGTCTTCACCTCTTCTTGGTGAATCTTCACTGCTTGAAGTATCCATGTTTATTGAATCTTATTCTTGTTTATGTTCATGCTCCACATTCTCATTTGCATCTTCCATGATGTACTCGTAAGGAATACACCATGTATCATTGTTGTCCACATGAGGAATTTCATCTACATCTTCATGAAATATGTGACATCTCTACTTGGAAAAACTTTATGCGTACTAGGATCAAACATTTTGTATGCTTTATGATTATCACAGTAACCAAGGAACATGCATTTGATAGATTTTGCATAGATTTTTCTCCTATCATCTTTAGGAACATGTGGGAATGATTTGGTTCCAAATACTCTTAGATGGCCTACTTCAAGCTTATAACCATAAATATCTTCAAAAGGAGTTTTATGGCCTAATCTTGTAGTTGAACTTCTATTCTCCAAGTAAACAAAAGTGCTAAATGTTTCAACCCAAAAACCATTAGAGATATGTTTAGCTGTCATCATTCTCCTTGCGCATTCCACCAGGTTATGTTGTTCCTTTCAGCTACTCCATTCTAATGAGTATGCGATACTGTGAATTGTTGTTGGATCCTGTTATCCTTGCAGTATATGTTGAAGGCTCCTGGGGAGTACTCTCCCCCTTGATCTGACTTGAGGATTTTGATGTGATTTCCTAATTCCTTCTCAACCATGTTTTTGAATACTTTAAAATATTCAAATACATCACTCTTTTTCATCAAAAAATAGACCCAGTTATATTTAGTACAATCATCAATAATAATAAAAAATTTATGATGCACCATCAAGTGAACTTGTTTGCAAGGGACCACAAACATCCATATGCACTAGTTCAAGGATGTCCCTGTTCTTTTTATCCATATGTGTAGGGAATTCTTCCGTATGCTTCTTTCTAGTGCACTCTCTTAGCAGGTAAACATTCCTACATGATGAAAGTTTAAATAATAGGTTAAGATTTTATAATTAGAGTAAAAAATATTTTAAAAAATAAATGAAAAAAAACTACATTATTTAGCTGTTTAAAGCATAATGCACTTAAAATAAAATACAAGTGTATATTTCATTTACATGGATACCTTTGCAACTTTGGAAATTTTTGAATATACCCATTTTCATTCATAAATGCGAGGTACTCTACAATAGTTAAAGAAACAATTAAAGTAGTTTTTACAATGATCAATATAGATTCTATGATCTTAACTATAATGCAACATCTATGCCCATATCTTTTATTGTTCATATGCAACGGTACTCTTTGAACAATAAATCCATTAATGTAACATGGAACCAAAACTCACAGATTCAGGGAAGCAATTGTTGGTATTAGTTATGACCAATTATGAAATATACCCTTATATATGTATAAATAAAGGGTAGGTCTCTTCATCAATTCGATCAAAGATATGTAAAGAATAATGTTTTAACGAGTATATCTATGACCAACTTTGGTCTTCTTATTCATAGAAAATTTTGTCTTAAGTTCATTCATGTGTTTGAATAATTTCTTTAGTATTGTATTCGAGCTAAAACACTCCATTCCAAAGGAGTAAGGGCCCATTTAGTTGATTCAATTGTTGTCGTTGTTAATTAGGTTTTCTTATGTTGTTGATTAGGCTTTTTCATTGTTAATTAGTTTTATTTTCAACTTCTATTTATGAGTTGTGTTAATATTAGTAGTTAATATCGACCTACAAGAATTGCACTCTAAAATTAACCTAAGACTAAGCATCTTCTAGAAGAACATGCCATCATTTCTTTGACAAGAATCATTAATAGTTTCATGTGTAGAAAATCTACATAGAACTAGTATTTTTTTTTTAAATTCCCCATATTGGTCGAATATCTGATAGAAATTCCTACGATATCCAACGATCATGCCATACCACCAATGACAAATTTCATCGGTCTTTCCCTTTTGTGTACATGTAGATGTCGGTTATCCAACGTTCTTTCCCATTTTTTCGGCGTTCATGCCATACCACAGACGGTAAATGTCGTCGGATATCTGACTGTCTGTAAAGTATTTTGGGTAAGTTATTCGATGGGTTTGTAGTCGGAAATATTTCCTTTAGATAAGTATTGGTGGTAGAATATCCGATGTGTATGTGTCGGATCTCTGACTTGTATATTAATAAATTTTTGGTTGGATATCCGACATGTATGTGTCAGATCTTCGACTTATCCGACTTGAGATCGTTGGATATTCGACTAGACCATATTCCTGTTGGATATCCGACTATACCATATTCCTGTCAGAGATCCGAAAAAAACCAACCAACGTTTATAAAAGTTGACGCTTGTCGGATTGTCGACAGATTGATGTCGAAAATCAGACATATATGCCATCGGATTTTGGGTTCATATTTTCATGTGGCTGTAGGTGTTTTACTTCACTCTCCAAAACCATGATTCTTTCTTTATTACTTTGGTTTTTCAACATTTATCTTATCCATTTTTTACTGAACCAGCAATAATTCAACCATCTGAGGATGTTTACTCACTACTATATTTAACTTCTTTTTCAAAGCAGATATCTCCTTATCTTTCTCCTTAAGAAGATTTTACAGAGGGTTATTATCAATTGGATCCTTTGCCAACTTGGAAATTTGTTTTTTCCATTTCTACAATCTTTTTTTGTTTAGATTTGGTGGAAAATTTCTCATTCTTATATAATCACTCCAAATGATTGACATTTCATTGCAACTTGTTTGTACTTGCGGTGTATTTCATTACATCTCTGAACACACCTTCATTGGTCTACATGTGTGGCTCCATTATGTCATGAGAGCGGAATGCATCTAGGTTGACAATGACCTATGTTGTTTTATAGTTTGAAGGGTCCTTCTTTCCTCCTAGTGCAATTGGCTATAGAATATATGACTTGAGAGTTCCTTACAAGAAATCAAGTGTAGAAAACATACTCGCTTGATGACGCATGTCAATATATTTATTCGGGAACAAGTTTTCTTAAGATCAACATTGTTTTCCTTAATCTGAGCATTAGCCCAAATAAACCATCTTTAACCAAAGGAGTTTATGGTAATTGACAAAGATACTTGCTGAGAGGATGTACCTTGCTATTAAGGACAAAATGCAAATGGAACATTCTCCAAAACTATAGGGGAAAAATAAGTTGGTGTAGGTATCTTATGAATAACTAAGTCTGATTTCTTTTCTGATCTAGACCTTTTGGATTTACACATTGATCTCTCAAAGTATCCTACTTCAGATCTTGGAACTGTTTCTAAAATTTGTCTTTTTCACAATGTATCAATCTTAAAAGGTGTTGGGATCACCTGAGATATAGCTTGCTGATCTAGATACAACACCACTTTGATTTCCTCCCAAATATCCAAGATGGAAACATTTTCCAACGTAGGGTGTGGTTCATGGATATAGGATTCAAGTCTCATAGATATTCTTTTGTTTGATAAAATTCATGTAGGATCATACTTCCAAACAAAGTTGATTGGAAGATTTAATCTTGCTAACATCCCCTCAACTATAGCTTAATATTTCCTATTTTTAACATTGAATGAACCAACTTCTTATGGTACCTTGAATTGACGAGTACTATTGTTTGATACAAAATTAATATCATCACAATTAAACATATTCCTGATATACTCTAAAGCAAACATTATGGGATTTAAAAACAATAGAAGATGATAAGGAGCTAACTCTGATCCATATATTTGAATTTTAGTATATTCCTCATAGCAGGGCTAGTCATCTACATGCTCAGAGGGTTTAACTGCAACAAACTTTTACATTCAAGAAATATTCTTGGGGAATTCCGTCAAATATAAAGGAATATACCTTTGGCATGACTACATTGACAAACTCTAAAAATCTTTCATTATCAAGTTGAACCAATGACAACTTCAAATCATACTTTTCAAAGAACTTTATGTTATGATAGAAGATCATAATTAAGATATAGGATTGATATATGAAAAACTTAAGAAATGAAAAATTCTTTAGTTGATCATGTATCATTTCAACTAGGAAGGAAACAATGTCCATCTTGACAGGAGACTCGTGACTTATTAGATTTGAAATTAAGAGGAAACCTAAGATTGTATCATCTACAACTAAGTCATGATTGTATCCTAATACTTGATATACCATAGAAATTGTTTCCTAGGCTGGTTCTGAAAATATGTCGAGCTCATAAGATGGTACACTAGGATGGGGTTGAGCATCAGGTGGTAGAAATTGTTGGTACCATATAATCTTCCCCATCAAAATTTTTGGATTTCGGTAGCGGGTATGCAAAGAGGGACCCTGACTTTCGCTACCGGAATGTTCACTAGTATTTTCACCAAATCCGTGAGTGTTCCAGTCAGCCTGGTTAACTATCCTCGTGCCAAATATTTAAACTGGTGAATTCCATTCAAATTCCAACCATAAAATATCCAAGTTCCGAAGGAAAAGTATATCAAAACCAAGTATTTTTCTAGAAATAATTTCCTGTATTTTCCTCTTTTAGTCATTGAATTTGGGAACATATTACGAGGATATGGAAGTGAATTTATGAAAACCAAAAAAAAAATTCAAGCACGAGCATATGCACAAAATCCTCCCTCAGTTTTGCAACATGTGTCATGGTTTGGAATATTCGAATGGATATTTAAAGCCTATTTTTCCAAGTTTAAACAATAAATAATTTCTTATTTTAGTCATTATCTTTGGGCGATATTTCCAAACAAATGGATAGGAATTAAAAAAAATACCTATATACAAAAACATCTCTCCATTTTTACATAGGTATCACAGACTGAGAGATTTGGAGGGATCTTTGAGACCCATTTTTCATAATTACACCAACGAAAGTCCTCCCCACAGCATTGGAAAGTAGTGGTGAACTCCCAGGGGTGAACTTATTGATATATGCACTCACAGGTGTCAAAATGCTCAACATTCAATTCATTAATGCATTCATATTAAAATCTAGATGTCCAAGAAGACTCTTAAGAAGTTTTGAAGTGCACCAAGGACTGAGTTTATAAGTCAATTTATTAATGAATTGGTTGTCATTGTTGAATCTTTATGCTTTTTATTATTCTCACTATATAAATTTAAATTGAAATAAGGCATTGAGTCAACGCTCAACATTCAAGAAAAAGACAAGTTTCCAAGCATATTAATCTGAGTACGCCATAGTTAAATACAAAGTGTAAGCATTCATAGTAAGCATCTAGGTATCACCATTCCTCTACACCAATTCTCCAATGAATGACATTCAAATAATTAGTGTCAAGATTTCCAAGCACTAAATGGAGCTAGAGGTATGTTGAGTAAATAAATTTGAATATTTACAAAGGAACATCCAATCTCATAGGAGGAGTACTTCCCAATTTTATCCAGATAGGAGGAATTTGCACATGGGCTATTGTTTAATCATTACAAGATGGTTGAAAAAAATCATTTACAGAATATTGTGTTGTGGGTAAAGTTGCAAGAAATACTTGCCAAAAATGTAGTGCTCTTCCCCTATCTACATGACTACTTGTATACAGAGAATCCACAGTTTTCTTCCAACACTAGTTAAAATTCAATATCAAAATCAATTTTTCTAGGTCAACCTTTCAAGCAAAAAATCATCAAGCAAAATTCTTTTACAGATTTGAAGCATACTTGGCAGTTAGTATAAAATGGAATTGATAGAAATATATCCATACATATAGTATTTAAAGGTGGCATAGGATCACTCAACATAAGAATATGGAATCAAAATTAGCAGTTCTAGATTCCTTACAGGAAGCTCAAGATTATTTTTATTTGTAATTTGTAATTGTTTAGTGATTGCAAGATGTATATATTTTATGATTTAGAATGTACTGGGTTCAGTTCCAGCCAAGAGGGAGTGAGATTGTAAGTGATCAAAGTAATTATTCTGAAAGCATGAAGACATATACTCTGTAATTTCTTTTGGAGACTTGCAATCTGAATATGAGATTTCATCTTCTACAAGCCAGGCTCTAGCTTTCCCTTTGAATCTAAACGTTGTGTAGTTATGTTTAAACTGGTCTTAGTTATGGATTCTTGAGCAAGAAATTTTTTTGTTGTGATTTCTCATATTCAAATTTAGTATCTCAGATTCTATGATTAGAATGCTTTTCTTAAAATAAGATTTTATGAAAATACAGCCATATGCAGTGATTTGTTTTGAAAAGAAGAGGAAACTACATTGATGCTTTTTACAGCTCGAAGTTTCGATCTCTCTTTGATATCATCATCAGGAGTGTTGAGCAGTCTCTTCCATACGTAATCAGTAGCTTTGAACATGAGGCATCTTTGATCATTCCCGATTCAGTCCAGTTATCCAATGTTATTCTCAAAAGATGATGTTATCAGTTGCCTTATACTTTCTCTATTTTGTAAACCATCTCTTGTCACATTGCACAACCACATCCCCAATCAAATCAATCAAAATTTTCCCTAAGCATTATGATGTGTTAGGATTGTCTTTTTAGCAGTCACGAGACAAATTCTAGCGTAAACATCTTCTATCATTGTTGTCAGGGAGCGAAGGAAGGAACTCATCTTCCCTAGGAGTATGAAATTGAGTAGATCCAATCTTTGATGGTGAACAAGGGTTGTTTAGATAGTGTTGAATGCAAATCATTCACTAATGGCTCCATAATCATAAGGCTCATTTGGAGGACACGCTTAGCTAACAAAAAGATAAAGGATCCAAATGGAAAGATAAGGTATCAGCTTGTTAGTTTCCTCCATGAGATTTTGTTATTATTCATCGGCTCTTTCTTGTCTTTCCCATTGCATGTCAAAAGAATCATTCTTTGTTTTGTTTACTCTGATGATCATAAACCTTCATGTATATATGCTCCTTTGCAAGAATAAATTCTACATTCTTCTTGCATTATAGATGTTGATTGTATTCCTTCATCTGAAACACATGTGAAAGATGAATTACATATAACCATATCTGCTTAACATACTCATTCATGTCTTATTGTAGACAATAGAGATGATATGTTATCTTTTACAATCACTACTGAAACTTGCCATCATCCTGTTGAACCTTACTTTTAGTTCACCGAGGTTCAGTCTAGAATTAAAGAGATAAGTTTTAAACCTTTAAGGATGTCATGTACTCTTCATCCTTACCCTCCGAATTTTTTTAAATATATGCCTTGATTACTGGAGAATACCATATCACAATAGAGAAGCTCTTGGAAACTTTTCATAATTTCATTGACAATTTTGAAATTGTACATGAGGATATTTTCCAAATCTTTAGCTGGAGATGTTACTTTCTAGTTTAGAAATTTGAAAGCACATTCCATTTGTTTATGGATTGAGTTTTATAATAAATTTTTGAAATACTGGGGTGAGAACAAATCCTTCAATCAATATTTAATTGTGTTTGATGTTTTCACAACAAAATTTGAACCCAAAATCCGACTAGAAAATCCGACGAAATTTACTGTGTCATCAAATTTCACCTTTAAAATTATGAATTTTGATCAATTTTTTTTAATTGATACATGGCATTGTCAGCTATCCAACAGTCGTCGAAAATCCGACGAATATCAATAGATAACCTTCGGTATACTGTCGGATATCCGACGATGTCATGTTATGATTTTTTATGGAGTTTGATTTTTTAAGATCAATAATACTCATTCAATCTATTTATGAGAAAATGTCAAATAGCAATATTCCAGAAAAAGACAAACAAAAATGACAATTGCTTTCTAGATTGTGGGATGGACTAAAAAGAAAGGGTGATGGGAAATGTTATTCTCCATGTAGTCAATGCAGGGGCTTTAAAAGGAGAAGAATAAATATCACAATAGCCAGAAAACATTGTAGGGAATATGGACACACTGGGGGGACATGAATATCGTCCATTTGTAAGTTTTTCATTATATATGTTTTTATATTGATTGCTTTTGTAAATGTATGTATTATTTTAATATTTCTTATATTAACTGATATTTATTGATGGTTTCATGTAATTATAAAGGTAAGACATCCTACGGCATATCGTTTGGAGGACGTGCTTTTAGAACAAGTACTAGAGGGACATGGAGCTATGAATAATGGAGAACAAGTTAATGATCATATTGAAGAAGATTATCATACTAATAACATGGTTGAACATAATGGTACAAATACATTGATTCATGATGCATGATGCATTTAATGTAATAATGGATGATCATCATCATCATCATGAAAATGATGACTTTGATGTTGTTCATGATTTACCTCTTCTTGAGAAGGCATACGAACCCCTTTATAAGGGCTCCAACACAAATCTTCTCTCTGTTATATTGTTGATAATGAACTTGAAGGTTATGAATGGTCTTTCAAACACATCAGCCACACAGATGTTAAGGTATGAAATATATTCCATCACATATATATGATTGTGCTAAAGGTTATCATTGTTCATCTAATAAAATTATTGATTCATAAGTCAAATTAATATAGATGAAATGTGTTTCATTAACATTGTTTATATATTTTATTAACTAGATTTTTATTTTTATTTGTTGTAGCTTGAAAGATGAATTTTTGTTACCACTATTAAATATTTTACCTCTCACATATCGATATTTATATGTCCTCATGAAATAAATTGGAATGCAATATGAAACAATTGATGCATGCCCCCGTGACCATATTATTTATTATAAACAACATGAATTTGAAACATAATGTCTAGAATGTCGTATCAATAGATATCGAACATATCAAGTAACAAAAAATGTTCCTTGCAAGGATCTTCGTTATATTCCCATTATTCCACGTTTGCAATGACTGTCCAAGTGCAAAAACATAGCACAATTTATGGATTACCATGCACATAATAGAATTCAAGATGACATTATTCAAATGCATGCAGATGGTTATGCATTTAGAGATATGGAGGGAAAATTACCACTCTTTAAAGAAGAACCTCATAATGTTACACTTTATTTGGAAGCATATGGTGTCAATCCATATGCAGTGAATAGATCTATTTACTGGGTGTGGTCTATTTTTGTTATCAACAATAACATTCCTCCATGGTTGCCAATAAAGAGGGAGCACATAATGTTGTCGACGATTATTCGAGGTACGTGTCTACAATTTTTTTTTAAATATTGCAGTGGCATTTCATTTGTCTTATTTTGTTGCATAATGTCATATATATATAGTTTTTATTTTTCTCTTGTGCATGGTTTATGTATATATTAAATGGTTGTAATAATTATATATTTTATATGTTCAAATCAATCAGGTAAGTACCAAGTTAAAGATATGAATGTATATATCAAACCTCTTATTGACGAGCTACTAAAGTTATGGAATGGAATCATTATGCATGATGTATCTAGACTAATACGACAACGTAAATTTCAATTCCATGCAATGCTTGTATGGAAAATACATGATGCCCTAGGGTTAACCTAGTTTTGCGGTTTGTAATTATAAGTTCCACTTTAATTGCATTTATTTTTATGAATTAGTTAATATTTTTTTGACATTAACAGATATTGTTTATATTAAAGAAATAGTGATGGAACCATTGGGACATTTACATCAAAATGTTTTTTCAAATTCCATACAATAGTTTCAAAAAGACAATGAGATCTAGTTGTCCAAAACCTGAAAGTATGCCATAGAGACAAGCCTAAACATTAAACATAAAACATAACAGTTATCAACTAACATAGCTGCAAATGTAAAATGACAATTACATCAAAAGTTTTTTTCAAATGCCATACAACAGTTTCAAAATGACAATGAGATCTACTTGTCCAAAACCTGAAAGTATGCCATAGAGACAAGACTAAACATAAAACATAACAATTATCAGCAAACATAGTTGCGAACATAAACAACCATTTACATCAAATAATTTTTTCAAATTCCATATAACAATTTCAAAATGGAAATGAGATCTACTTGTCCAAAACCTGAAAGTCTGTCATAGGGACAAGCCTAAACATAAAACATAACAGTTATTAGCTAGCATAGCTATGAATGTAAATAGACAGTTACATCAAAATGTTTTTCAAATGCCATACAACAGTTTAAAAACGACAATGATATCTACTTGTCCAAAACATGAAATTCAGCCATAGAGACAAGCCTAAACATAAAACATAACAATTATCATCTAACATAGCTTCAAATGTGAATGGACTACTAGTGCTATAGACATTAAAAAAAAACTATAACCCAGAATTAACGATTTCAGTTGTTTGAAGGACCAGGGGCAGGGGCTGAAGAAGCTGGATGGGTTGTTCTTCCATTCCTCCTTTCTAGAGACAGCCTATTCACCCAAAGCTCCAATCTATCAAACTGCAACTCCAATTCAACATTCTTGATCATCAGAGCATGGTCAATCTGAGCGAGGGAGCCATAGAATTCCTCGTGAATATGAAACATGTCTTCATCCACCCTTGTAAGTCGACGACCCCCTTCATCATTGAGTCTCTACACAAACCTATTCTGGTCACGGAACTTTCAGCGAAGCTCCCATATTTCCAGTTCCATCCGATGATATGGATCTTGACCAGAAGCAGCTGACTTAGAACTAGACGCCATGGAATTAGTCGAGACAAAGCTCAAGGAGTACCAAGTTACCAAAGTCTGACTATTCCACCAGATCTGAGGAATAAAAAAACAAGCAGTCGTCTTCCTAGGATCCCATATTATCCTCCAATGCCTAACTAATACTCTTAAATCATTAACTGCATCCCAAATCCAGCTCGAATCCTCCATACTCTTTCCTCCTGTGAACTGATGGAAGCAAGAACTAATTTGACAGGGAAATGAATTTCCCATGCTAATATCACCGCTCGTCAGGATCTTCTGAACAAATGTCTAATTCATAAATTCATCCAGATAGACAGTGTAAATTCCAACCTCTTGATGCGTGTTGCTATGTGCCGAGTTAATCACCAACCGTTAGATTCCCTTTCAAATTCGGATGCTGAGATTGCAGTGTGTAGAAAAACAAAGAAATAATGGGGATTTGTCAGCTATTTCTGGAAAGATAATGTAATCATGGTTAATGCATGACAAGATAGTGTGATCAGTTAATGCATGGAGTGGTGGGGTGGTGGCGAGAAATAAATACAAAAAGGTGGTGACACATTCGTTCGATTGGAAAGGTGGTGACATATTTGTTCATGATCATCACTGAATGGCTCTCTTTGACTATTAAATTGATCGATGATGGTGTCCGGAGTAGTATATCGAATGACCAAAATGCCTCGGAGTCGTCGGAATCTGGCATACAAGAATTAATTCTTGAAACTATAACTTTTGTTGTTTAAATTGTAATTTAGATCATTTGGGTAGTTTTAGAATATGCCATTTAGTCTAAAATAATGGTGGTTGATTGCTCAAATCACGAAATTGAAAAAAAACACTAAATTTTTAGTCAAAGTTTGATCAGTTTCAATGAAAAAATGATCGAAAAAGTGGGGCATTTTAGTTAGCTTTTATCTTACGCGATGGTGTCCCTGATCAAATGGTTTAATAAAGTTGACAGACCTTCATCAAACAGAAAGATCGAATCTATCCATACCATAATTACTTCAAATTTGTAGGTGGGAACTTTGTTAGATTCTAATTGGTCCCAAGGAAAGCCGACGATTTCCATGAATTACTGAAAAAAACTGGAAAGATGGAAGTGGGGGAGAGGAGAGACTGGTAGTGTTTTAGCCAAGATATTGGTGGAGTTTCATAAAAAAGTCGGTGAAGTTTTGCCGAAAAAGCTGGTGGAGTTTCAACAAAGAGTGTGTTGCAGCTGCAACTATCTTCCCAAATTTTTAAAAAAAATTTGGACCCTCCTTATTGATTTTATCTCGCATGGGATTGTTTGGATTGTTGAACATTGTTTTTCCCTCTGCTACAAATTTGGATTGTTTGAAGTTGAAATTGAGGTAAATTGCTTTCATGCTTTTCGGAAAACTATTTTTCTGTATGCCAATGCTTTGATTATGGAGTTTAAAGTTTGATTTTAAAATGATGTCCTTTTGGTCTGAATGATCTCCTTCATCGCTATCGGAAGCAGGTTGAACAAGGAATCGAGGCGGTAGTCCTCTATATCGCCGTTGTTTCGGAGGGAAAATAGAGAATGTGTTGATGGCTAGTTCTGATTTTCATCGATGCCTTGGTTTAGTAATCAAAATTTTTGCTTTGTGATGTTTTTGTTATCGCTATCGGATTGATGTTTGACTTTGATCAGAAGGCTAGTCCCTTACGGCACCAACATGGAGGTAGCGTTAAGTTTTGACTCACCGATATATAGTCCTTAGCTCTTCCGATCACCGGTGATTTTTCTTTTTTCGTTGAAGCTATAGTCAGTCTATCTCCCACCGTTGCGGCTATGGAATGAACTATATCGCCAATGATTAGTGGTTTTGAGCTCTGACCTTTAGCTTTAGATTTTCTGGCCACCAATGTTTTTATGTTGACTGCGAAACTTTTAGTTTGTCCGTCGCTCGTCGTTGTGGCTCCTTAGAGAACTCATCATCTGTTGCTGTAATGGTTCTGATATCCGATGCTGCAGTTTTTTTTAGTGTTTTATTTTGATTGCAGGAACCGTAGCCTGATGGTCTTCCGCCGTTGCGGCTCCATAGTGGATTGTCTGCCCGATGCTTAGTTTTTTCCCGCCGATGAGGATTTTTCTCACCGTTTTTTGTGTGTTTTTACCCTATTTTATGGGTGGTGGAGGTTTCTGATTCTTTTGATCATGATATAACTTTCACGATGAGAACACAATGCAAAGCCTCACATTTAATGATTAGTTTTATTTATAGTGTGGTTTACGTTTTCTTGAATACAGTCCGTATTAATGTTGAGTTTTTTGTTTTAACTGCAGATGGACTTAGGAGACTTTTTCAGATCCAGTTTGATGATTGCTGCTGTGAAGAAGACATATCTAAAGGACAAAGCAAAAGGGAGTTGGATAAAGAAAAGAAAGTAAGAAGCAGATATGTTTCTCAAAGATAAGATAGTGAAGGTTTGAGATCAACAGGATCTCAGAAAGACCAACGGATTATTGAGTATAATCATTAGCAGTAGAGGCCCAGGCTTGGAAAAGGTTCATCAATTACTAAGCTGGTCCCTCTTTACAAATTGCTCTTAAATATTAATCTAAAATATAACGTATTGTATGAATCATGAGCACTCACAAAAGGACAAATTTATGAAATTAAATGGTTGGGGGAAGCCCAAAGGTCACCTGGGGGGGGAACCCAAAGGTTTTGTTGTTTTGTATAAATATAGGAGAGTTAGAGGGAAAAAAGGACTTTTTCCCAGATAGATTTGTGAGAGTATGATGTAAGAAGAACTATTTCCTTTTTCCTAAAGAAATTACAAGTTTCCTATTGGAGAAAGCTTTGTGGAAGGTTTCAAATGTTGTGTTATGGATTTGTTGAATGTGAACTATTTCATTTTCAATTGTTATCCATTAACTATGGGATTGTTCTAACTCTTTGAACCTATGTTCTTGTTATGAATGCGCTCTAGTTTATTCTATGAAATTTCCACTATGAGTAATGAATGTTGTTCATAAACAATTAGCTATCTGGTTGTTCATATATCTATAAATGTTTATGTGTTTTGAAATAAGTAACAACTATCTATGATTTTTTTTAATGCATACACAAAATACATTACTCATTGATGAATAATAATCTTGCACCCTAGGGATAGGTTAGATGGTTAGTTTTAGTTTTTTCTTGTTGTGTGTGGTTTAGATGTGAGAGAGTTAAGACGAGAGGTAAGAACCCGCGCATCACATTGTGACCGCTCCTTGTATTCTCTATCAATGTGCATTTTTAGACAAGCACTTGCATCTCATACTTAAATACAAAAACTAAAAACATACACGGTGGACCGGGCCATAACCGGTAAAACCATTTATTTTTGCTACTTGACTTATGGTATCCGGACCGTAAACCGGACGGATTCCCCATACCAAATAGTAACGGGCTAGTTGGGAACGTTTACTGGGGAGAATCCCTAATTATTGTTACCTGCGATTTTCCAGGCCTCAAAAAATTTTGGCGCTAGAAGGAGGGCAATCAGTGCATGGCTGGCCGAGGAAACTTACTTTCTCAATATTATTCCACCGGTGATAGTTCTAAAAGTAGTTTGTTTCCCAATCCAATTCCTGAAGAGAAGGGTAAAGAGCATCTATATTCTGTTGATAACAAAGTAGTTAATGATCTGAGAAGACATATTAGGGCATATGTGAAGAATATTGGACGATTACCAATTATTCCTGTCTTTCCCAGAAGAGAATATAAGAAGAAAGACTGTCCTATATTGGAAGACATAGTGTTGGTTGGAGATTTTGAAGAATTGGTAGAAAGAGCCTTACAGGAAGTTGTTCAGCCTTTGAATCAAGTGGGCCCAAATACACCTTATTGTTCACCTGTTCATACCCCTGTTCATTCACCACCTCATTCTCCACCTAGAATCGTGGAAAACATGAATGCAAATCATCCACCCAACCCACCAAATCCACCACCTGCTTGGAGGGCTAGGTCACCTTTAAACCTGGCACCCCCTTTAAATGACTTACCTCGAACTTTTGAGAAAATGCTGCCCAAGTTTGACCCAAGTGAAAATATTTTAGTAGATGATCATTTGCAAAGCTTCTACTTGGCTATAGAAGGACTAAGGGCTAGAGAACATGAAGATGTAGTCTGCAGATTGTTTCTGCGTGCACTAAAAGGAGCAGTAGCCTCATCATATTTTGCTCTACCTGCAAACTCAATCACAAATTGGTATACATTTGAAAGAAGATTTAGAAGTAAGTATGCAATCCAAAAAACTCATGCAGCGTTAATGAAAGGGTTTTGCGCTTTAAAGAAAGAAAGAAAAGAAAATGTGCATAGTTTCACCCAAAGGTTTGCTGCTTATCTTAAGAATTTTTCTACAACTGATAAACTGTCTGATAAGGTTTTGATCAAATACTATACTTCAGCTTTAGGGCCTGAATTGGCCATGTTTTCCAAGATGCAAGTGAAACCTACATTTTCAGAAACTTATGAAGAAGCTGAGAGAGTAGAAGCTGAAAAAGAGAGCATAGAAGATTATCCTGAGCAGTCGGGAGAAAAAAAATTTGGTAAGAAAGCCTTATTACTGTCTAAGCCTAAGGAGGAGCAATCACATGACTTTGAAGGAATGTTGAAAATGATGCGAAAACTATCTAACAGAATAATAGATATGGAAAAGGAAAAGGAAGCTCATAAATCTTATAAGCCTTACTATAAAAGGAGAGAGGACAATAATCAATCTAAGCCTCCTCCACATAGTCCTGCATCAATGAATTTAACGGAGGTAGGGATGGATAATTTTTGCACCTTTCATCAGCAGCATCATTCTGATAAAAATTGTCCTCAATGGATCAATTCAATGACATTAGTAATGAACCAGTTGTTGGGCTCCAAACTAACAGAAGCTGATGAGGAGAAGGAAAAGGGTAATAAATCCATAGAAAAACAAGAGGATGATGCTCTGGTTTTATGGGACTGTGTCTCACTTTTTGATACAGAAGACGAAAATTCATTGAAACAGGAAGAAATATCAGAAACAAATGTAACAACAAGAAGTCAAGTTTTGTTAAGTAAAGACAATTCAATACTTCCAAAGATTAAGAAATTTCAAGAGAAGATGAAGAAAATACAGAAGAACAACACAGATGATAAAATACCTGAACTTACTATTAGCAGTCAAGATCCAAAACAAGTCAACATGACTGTTAGGCCTATTGAAGATAAAGCTAATAATGTCAAGAAAAATATCAAAGCACCTGAGATGGGGTACGAATTATTAAAATCACTTGAAGTACCAGAGGAGGAGCTTCCCACTAACAACCAACCTATAGAAGAGATTGTTGAAGCAAGTGTGGGAGGTAAGACTAGGTTTAAAACCCCACCATTCCTCCTAACCCTTGAGATTTTAAACCATAATGTGCACAATTGTTTAGTAGACTCAGGGTGATCAGTTAATGTGATGCCACTTTCAATCTACAAAAAGATTAATGGCCAACCTAAACCTACTACTTGGGGGGTTACTTAGTTAGAAAGGACCAATGTGAAAGTAGTTGGGGAAATGGAAGATGTTCTGATTCGCTTATCTGCAAATGAAAAGATATGTTAGTACATTGATATTGTAATAGCAGACATACATGATGGCTATGGACTTATTTTGAATCGAGACTGGTCAGCAAGACTAAATGGGTTTTTTGCTTCAGATTTGTCACATCTGTGGTTTCCTTATAAGGGAAGTCCCAACCAAATAAAAGTATTAAGAGAGCCCCATATGAAACACAATGTTACTCAGTTGGAAGGTAAGAATGAACCAGTGAATTCTGTGTTGGGGAATTACTTTATTGAGCTTGAACCGGGAAATTACCAAGCAGAAGAATCCAGCGATACACCAGACACACAGCCCGATCTCCATCGATTTTCATGGGCTGATGAATTTGACTGTAAAAAAGTAGACTTAGTTTCAGATGTAGTTGTTGATTCAAGTACAATAGAAGTAGATAGTTTTTGGACACTTTTTTTTATGGATCTAAAACTTTGGAAGGATTGGGAGCTGGCTGTGTCCTGGTTGAATCAAATAAAAATAAACATTTTCTCTCATGTAGATTAGAGTTTGAATATACCAATAACACAACCGAATATGAAGCATTAGTTCAGGGACTAAGAAAAGAAATTTAATTCAAAGTAGAAAATCTGAAAGTGTATGGGGATTCTGAAATAATTGTAAAGCAAATTCGAAAATAGATACATTGCATCTCACCTCATTTAAAATATTATCAGAATGAAGTGTGGGATTTGTTGAAAAAAATTTATGCATTTAATATTGTATCCATTCCTAGAATTAAGAACGCATCAACTGACTTGTTAGCTGCCTCAGCTGCAAGGCTTGTACCGTCAAATAACAAGGGTTCTATTGAATTACTTTTCAGGCCTTCGGTTCCATACATGATTACTAATCTACGAGTTTTTGATGATGATCAACAAATCCCTCGAATGTTTGACGAATGATGAGACTTTCAAAGGGGCAATTATTGATGATGAAGAACACCAAGCTGAATTAAAACTCGACAAATTTATTCCTAAAGGGGTCAGAACCTTAGAAAGGATGTTTGATTTAGATAGCAAATTCAAAAGACCAGCAAATGTCAAGACTCATAGCTCATCTTTGCAATTCAAGTTGATAAATTTGGGAATTGAAGTTAAACCCAAATATGTAAATTTGGGAAGATGTTGTTCCCCGGGTGAAAGAAATAAGTTCATTAGTTTGTTCAAACAGTACAAAGATGTATTTTCCTGGACATATGAAGAGCTTAGAACATATGACACCAAGATTATACAACATGTCATTCCTATTAGATCTGGAGTCAAGCCTTATCAGCAACCTTCGAGGAAGATGCATCCAAAACTGGAGCCTTTAATTCAGAGTGAAGTGAAAAAATTATTGGATGCCAAAATTATATTCAAAGTCAGACACTCAGAATGGGTTTTAGATTTGGTACCAGTAAAGAAGAAATATGGGGAAATTAGGCTGTGTGTGGATTTCAGAAACCTAAATTGTGCTTCTGATAAAGACAACTATCCAGTCCCACCCATGGAGAAGATATTGCATGTCACATACCCCAATTTGTAAAATTATGTAATTTGTTTTATTATATTTCTGAGACATTATGTTAAACTTAATCCTAAGTAGGGATTGATCACTCAGCAGAGTCAACAGTTATGGATTGTAATTCAGAATATTTTATTAATAATAAATAAATTATGGAGACAACAGCATGGGAGAGCTGTTAAAAGAGGTTACTGGTCAAACTGGTGGATGGAACTAGGTGGAAAGGAAAAAGGACAAGTGGCAGCATCCTCAAACACTTCCTAAGTTGCAGGTGGCAACTTCCCTATATTTTGGGTCATGATTCCCCAAGAAAGTGGAATCTGAGCAGGTGGCTCATTAAATGACAGTTAACCCAACTAAGACCTAGGCAATCATTTAAAAGTACTCAATGAAGAGAGCTAAGGCTGCTCAGATTTATTCCAGAGAGAATTCATTCAGGTGAATGTTATTCAGAAATTTCATTGAGGAAAGTGGGAAAAACAGTAAGGAAGTCTTTTTGAGTGGATTGCTGCAGTAACTTGATTCTTATTTACAGCTAAATGGGCTGAGAGAACTGACTGATAGTTTTGAGTTAATACTGAGTTGAAGACTGGTATCTGATTTGCTGCACCTAGTTCCAGCCAGGGAGACCAGAGCAAGCTCGGGGGTCCTGAGAAGTTGTTGTCTGAGCGCTTTCCAGGAGTTGGTAGGGAGGAACGGCCTCCCATTGCTGTTGTTGTCCACAGCTTAAAACAGGTTCTGCAATTTGTTTCTTTATGTTTACTGAGTATGAATGGATGCATGTTATGTTTATTTATATGTTTGAGTAGCTAGTTAGTTTCAGTAAAGTTAGTATCTCAAAATCTCAGTATGTAAATCTGTTAGTAGTTACTGTGTTTTTCCACATTTGGTATCACCAAACCGTACTCCAGCACAATAACTCGGTATCATGAAGCAACACTCTTCTGAACCGAGTTCCCTATTTAGTCATTTCCAATAACCACTAGTGCTTTACTATTTTATCAGTTACTCTATCTTGTGTTTTAAATATCAGTTACTGAACAGTATAGAAGGCAGAAGTTAGTCTCGAGTTTATAATGCTTACTATAAAGTTTTTTTTTTCTTGTTTTCAAATGATTTTCTTTACTTCAGAAATTAACTTAAAACAAGAACAAGATACAGAACTATTATTACTCTGTATTTCCGATTATAAACATGTTAATACTTGTTCTTACAGAACACTGAAGGGAGTAAGCAAATGTTAAGTTATTTCAATATTCAAGCAAGCTAACTAGAACCGTGGTATTATGTTTAGTTCCTTATTTATTCTTTTTCCTTTATTTCCAAGTTTCTAATCGTATCTATAATGATAACTATAACGGTTATGTATTATAAATACATGTTATTAGTTATATAGTATATACAATAAGACCACATGCAGTGTTAAATAGATTATTTAATCTATCTTTATAAGTAAACAACAATTTAACTAATAGATTAAAATTTATTTTAGAGATTTTTAATATCTGCTATTATGTACAGGAATTAATTTAGCTTAATGCTAATCTCTGTACACTATAAAATAAACATTGTGCACTACAAAATAAACATAGAATAAAAGAACTTAAAATTTCATTTAAGAAAAGGTTTATTACCTTGCTCTAATAAGCATATAGATTATAATCATAGCAATATTATTACTTAATATTAACTAACATAGAAACAGCAATATTTTAAATGCTAAGGGAATATAATTATTTAATTTACAAACTCTGAAGTTAATATGATAAATTGTATATATTAAATAGACTCTTAATAAAGAGCTTGTTAAATAATTTAAAGACAAGGACACAAGAATCTTTATAGCTTAAACAAATAAGCTCTATGTACCTTTTAACAAAACTTTCTTTTTAAGTAACCCAGGTTTATAACCTGTTAGTATTTTTGTAATAGAAGTTACAGTATAATAGACTGCTCGATTCGAGCTTAATAAACAAGTAAAACACTCACAAAAATAAATAGAGTATGTTTTATCACACATAATATCAGATAAAGTATAAATTAATTTTATTCTAAACTATATAACTAGGGATAAACCCAAGAAACTTTAGTTTGCAATTAAGATAAAAATTGTAAAATATATCAACAATCTATTTATGGCCGTGAACAAATGAACCATACAAGGCTGTCTCAAGCCTATAATATACCTAACATTTACACAGTTTAAAATCTCGAAGCAAATACTTTTTTAGAAATAAAAACTGGCAGTAATATTATGTTAACTTAAGAAGAGAAGTATAGTTAGTACAATGCTACAGGTTCAGGGTAAAACCCTGACAAACTTAAAAGAGAAGTATCGAAAACAGAGTTAAACTCTGTGGCACCTCGTGGCTGCCATTGTTCTTCATTCAAAATATATTTACAGCCTGTACATTATCTTCCTACTTACTTTGCTCATACAGAGAGTTAATAAAAGAAGCAGAACCCGCAGTTGTTTGCGGTGAAACATCTTTGCTTTAAAAAGAGTAAACTCTTTAAAAAAAAATTATAAGTATATGTATAAAACTGAACCAGGGTGACTCCAGGGTTACACAACTTAAGCCAAACTTGTAAACTGCTCTAAGAACCTGCAAGAAGGAACTGCCATGGATGGAATCGGGCTTACCGGGAAAACCTTCAGTAGAAAGTTGGCCTCTTCCAGGCCACGAAAGAGAGTCAAACCTGCAGCAAAGGTTTTGATATTGTTAAACCTTATAATAAAAAAAAAGGAAAACGAATGATAATCTTTTAAACTAAATTTGAAATGAAGGAAAACCTGTATTACCTTCAAAGATAATGGAGTTACGGCCCTTAAAGAAACAGCCGAATAACCACCGACAGAAAGAAAGTAAAACCCTCCTTGCCGCAATGAAAAAGGAGCTCGACAGAGAATAAGAACTCGGTTACAATGGAGGAGGACGCGCAGTGTTATCTCCAGCAACGGTTTATATTAACCAGTTCCGGTAAAAATTGCTAAGGGACAAACCCTAAGTGAAATAAACATCACTCATTACCACCAGTAATCTTTTAAACACGGCAGTCTACTCTCGGCACAGTAGAGAGGTCCGCGAAGGAACTGAACCAGTATGGAGGAGTTTACAGGCAGTACACGCGGTGGAGCAACCAGAAAGTTCGCAGAGTGGCCGAAGGGCCCTAAAGCAACGAAGAGAATGAGAGTTAGGGTTAGGACCAACGCTTATATAACGGCAGTGCAGGGTGGAGGTGAGTCCACGTAGTCACCCAAATGATTTGCAAACAATGATAAGAACTATATAGTTCATGTCGAGATTTTATTAATGATTTTGAATCATATCACGAGGGCAATCATAAGGTTTGACTTACCATAGTTCGCCTGCATGTAAATCAACGAGGTGTACATTAGTATTATGTGTCTAGTCCTTATAATATGGTATGGATTCTTGATTGGTCTCATTCCTAAGTTTTGGAGAGAAGTGTCATTTTATAAAGAGTTACAAGAATGAGAAGCAATACTATTTACCCTTTTGTAATCTAATTATAACATTTTTATAAAGTACCTTGGCCTAGTTACAACAAACAAAGGAATTGATATGGTAAGTAATGTAAAAAGAACCTCATAATAGTCATGAGTTCTTGTGATAAGTAATATACTTTTAACTATCTTTCATGTACAAAGGTTGACAAGGATTGTTAAGTGATAGCTAGACTAGTAATTTATGTTAACTACTATCACCAATCTTGATGATTGTTTAAGCTGGAAGTTCATAGTAAGTTTGATTATAATAATAAAGGACTAATTCTAAAGGTGCGGGTAGAAATTTAATCAGTTTTTTATCATGGAATTAAAGATAGTTTTCCATTACTCCAAACACTTGAATTTTTTTAAGTGAAGACATATATCTAGCAGGAAATCCTGTAGATGCTAGGAATAAAGTATATATTGACTTTACCTAACTTCAATTCTTTATAGTTGTAAATGCAATCAAACATTTTTCCTGAATTTTTAACACTTGTCATGACGTGGCAACATTAGATAAGTAAAAATAGGATCGAACATGATAATCCATATTTAAGCACTATACTAGAGAATAAATAGTATGAATGCACTACAGTAAACTCATTAATGACTCAGTATTCCATAGGGATACTTAATGTTGCTATTATAAAAGAAAATAGCTATCTATTTCTCTAGTAATTCTAAACTTTCTATCTTTGAAATATTTAAAAGAAGTATAGGAAAGGCTTTACCTGTAAAGGCTTCATAATACTGGCTAGCATACATTTATACTTTTACTAAATGAATTGGTACAGCTAATTATTATTTAATACTTTAAAATATCTGTTAGCAGCGACCCGAACCTTACCTGCAAATCTGTAAGAGAAAGAAAAACTGCTGCATTAGCTTAGTAGCTAAGTAAGCCTAGTCTGTCATAGCAATCCCCCTTGCGGTTGCAAACAGAAAACAATCAGTAACTAACAAGAAACTCATAATAAAATTTAAGTATCAAGTAAAGGTAATTCAGTTACAATTCTATTAGCATAAACTAATCAAACCATTAACGACTGCATTTAATGTGTTTATATGCTATTTTAAAAAGTTTTAAATTTTTCGAATTTTTTGGGGTTTGACATGTGGTATCAGAGCATGGTTCAAACACTAGGCCTTGATGTGGCCCAATTATTTTCCGCAGAACAGTAAAAAAATAATATACTAACCTGTAATTTTGTTTTATGTGAAAGGCAGAAAATTATTTTTTCTGAATCTAACAGGCAGGTATGGAGAACTTAAGAAATTATGCTGAAGAGGACTCTCCAAACACTGAGACCAGACAGATGTCCAAAGAACCTGTGATTGAGGAGATAACTGCTCACTCCTCAGAATTGATGCAGACCATAAAAGGTCTAAAGACTGAATTAGAATCAGTCAAGAAGGATAATGAACGAATCTTGAAGACTCAGGAGGAGTTAAACCAAATTCTGATAGAGAAATTTCAGACTGAAGGGAAAAATAGAAGGTCTAAATCTGAAGAAGCTAGTCATCAAAAAGGGTCTAAAAAGATGAAAATAGCTAAATCTGATAGCAGTTCTTCATCTGAAATCTTTAAGGAACAACAAAGCTATTATTCTACTAGTGATAGTAGCGAAGCAGAGGTGCATAAAAGAAAGAAAAAGTACAGACCTTACGAAGAGATTTCTGGGGAATTCAAGAAAATAAAACCCCCAACTTTCAATGGAGAAACGGAAAAAGGAGAAGAGGTAAAATCCTAGTTATCCGGGATGAGAAAATACTTTCAGATTTATAATTATTCAAACCAGCTGAAGGTGAGAATGGCCATATATAACCTTTCGGGGAAGGCAGATATTTGGTGGCAAGATTTGAAGAGGGTTAAGGGGATTAAAGAAAAAGAGGTAAATTGGAGTACTTTTAAAAGGTACTTCAAGAAAAAGTTCCTGTCTGAATAATACTACGAAGAAAGGGCCAAGGAGTTTTATGAGTTAAAGCTTGGGTCCATGACTATGAAAGACTTAAACCGCAAGTTCTTAAGTCTGTTAAGGTATGTGCCGTATTTAGTTGATGAGAAACCGAAGGTACAGCGGTTTCTCAGCTGTCTGCCATACCATATAAAAGATAGAATCGAATATGATAACCCCAAAACTCTGGAAGAAGCCATGTGAAAAGCTAATTTCTGTTTTGAACAGAACAAAAAGAAGGAAGGAATAGCCAATTGGAAGGCTAAAAAGAATGGTAATCAGTCTGAATTCAAGAAAAAGGAGTTTGTACCTCAGAAAAATTTCAGGAACAACAAGAACAGAAACCATTCTAATGGTAAGAACTTTCAGGGAAGCAAAAATGGTGCTTCAAATAATTCCAATAACTTCAAGGGCAACAAGGAGGTTTCTAACAATCATGGAAATTTCACTAAGAATTTCGAAAGGAAGGAACCTGTTAAGTGTTGGGAGTGTAATGGCCCACACTATGCTTCAGTTTTCCCAAATCGAAAGAAGCCAAACAGAAATATTCATACAATACAAGATGAAATGACTGTTGGAGACTTTGCCAGGACCATGCCCCGGATCAATGCAACATTGGAAAATCGCCAAGCTGAGTACCAAACTTCCATGGTGGAAGTAGAAGGTATGGTTAACAAAACTCCTGTAACTATTTTGATAGATCCAGGTGCTAGCCTAAGTTATATTTCACCGCAGATAGTAGAAAAGTGTCATCTCACTATTGAAAAGTTTGATAACTCTTGGCTAGTTCAACTAGCCACAGGGGCAAAAAGGAAGGTAAATTGCTATGTTAAGGATTGTGCTTTAGATATGAATGATTTTAAAACTTCTGTTAAATTAAATGTTCTGCCACTTGGATCGTATGACATACTTATAGGTATGGATTGGTTAGAACAACACAGGGTAGTTTTAAATTGTTTTGATAAAACGTTTACATGTGTAAATAATAATGAACAGCCTGTAATAGTTAAAGGTATTCCTAGGAAGACTGTAGTTAGGCATATTTCTGCATTACAGCTCAAAAGAGCAGTCAGGAAAGGATGCAAGGCCTATGCTGTAATCATTACAGATGAGGCAAATAAAGTTGAAAAAGATAAAATAAAAATAGAGAATATTCCTGTGTTAAATGAATTTATTGATGTTTTTCCGGACGAAATTCCAGGATTACCTCCTAGGAGGGAACTGGATTTCACAATAGAGTTGGTACCAGGTGTTGTACCTAGCTCGAAGGCTCCGTACCGTATGAATATTCTGGAACTTAATGAATTAAAATCACAGTTAAAGGAATTAATCGATAAGAAATATATTAGACCTAGTGTTTCCCCTTGGGGAGCACCAGTAATATTTGTTAAAAAGAAAGACGGAACTATGCGACTCTGCATAGATTACCGTCAGCTCAATAAAATGGCAATTAAAAATAGATATCCGTTGCCCCGCATAGACGATCTGTTTGATCAGCTGCGCGGAGCTAAGGTGTTCTCTAAGATAGACCTGAGATCAGGCTATCATCAGGTGAGAATTAAAGAAGAGGACATATTCAAGACAGCTTTCAGAACTAGGTATGGACATTACGAATTTGTCGTAATTCCATTCGGGCTTACTAATGCCCCAGCCGTCTTTATGTGTCTAATGAATAACATAATGCATAAATACTTAGACAAGTTTGTTGTCGTATTCATCGATGACATCTTGATCTATTCTAAAAATGAAGAGGAACATAAAGAACATTTACGAATAGTCTTACAAGAACTGCGAGAGCAACAGCTCTTTGCGAAGTTCAGTAAGTGTGATTTCTTCAGGGATGAGATCCAGTATTTAGGTCACGTGGTGACTAAAGAAGGGATCTCAGTGGATCCTAAAAATATAAGGGCAATTGAAGAATGGCCAGTACCAAAAGACGTAATAGATGTTAAGTCTTTTATGGGAATCACCGGTTATTACCGGAGGTTCATAGAAGGTTTTTCAAAGATAGCCAACCCAATCACTTCTTTGCAGAAGAAGGGAAAGAAGTTCGATTGGAACTTAAAATGTGAAGAAAGCTTTAAGAAACTAAAAACTTTATTAACAACTGCGCCTATTTTAAGAATAGCAGATCCCAATAAAAAAAATTTGGTTTGCACTGATGCTTGTAATGACGGTCTAGGCGGAGTGCTGACTCAGGATGGGCATGTCATTGCCTATGAGTCCAGGAAGCTAAAGATCCATGAAAAGAATTATGCCACTTACGATTTAGAGCTGGCTGCTGTTATTCATGCCTTAAAAATGTGGCGACACCACTTAATAGGTAGAAATTTTACTTTAATGACTGATAATAAGGGTCTAAAATATCTTTTAGATCAGCCTAACTTAAATGCAAGGCAAGCCAGATGGCTAGCCTTCCTAAGTGAATACGATTTTGAAATTCAACACATAAAGGGAAAAGAAAATAAAGTAGCTGATGCTTTGAGCAGAAATGCAAAATTGAATTTTACAACAGCAATCAATACTTATAATTCTGATTTAAATGAACAGCTAATGGAAGGGATAAAATTTGATGAAATTTATCAAAAATTACAAGCTACAGCTAAGGAAGAACCCATAGAAAGTTTAATTAAGGGTTTTAGTCTAAATAAAGATGGATTTTTATTGTTTAAGGACAGACTGTATGTGCCAAATATGTCTAAAGTTAAATTGCTGATTCTGGATGAAGTGCATAAAACCCCTTATTAAGGGCATCCAAACTACCAGAAAACTGTCACCATGTTGAGAAAAGATTATTTCTGGCCTAATATGAAATCTGAAGTAGTTGAGTATATAGCTATATGTCTGGACTGTCAACAAGTAAAGACAGAACATCAACATCGAGCTGGGTTATTGCAACCTTTGCCTATTCCTAGCTGGAAGTGGGAAATAATCAGCTTAAATTTCATTACTGGATTACCCAGAAATCAAAATCAGAATGATTCAATTATGGTGGTAGTAGATAAATTAAGTAAAGCAGCACATTTTATTCCTGTTAAAACCACTTACAAGGTTGCAAATATAGCAGACATTTTCTTAAAACAGATTTTTCGGCTACATGGTGTACCGAGAGTTATTATTTCAGACAGGGATCCTAAATTCACAGGGAATTTCTGGAAATCCTTGTTCAAAGGATTAAACACCACACTGAATTTCAGCACCTCTTTCCATCCTCAGACGGACGGACAAACTGAAAGAGTTAATCAAGTGTTGGAAGATCTGTTAAGAATGTATGTTAAGGATCAGCCAGGTAAGTGGGAGGATTATTTGCATTTAGCGGAATTTGCATACAATAACAATTATCAATCATCAGCTAAGTTCAGTCCTTTTGAAATTCTGTATGGGCGTAAGTGTAACACTCCTATCTCCTGGAATAATCCAGTAGATAGATTAGTGTTGGGGCCCGAATTATTAAAAGAAATAAAACAGATTGTAAAACAAGTGCAGGAGAACTTGAAGGTTGCCCAGGATCGGCAAAAGAGCCAAGCAGATTTGAAAAGAACTCCTAAAGAGTTCCAGGTGGGTGAGCATGTGTTCATAAAGGTAAGACCAAAAAATAGCTCCCTAAGATTGGGGAGTTGTGCAAAATTAGCACCACGTTATTGTGGTCCGTTTGAAATTTTATCTAGAGTTGGTCAAGTTGCATATCAGTTAGCGTTACCACATAATTTAAAAGTACACAATATTTTTCATATTTCTGTTCTGAAAAAGTATGTTCATGATGCTACTCATGTGATTGATTGGAACGTTGTACAGGTAGAATCAGAAGGGGAAGTTCTGGTGGAACCGGATTGTATCCTCGGGAGGAGGGAGATTGCTCTGCGGAACCGCACAATTGGACAGCTGAAGGTGCAATGGAAACACCTT
>LPNX010532107.1:5240-36705 GCA_001517045.1 Pseudotsuga menziesii | reverse complement strand
CTGGTCAAACTGGTGGATGGAACTAGGTGGAAAGGAAAAAGGACAAGTGGCAGCATCCTCAAACACTTCCTAAGTTGTAGGTGGCAACTTCCCTATATTTTGGGTCATGATTCCCCAAGAAAGTGGAATCTGAGCAGGTGGCTCATTAAATGACAGTTAACCCAACTAAGACCTAGGCAATCTTTTAAAAGTACTCAATGAAGAGAGCTAAGGCTGCTCAGATTTATTCCAGAGAGAATTCATTCAGGTGAATGTTATTCAGGAATTTCATTGAGGAAAGTGGGAAAAACAGTAAGGAAGTGTTTTTGAGTGGATTGCTGCAGTAACTTGATTCTTATTTACAGCTAAATGGGCTGAGAGAACTGACTGATAGTTTTGAGTTAATACTGAGTTGAAGACTGGTATCTGATTTGCTGCACCTAGTTCCAGCCAGGGAGACCAGAGCAAGCTCGGGGGTCCTGAGAAGTTGTTGTCTGAGCGCTTTCCAGGAGTTGGTAGGGAGGAACGGCCTCCCATTGCTGTTGTTGTCCACAACTTAAAACAGGTTCTGCAATTTGTTTCTTTATGTTTACTGAGTATGAATGGATGCATGTTATGTTTATTTATATGTTTGAGTAGCTAGTTAGTTTCAGTAAAGTTAGTATCTCAAAATCTCAGTATGTAAATCTATTAGTAGTTACTGTGTTTTTCCACATTTGGTATCACCAAACCGTACTCCAGCACAATAGCTCGGTATCATGAAGCAACACTCTTATGAACCGAGTTCCCTATTTAGTCATTTCCAATAACCACTAGTGCTTTACTATTTTATCAGTTACTGTATCTTGTGTTTTAAATATCAGTTACTGAACAGTATAGAAGGCAGAAGTTAATCTCGAGTTTATAATGCTTACTATAAAGTTTTTTTTTTCTTGTTTTCAAATGATTTTCTTTACTTCAGAAATTAACTCAAAACAAGAACAAGATACAGAACTATTATAACTCTGTATTTCCGATTATAAACATGTTAATACTTGTTCTTACAGAACACTGAAGGGAGTAAGCAAATGTTAAGTTATTTCAATATTCAAGCAAGCTAACTAGAACCGTGGTATTATGTTTAGTTCCTTATTTATTCTTTTTCCTTTATTTCCAAGTTTCTAATCTTATCTATAATGATAACTATAACGGTTATGTATTATAAATACATGTTATTAGTTATATAGTATATACAATAAGACCACATGCAGTGTTAAATAGATTATTTAATCTATCTTTATAAGTAAACAACAATTTAACTCATAGATTAAAATTTATTTTAGAGATTTTTAATATCTGCTATTATGTACAGGAATTAATTTAGCTTAATGCTAATCTCTGTACACTATAAAATAAACATTGTGCACTACAAAATAAACATAGAATAAAAGAACTTAAAATTTCATTTAAGAAAAGGTTTATTACCTTGCTCTAATAAGCATATAGATTATAATCATAGCAATATTATTACTTAATATTAACTAACATAGAAACAGCAATATTTTAAATGCTAAGGGAATATAATTATTTAATTTACAAACTCTGAAGTTAATATGATAAATTGTATATATTAAATAGACTCTTAATAAAGAGCTTGTTAAATAATTTAAAGACAAGGACACAAGAATCTTTATAGCTTAAACAAATAAGCTCTATGTACCTTTTAACAAAACTTTCTTTTTAAGTAACCCAGGTTTATAACCTGTTAGTATTTTTGTAATAGAAGTTACAGTATAATAGACTGCTCGATTCGAGCTTAATAAACAAGTAAAACACTCACAAAAATAAATAGAGTATGTTTTATCACACATAATATCAGATAAAGTATAAATCAATTTTATTCTAAACTATATAACTAGGGATAAAACCCTAGAAACTTTAGTTTGCAATTAAGATAAAAATTGTAAAATATATCAACAATCGATTTATGGCCGTGAACAAATGAACCATACAAGGCTGTCTCAAGCCTGTAATATACCTAACATTTACACAGTTTAAAATCTCGAAGTAAATACCTTTTTAGAAATAAAAACTGGCAGTAATATTATGTTAACTTAAGAAGAGAAGTATAGTTAGTACGACGCTACAGGTTCAGGGTAAAACCCTGACAAACTTAAAAGAGAAGTATCGAAAACAGAGTTAAACTCTGTGGCACCTCGCGGCTTCCATTGTTCTTTATTCAAAATATATTTACAGCCTGTACATTATCTTCCTACTTACTTTGCTCATACAGAGAGTTAATAAAAGAAGCAGAACCCGTAGTTGTTTGCGGTGAAACATCTTTGCTTTAAAAAGAGTAAACTCTTTAAAAAAAAATTATAAGTATATGCATAAAACTGAACCAGGGCAACTCCAGGGTTACACAACTTAAGCCAAACTTGTAAACTGCTCTAAGAACCTGCAAGAAGGAACCGCCATGGATGGAACCGGGCTTACTGGGAAAACCTTCAGTAGAAAGCTGGCCTCTTCTAGGCCACGAAAGAGAGTCGAACCTACAGCAAAGGTTTTGATATTGTTAAACCTTATAAAAAAAAAGAAAGGAAAACGAATGATAATCTTTTAAACTAAATTTGAAATGAAGGAAAACCTGTATTACCTTCAAAGATAATGGAGTTACGGCCCTTGAAGAAACAGCGAATAACCACTGATAGAAAGAAAGTAAAACCCTCCTTGCCGCAATGAAAAAGGAGCTCGACAGAGAATAAGAACTCGGTTACAATGGAGGAGGACGCGCAATGTTATCTCCAGCAACGGTTTATATTAACCAGTTCCGGTAAAAACTGCTAAGGGACAAACCCTAAGTGAAATAAACATCACTCATTACCACCAGTAATATTTTAAACACAGCAGTCTACTCTCGGCACAGTAGAGAGGTCCGCGAAGGAACTGAACCAGTATGGAGGAATTTATAGGCAGTACACGCGGTGGAGCAGCCAGAAAGTTCACAGAGTGGCCGAAGGGCCCTAAAGCAGCGAAGAGAATGATAGTTAGGGTTAGGACCAACGCTTATATAACGGCAGTGCAGGGTGGAGGTGAGTCCACGTAGTCACCCAAATGACTTGCAAACAATGTTAAGAACTATATAGTTCATGTCGAGATTTTATTAATGATTTCGAATCATATCACGAGGGCAATCATAAGGTTTGACTTACCATAGTTCGCCTGCATGTAAATCAACGAGGTGTACATTAGTATTATGTGTCTAGTCCTTATAATATGGTATGGATTCTTGATTGGTCTCATTCCTAAGTTTTGGAGAGAAGTGTCATTTTATAAAGAGTTACAAGAATGAGAAGCAATACTATTTACCCTTTTGTAATCTAATTATAACCTTTTTATAAAGTACCTTGGCCTAGTTACAACAAACAAAGGAATTGATATGGTAAGTAATGTAAAAAGAACCTCATAATAGTCATGAGTTCTTGTGATGAGTAATATACTTTTAACTATCTTTCATGTACAAAGGTTGACAAGGATTGTTAAGTGATAGCTAGACTAGTAATTTATGTTAACTACTATCACCAATCTTGATGGTTGTTTAAGCTGGAAGTTCATAGTAAGTTTGATTATAATAATAAAGGACTAATTCTAAAGGTGCAGGTAGAAATTTAATCCGTTTTTTATCATGGAATTAAAGATAGTTTTCCATTACTCCAAACACTTGAATTTTTTTAAGTGAAGACATATATCTAGCAGGAAATCCTGTAGATGCTAGGAATAAAGTATATATTGACTTTACCTAACTTCAATTCTTTATAGTTGTAAATGCAATCAAACATTTTTCCTGAATTTTTAACACTTGTCATGACGTGGCAACATCAGATAAGTAAAAACAGGATCGAACATGATAATCCAGATTTAAGCACTGTACTAGAGAATAAATAGTATGAATGCACTACAGTAAACTCATTAATGACTCAATATTCCATAGGGATACTTAATGTTGCTATTATAAAAGAAAATAGCTATCTATTTCTCTAGTAATTCTAAACTTTCTATCTTTGAAATCTTTAAAAGAAGTATAGGAAAGGATTTACCTGTAAAGGCTTGATAATACTGGCTAGCATACATTTATACTTTTACTAAATGAAATGGTACAGCTAATTATTATTTAATACTTTAAAAGATCTATTAGCAGCGACCCGAACCTTACCTACAAATCTGTAAGAGAAAGAAAAACTGCTGCATTAGCTTAGTAGCTAAGTAAGCCCAGTCTATCATAGCAATCCCCCTTGCAGTTGCAAACAGAAAACAATCAGTAACTGAAAAGAAACTCATAATAGAATTTAAGTATCAAGTAAAGATAATTCAGTTACAATTCTATTAGCATAAACTAATCAAACCATTAACGACTGCATTTAATGTGTTTATATGCTATTTTAAAAAGTTTTAAATTTTTCGAAATTTTTGGGGTTTGACGTTGCATATGGTTTCGGGTTCTGAGTTATTTTCATTATTAGATGGATTCCCTAGCTATAATCAAGCATTATTAGCTGAAGAAGACAGACTAAAAAATACATTCAGAACAAAATGGAGAACATTTGCTTACAGAAGGATGCCCTTTGGACTCATCAGCGCTAGAGCTACTTTCCAGAGGGCTATGGATATAGCTTTCCGCAGTCTAATTCGTCGTAGTGTTGTAGTATATCTCGACGATGTCACGGTATTTTCAAAGAAGAGAGAAGAACACACATTCCATCTAAAACAAATTTTCAAGCGTTGTCGAAAATACGGCATCTCACTGAATCCAAGGAAATGTGTGTTTGTGGTTATAGAAGAAAATTTACTAGGTCACATGGTTTCTAAAAAGGGGATCTCCATAACAAAAAAGGTATGCAATCATTCATGGGGACAATAAATTTCATGCGAAGGTTTGTGCCATATTTCGCTCAAATTGTTAAACCTTTGCAGCAAATGGTGAAACAAAGTGTACAATTCAAGTGGACTAATGTAGAGAAGAATGCATTCAGTAAAATAAACACATTTATTGCTCATGCACCATCTCTCAAAAGTCCAAATTTTGAGAACGATTTTATTTTGTACACTTTCGCATCTGAGGATTCATTGGCAGCGGTGCTTACTCAGAAGGAAAATGGGGGAGATGAGTACCCCATATCATTTATGAGCACTGGTGTGCAGGGGGGCGAATTGAATTACCCAGCTATGGATAAACAAGCTTATGCAGTCTTCAAAGCGGTAAAACAATTTAGGTCGTACATACTTAAGAATCGGACGAAGGTAATAGTTCCACACCCTGCTGTAAGATCTCTTTTCGTACAAAAGGAATTAGGAGAAAGAAGAGGCAACTGGGGAACATCTTTACATGAATATGACCTCAAATTCAAACCAGCATCCATAGTTAAAGGACAAGGACTGTGCAAACTAATGGCTAAAGGTAACAACAATGAAGAAAACAATTGGGAAAATGAAGCTGAGTTACATATGATGGATGTATGTCCTCTTTTCATAGCTCCAGATTCCTGGTACCGAGACCTTGTTCATTACCTTCAGGAAGGATTGTTGCTAGAACATTGGAATTCCAAACAACGAACAACGTTTTGCCTTCAATCAGCTGCATATCAGATCATTAATGGAATTTTATTCAAGAAGAATTATGATGGAGTCCTTCTCAGATGCTTAGAGAAAGAAGATGCAACGAAATTCATAACGGAGTTACATGATGGGCCTACTGGAGGTCATTTTTTCAGAGATACGATAGCCCATATGATTCTCAGAGCCGGATACTATTGGCCCACACTGTTCAAGGATGCGCATGCCCATGTCAGAAAGTGTGATATCTGCCAGAGGTGTGGGAGAAGACAAACCAAAGCAGCGGGACCATTGAAGCCGGTGATGATAACAGAACCATTTGAGCAATGGGGAATTGATATCATTGGAGAGATAAAACCAAATTCTTCTTTGCAACACAAATACATTTTGATGGCAACCGACTACTTCACTAGATGGGTCGAGGCAATTCTGTTATGTAAAGTGAATGAAGATGCAGTCATGGATTTCTTGCAAGATCATATTATGACGAGGTTTGGGATTCCAATTTCCCTATTTTTTTATAATGCTACTTATTTTTCTTCTATTATATTAATTGCATTTGCTCATGAAAGAGGAATTAAGTTGCATTATTCTGCAAACTATTACCCACAAGGAAATGGTTTGGAAGAATCTACAAACAACAATCTGATTAGGATCTTAAAAAAGACTGTGATTGGAAAACCAAAGAATTTGGCATTTAGCGTTACTGAACGCTCTTTGGGCTGATAGGGTCACACCCAATAATTCCTTAGGTGTGTCATTGTATACCCTTGTTTATGGAAAAGAAGCTATCCTTCCTCCTAACATTATGCTACCATCTTCCATAATAGCCCAAGAGTCTAGAGGCACAGATAACGAAATCCTGCAAATTAGAATCTATAATCTTTTGAAGGCAAAGGAGTCTAGATCCAAGGCCAAAGGACGTTTTAAACATCAACTGGAAGTAGTGAAATGGTGGTTTGATAAGCACAAGGATGGAAAAAAGGAATTTGAAGTGGGAGACCTAGTTCTTAAGTGGGATCACCCGCATGATGAAAAGGGGAAACACACGAATTTTCAACAGTTATGGGTAGGCCCTTTTCTGATTGCAGCAAAACTTGGCCCCTCAACCTACAAATTGCAAGATTTATAGGGGTGGGAAGAGAACTTACCAGTTAATGGTTTAGTTTTCAAATCTTATTTTTCCTGATTTTTTTTATTTATTTTCTACATAAATAAACTAATCTGGTTGTTTATTTTGATTTATTTTATTTATATTTGTTTTTAGTTAGATTTTGATTAATTTCAATAACAGAAGCTAACTTTTGGTCGCATGGAGAGCATCAGAATTCTGGATTAACCGAAATCCTTGGTTATAAGACTGTGTACTATTGATTTATCTGAAAGAATTTCTTCTTGTTAGCAGTTTTTCCTACATGACTAGGAACACATTGAAGTCCTACTTAATCCTTGTAAAATAACTCAGGATCAAAAGGTCTGGAATACTATTTCGAGGCTCCATCCATCTCACATTTAAAAAATGTCCTAGAGAGTGACAGCAAAAGACCCATGGAAAGGAAGCAAGGTAAACAGTATATTATATATAAATTATCCCATGCCAAGAATTGAAAGCCAAAAGGCAAATAAGAGTCAAGAATCTCCTGAGAAAGCAATATGTATCAAAACAAAGTACTAAATCATATCAGTACAAAATTTCCAAAGTTCTTCGTCCGTGAGCTGAAAATTAAATACATCTCTCACACAAAAAGACACTATGGATAGAGGAGCCTGAATAAAAAAATTCAGAAAGAAAGGCATGTAGGAGGACTCAAAAGAAATGACAAGAGTCCAAAAGAACAAAAAGTGCAAAATGGCATGGGAATGAGGAACAAATGAATATTTCTATTTACCATATGTTACAATCCCATGGTGTCCAAGCTGGAAGCTACCCGAAGACAGAGGTAAAAATGAAACTCATATTCCTAGCCTCAAAAGAGTTATCTTGACTTTGAAATCTTGGTTTCCATTTTCCTAAATTGGACTATCATCAATGATTAAAAGTACATATATTTACCATTTGGGAAATCCAGACATATAGAAGAATTTAACATGTTGGTTTATTGTCAAACAGCCTGTTACTTAAGGAAGAAATTGTCCAAAGATCTGGGTTCACCAGGTAATCGCCGATTGTTGTAGCTACAACTATCTTCCCAAATGTTTTAAAAAAAAATGGACCCTCCTTATTGATTTTATCTCACATGGGATTGTTTGGATTGTTGAATGTTGTTTTTCACTCTACTACAAATTTGGATTGTTTGAAGTTGAAATTGAGGTAAATTGCTTTCATGCTTTTCGGAAAACTGTTTTCTGTCTGCAAATGCTTTGATTATGGAGTTTAAAGTTTGATTTGAAAATTATGTCCTTTTGGTCTGAATGATCTCCTTCATTGTTATCAGAAGTAGGTTGAACAAGGAATTGGGGCGATAGTCCTTTATATCGCCACTGTTTCGGAGGGCAAATAGAGAATGTGCTGATGGCTAGTTCTGATTTTCACCGATGCCTTGGTTTATTAATCAAACTTTTTGCTTTGTGATGTTTTGTTATCGCTATCGAATCGATGTTTGACTTTGATGGGAAGGCTAGTCCTTTGCGGCGCCGACACGGCGGCAGCGTTAAGTTTTGACTCGCCGATATATAGTCCTTAGCTCTTCTGATCACCGATGATTTTTTTTTTTCGCGGAAGCTGTAGTCAGTCTATCTCCCGCCGTTGCGGATGCATAATGAACTATATCGCCAATGATTAGTGGTTTTGAGCTCCTACCTTTAGCTTTAGAGTTACCGGCCACCGATGTTTTTATGTTGACCGCAAAACTTTTAGTTTGTCTATCTCCCGCCGTTGCGGCTCCTTAGCGAACTGATCATCCATTGCTTTAGTGGTTCCGATATCCGATGCTGCAGTTTTTTTTCGTGTTTTATTTTGCCAATGTTTTATTTTGATCACGGGAACCGTAGCCTGATGGTGTTCCGCCGTTGCGGCTCCATAGTGGATTGTCTGCCCGATGCTTAGTTTTTTCCCGCTGGTGAGAATTTTTCCCACGTTTTTTGTGTGTTTTTACCCTATTTTATGGGCGGCGGAGGTTTCTGATTCTTTTGACCATGATAGATTTTTCATGATGAGAACACAGTGCAGGGCCTCACATTTAATGATTAGTTTTATTTATAGTGTGGTTTACATTTTCTTGAATACAGTCCGTATTAATGTTGAGTTTTTCGTTTTAACTGCAGACGGACTTAGGAGATTTTTTCAGATCCAGTTTGATGATTGTTGCTGCGAAGAAGACGTATCTAAAGAACAAAGGAGAAGGGAGTTGGTTGAAGAAAAGAAAGTAAGAAGCAGAGATGTTGCTCAAAGAGAAGATAGTGAAGGTCTCAGATCAACAGGATCTTAGAAAGACCAACGGATTATTGAGCAGAATTGTTAGCAGTAGAGGCCCAGGCTTGGAAAAGGTTCATCAGTTACTAAGCTGGTCCCTCTTTACAAAGTGATCTTAAATCTTAATCTAAAATATAACGTATTGTATGAATCATGAGCACTCACAAAAGGACAAATTAGTGAAATTAAATGGTTGGGGGAAGCCCAAAGGTCACCTGGGGGGGGCAACCCAAAAGTTTCGTTGTTTTGTATAAAAATAAGAGAGTTAGAGGGAATAAAGGAATTTTTCCCAGATATATTTGTGAGAGTATGATGTAAGAAGAACAATTTCCTTTTGCATAAATAAATTACAAGTTTCCTATTGGAGAAAGCTTTGTGGAAGGTTTCAAATGTTATGCTATGGATTTGTTGAATGTGAACTATTTTGTTTTCAGCTGTTATCCATTAACTGTGAGATCATTCTAAATATTTGAACCTATGTTCTTGTTATGAATGTTCTCTAGTTTATTCTATGAAATTTCCACTATGAGTAATGAATGTTGTTCATAAACAATTATCTATCTGGTTGTTCATATATCTATAAATGTTCATGTGTTTTGAAACAAGTAGCAGCTATCTTTGATTTTTCTTAATGCATGCACAAAATACATTACTCATTCATGAATAATAATCTTGCTCCCTAGGGATAGGTTAGATAGTTAGTTTTAGTTTTTTTCTTGCTGTGTGTGGTTTAGATGCGAGAGAGTTAAGACGAGAGGTAAGAACTTGCGCATCACATTATGACCGCTCCTCGTATTCTCTATCAATTCACATTTTTAGACAAGCACTTGCATCTCATACTTAAATACAAAAACTAAAAACATACATGGTGGACCAGGCTGTAACCGGTAAAACCTTTTATTTTTGTTACTTGACTTACGGTAGTCGGACCGTAAACCGAACGGATTCCCCATACCAAACAGTAACGGGCTAGTTGGGAACATTTACTGGGGAGAATCCCTAACTATTGTTACCTACAATTTTTCAGGCCTCAATAGAGCAGTAAGATTAGCATAGTTTCATAAAAAAGTAGGCAGAATTTTGGAGGAAAAGTTGGTGGAGTTTCGGAAAAAGTGGTAACTTTCGCAGCGTTTCAACAAAATATTGGTAGAATTTCGGTGTAAAAGTTGGTGGAGTTTCGGAAAAAACATTAAGATTGGTGGAGTTTCAACAAAAAGTTAGCGAAATTTCAGCGGAAAAGCTAGTGGAGTTTCGGCAAAGAGCAGTAATATTGGCGGAGTTTCAGCAAAAAGTTGGTGGAATTTTGGCGGAAAAGCTGGTAGATTTTGACAAATAGCGATAATAATAGTGGAGTTTCAACAAATCTTTGGCTGAATTCAGGCGGAAAAGATGGTGGATTTTTTGACAAAAAGTAGTAAGATTGGCAGAGTTTCAGCTGGAACATAATCTAGTGATTCCCGAATAAAATTAAATGGCCTTGTTCGAACGCAACAATTCCCCTTGCCAATCATTTCCAATAATCTATAGAGGACCACTTATCATCTTTGCAATTGATTGGCCCATTACGACTGCTTCTTTTCTTCTTGGGTCCTTTGCACTTGTCTCTTCACACAATTCTTACATGAAACCCATCAAGACGACCCATCAAAAAAATATTGAACCATCTATCAAACTATACAAAAAAAACAGAACAATAAATGGCGCGTATATTTATATACAACTTCGTGGAAGATATGCAAAATATTAAGCAGTTTCAGGAACAGGAGGAGACCCATTTTCTTATACTAGTTGATTATTTGCATCAGAAGAAACATGAGAAGCAAATGCATTCTTTGAGAGCGACATATGGTAGAGTCATAACCGATGACCATTGGAAAATAGCGATATATGTTGGTCATCAATTGTGGTCAATCGCACAGTTTTATTATCAAATATCGTGTCCACTCTGTATGGTCCCAACCATACATAGCATAACTTCCCTTTAAAATTTTGCTTGAACCGTGAGTCATATAATAAGGCCTAGTCTCCTTCATGGAAAATCTTTTTCTTTATAAACCTATCATGTCGCTTGGAGCATTACTTCTAAATCACTGAAGTATGGTGTACAACAGCTGCACGTTTCTCATTGAGCTCATTCAATTGATTCAAACGGTCCTTTTGGGATTCCGTTAAATCCATGTTTGCTTCTAAAGAGGTTTTCAAAGTTTTAATCTCAAATTCAATAGGAAATACAACCCTAAAGTGTTTCCCATACACTAATTCTTAAGGAGAGAACCCTGTGGTATTGCGCCATGTAGTTCGATATGCCCATAACGCTTCAGGAAGTCTTTTGTCCCAATCCCTATGATGACTCTTTAAAGTTTTTTTAAGAATAGTTTCAAACACTCTATTTGTACTTTCCACTTGACCATTAGCATGTGGATGATATGGTGAAGTTATCCTATGATGGATATGATATATCTTCAAGAGGGCTTCAACTTTACGAGATACAAATTGTGGTCCCCCATCTGTTAGTATTTCCTTGGGAACCCGAAAGTGAGTGAAGATTTATTCAAACTGAAAATACACAACATCTTGATCAATATCTCTCACCATGGATGTGGCCTCCACCCATATATTCATGTAGTTTGTGTAAACCATAATATAAACTTTTTGTTTTTAAGGAGGGTTAATCGGCCCTACAAAGTCTAGGGCCCATCTATCAAAAGGTTTGTCCACCAACTAATATTGAAGTGGCATCTCATCCAATCTATTAGGCTGACACATCCTTTGGAAACTATCGTAGGCTTGCAATTCCTATTGTGTGTCTCCACAAGTGTTTCAACATGTGTTTTAGCATCCTCGAGAATGGGGATTGTTGTATCGATTAGGATTTCCACCCTTTCAGGGATTGTTTCTTCAGTCATAGGGGATGGAACATCCTTAATGACAATGGGTTCCACCACCCTCCTAGAGCATAAATGTAATTCATTGCATGGGATAGGGGGGATAGAATAAGTTGGCATGTTAAATGGTTTAATTTGTTGCACTACCTTATTTTTGGGTTTAGGATTAGGTTGAGCATGCAGCTGAGGTCGTAATGGTACGTTAGTTGGTGCAAGGTTAGCATGGAGTTGCAGTTGTGGCTGTTGAAACTATGGGTGAGGGAGTTGATTCCGTGGGTAATGATTTCTCCATTTTGGGGACTAATGAGTTAATTGATTTGGTTGTGATGACCATGACATCCATGGTGTAAGATATTGCATTATAGGTTTAGTGGATGGGTGCATGGTTAAATTTGTGCTTGCTTGGACTGAAATTTGGCATGGTTAGAATAGATGCACACATTGACACCATGGGAGGGTTTCTAGACTCAAATATGAATGACACTAACAATTCAAGCATCAAAAACGATACCTATAGATTAATTAATGTGTTGCATGGGGCCAACGTTGAAATTTTTTAAATTTCTGCTTGCTTGGACTGAAATTTGGCATGGTTAGACTAGACACATGCATTGACGCTGTGGGAGGGTTTCTATACTCAAACATGACTGACACTAACAATTCGAGCATCAAAAACAATATCGATATATTAATTAATTTGTTGCACGTGGCCAACGTTGAATTTTTTAAATTTGTGCTTGCATGGACTGAAATTTTGCATGGTTAGACTAGACACGTGCATTGACGCTGTGGGATGGTTTCTATACTCAAACATGACTGACACTAACAATTTGATCATCAAAAACAATACCGATATATTAATTAATTTGTTGCACATGGCCAACATTGAATTTTTTAAATTTGTGCTTGCATGGACTGAAATTTTGCATGGTTAGACTAGACACATGCACTGACGTTGTGGGAGGGTTTCCAGACTCAAACATGACTGACACTAACAATTCGATCATCAAAGACCATACCTATAGATTAATTAATGTGTTGCATGGGGCCAACGTTGAAATTTTTAAAATTTGTGCTTGCAGTGCTTCTTTAATAGACAATCCATAAATACACTTTTGTATTTGTTCTAGATTTTGGAAAGTAATTTTGTAATAATTTGGTGCTAGATTCCAAATGTGAGAGAGATAGATATGCACAAACTAATTATCAACACCCCCATTCAAACTATGCAGAAGAAGATTGAATCGCTTCTCTCTAGTTTTTGTTTATAACAATAGTTCTTGTAGACTATGTTTTGGAAGGTTAAGTTTTTAGGCATAGTTGGCCTTGTAGCATGACAATTCAACATGGTAAATTAAATTTAGAATGTTAAGTGCTTTATTGTTAGATACTCGGTCTTCTGTTAATCTTAGAGGTTTAAATTAACCTTCAATATTAATACATTCTTGGATTTTTCACTTTATAGTTGGATTCTACATTTGATTCATACTTCTCATGTATAATTATTGATTATGTAGAGTTATGGCTGGTTTCCAAATCCTTTATATGATAAAATATACAAATCTATTTCTCAAGTACTATCCATTTTGCAACCAAATTAATATGACATTGAGTTGTTGCAACATCAATAAGTCTAAGATAACCTTGCGGAATATATATTACTTTATGGAGAATTAGTATGAACTTGAAACTATACATATGGAAAGATAAATTGCAATTTAAAAATAATTATATGCATGTGGAATGTGACTTCAACAATATAACATCTAGAATGTGTTTGACATAAAATATTTGGAATATTATTAAAATTAGTATGAATTTCAACTTTGAAAAACCTTAGTGTCTTGTTTCAAAATAGTGGAACCATTATTCATATTTGCAACGATACTCCTATATTTTATTTACTTTCTTGTTAGACGACAATATGTTTTTATTGATTTCCTTTACCATATTAGGTAATTTGATAGTGGAGAAAGTGTGTAAACCATTTTTTTGTAAGACGATCCTACTTCAATGATAGAACTAGACAATGTCAATACACAAATTGATGCCAATCCCACCTTGGTGGCATGCTTTTTCCACCTCTGAGATCAAACACATGAACTTCATAGCATGGAGGGACTTTAAACCCTTCTTGACAGCCAAATTGTTGTGTTAAACCTTCTTATGCAACCCTATTGCGCATCTCTGCTTCCATTTTTGGGTTTCCGCAACTATTTGTTTCACCTTCCAACTTTCCACAATTTTCTATTTCTACACCACCCTTTCCGCACGCTCTCTTCCGCAACAGTATTTTCGCAAATGTCATTCCACAAGACGTTTCCCACAAGATTGCTTCCCACAACAGAGTTTCCACAAATTTGTTTCCGCATTTACGGATTGTAGATTGCAGAAACTCCCAAATTCCAAATTTTACTTCCGCAATTATGCGGCTGCGACTTTCCTTTCCGCAATCAGATTGCGGATTGCTAATCCAATGTTTCTAGAAGTTGAACTTCCACAATTTCCATCCTATGATTCCTTTTCCACAACTCTTTACAACTGCTGATTTCATGCGGCTTCCTTCCTAACCGTTGATCTGAGATCATATGCGGATCTTATCTTTGTGGATCCTATCTTCCTTACACCTTTCTCTTGTAGGATTCTTCCTCAGCCGTAGATATGTTCCTACGACGATCTCAACCATTAAACCTGCACAAAATTAAAACTTAATTTATTATCGATCCTTGCAATGATCGATCTGCAGATCCCGAACCTGCAACAACATTAATTCAAGATAAAATCCATTCACGAAGTCTTAATAATCAAAATTTTCCTTCGATTGATCAGAGAATCGATCAATCGATCTCTGTTTTACTCACTTTCAGAAACCCTAAATTCACACGCAGGCTTATCATTCATTAACACAGGATTTAACCAAACATTTAGTTAATGAAGTCACATACTCATATAGAATTGAATTTACACACACAAAGATTATTTCAAAATTTTCTTTTTCATTCACATGCTAAAACTACACATACAAATTTGTTTCAAAACTTGTGTTCTGATCTCCTTAGTCCTGGTATATCTTTAAATGGCCTTGCTTGAGCCATATCTACTTTGTTCTGACTACTTCTCTTCCTCCTATATGTCTATCTTTGTCTCTTCTCTCTATGCTTTGCAAGCTTACATATATATATACAAAAATATTCATGAACTATTCTAGTTCAGATCCATAATCCACTCAATAATCCCTAATATTCTACTAAGTAATCCTAATTACAACAAATCCTCTAACCTATCCTATGACTCGCTACCATTAGACAAGGGATTTGTTACAATGACTCATCAATTGACCCAATGAATCACTCATCCTCTTAGAATTGAAGACCCTTTCTATGCCTGATCCAACATTTAACTTGGAATTTGAATGGAGAGTGGGATGCTCCTGCATCAGACTCCCCAGGATGAAATAAATATGACCTTCTGGTCATAACCTTCCATCTTTAGTATGCCTGGATCCCAAACCTTTTTCTGTAAATGATCACCCATCTCATCGTGTTGTTCTATCTTTGTCATCTTCAGTTCTCCTAGTTTCCGAATTTTTTGTTGTAATGCTCCACTAGCTCTGCTTCTGCAATCTTTTTATGTCATCCGTCCTATGCCATTTTTTTTTCTATTTTCTCTATCTATGTAAATATCCATTCTTTCTTCATGCCTTCTCTAAGACATCTTCACCATAAACAACCTTATTTCTTCAATATCCATGTCCAATCTATCCTTTGACTGGTACACCTGCATCTTCTTCTCTTGAAATTGTTGTTGTCCTCTTGACTCTCTGGTGTTATCCACTAAATTACAAGATAATCCAATGTTTTGATCTTGTAATTTTCTAATCTTGCTATCAAACATTAAGCAGTCATCATTATCAATCCTTGGATTAATCAACCAATCTTTCATCATTTCTAACTCTTCATCATATTTCCTGAGGTTAGAAAGTTTATCTTTATCTTCAGTGGCCAACTCTGCAACAGCAAATTCCTTTAGGTACTGATCACCCTTTTGAGACAATATAGTCTCTTCCTGTGTCATGACATATTTCTTCCCCTCTCTTTCAGCAACACCACTATCCAAATATGTAAGTGTTCTCTTTTGTTTATCTCCATGAGACCATGCCATCTCGTCCTTCAATCCCAGAACAAATGTTTGGCTTTGGTCCATGTCAAGAATACATGGATACTCTCCTTCTTCTTCTTTTACCTATGGGACAACCTCACAAGGTTCATCACATGTTATTCCTGCAAATATGCATAATTCATTAATTTCAAAAATATTGAAATTTTTATCTCCCATTGACTTTCTTATCAGCATATTATCTTGCTGATCTGAACTCTCCCAAAATTTCATGAGACTTTCAGCTAGTCCCTCATCTCCACCATCTTTTTCTAAGATGACTTTATGTTCTACTTCAAAATAATGAACATATTCCTCTATTAATGGTCCAATTCTTCGTTTTCCTTTCTTCCTCAAAGCATCCATCCTATGCTTCACAACCTGCATAGACACATCATCTAAGTGTACTCCAATACATGTAGTAATACACCAATAGTCAGTTCCAAAAACATGAGACTCTGAAGCCCCTGTTGATATTTCCTTTGGCATCCTCTTGTTGTGTTGGTATGAACACAACATCCATCTGTCACCAACACCTATTTTTCCAACAATATGAGCTGCAGGCTACATACCATCTTCATATGGTATCCTTTCATCTTCTATTACAACAAAATCATGTTTTGCTATCATGCTTTTGGAAAGCACATCTTCTTCTTCTTCTTTAGACTCCATGACAGTCCAAGGTGACTCTTTAACTCTCTCCTTCATCAGAGTACAATCTTGATTCTACCTTGTAGAAATGTCTTTGCACATTTCTTTTTATTCCTTCATCTTCAAATCATCTTCAACTAACTGTGTTCCTCCATCAAGCAATTGATCAATGAGTTCCTTTTGCTGCAATACTTCAGCCCTTTCTTCATTTGAGAGGCTATCTTCATCATATTTGAATTCATCAAATTTTAAGATAGTTTCAAAGGACTGCCCATCATTTGCAACAAAACCTGCAATCACAAACAAATCATCAGTCTCAAAAACATAAGACCTTTTGGTTTCATTCAACCTCACAGTCATCTCCTCCATAATTTTATATGTATTCTTTACAGAATTTATGAGACTCTCAATTGGTCTATCTTTTTATGCTTCATCATCCTCTCCAATCAAAGGACCTTGTTCAGGTTCACAATATGAAACCTCCATCTCAGATTCAACTTCTCTCAGTTCTTTCTTCAATTCAGCAAACATCTTTTGTTGTAGCTTCACCTGTAGTGAATGCCATCTTACCTCCCTTTTCATGACCCAATCATACCTCTGGTTTTCTTCTTCAACATCTTGCATATGCTTCTCAAAGCACAAAATGTCTTTTGCTAACTCTAGCAACTCCCTGTTACATTCTTCTTGACTTACTTTCTTCTTTCTTTTGTTGCAACTTTCCTCTGAAACCCTGCAATGACCTTCAGTAGTCATTGTTTCTATCTCCCTCTCTTTTGTGAACTTCATCTTGTCCACTTGGGGACTGCTTTCCTAAGCCTCCTTCAACATGTCTCCACACTTGTCTATTATACCTCAACAAGCTATCTCTCCTTGAGCATTTCCTTTTGGTATCTATGGTTCTTTTCCTCTAGAACCTTTTGAGCATTTTCTTTGCTCTTCTTGGCTTCTGCAGGTCCACTCCTTTTTTTTCAAAACATGCACTAGTCCTCTCTTTTCCAATCTATTTTAGATTTCTCAAGTTCTACCACTGCTTCCTCTTTCCTCTTCTCAAGAACTTCTCTATTCTTTGTTGCTGTCAAATATTTCCTATATAACCAGAGTTAAATACAAACATCAATTATTCCATACCTTTAGACTTTCCACTTGTACAATTGGCTGAAAACATCTCCACTATTATCTTCAAAAGATCTTCTTCTTGATCTTTTTCATCTGCACTCTCCTTTCTTGTCTCTGGATTATATCCAATGTCTGCAATTTCTCATACTGCAGAGCCTATACTCCTCCTCCCCAATATCTGCTATGATCCCTTGCACAACATTGAACATACACCCTCACAACTATCAGTCTTCAAATTCAATAAAAAATTGCAGAAATGCCTTACCTTTGCTTTCTTCAATTGCTCAAGAGTAGTTTGACTCAATGAGATTCCCAGTTGCTTCAATGAGATTTCCTTTGATTGGGAGCAGGTGTTGGATATACATCTTTGTTTAACACTCCACTTGGAGCTAAAGTAGAAAACTACATTATGAGGTGGTTATCGTTTGTGGTGTTGTTTTCATGAGAAGTGGATATACCTTGGGAGCACTAGCATTGGGAATAATAAGGGAGGGCACTCGACTATGCGAGAGTTGGGACCACTTAACATGCCTTAGGAAGATGAGCACTTAGGACACTTGGGTTGAGGGGGAAATGGTTTTTCTAAGCTCTATCATGATTTGTGCTTGGTCATTCTTAGAATTTTTTATATAATTTATTGGTAATTCTCTAATATGAACTATCAATACCCAACAAGGTCCTATATGAACATTTTTCCCATGGTGCGGGTAGAACCAAACAGGTATTTGTCATATATTTCTTTCTTGAGCGAGGGGATTTCAATAATACTAGATGAAAGTGAGACATCTAGTAGGTCTAAAATATTTATATTAGCTAGATGTCAAAAGTTTAGAAGAAAATTCCATATACACATGGAATTTTTTCTCGTTGAAGGGGGGTCATGTTCCTATGGTGATGAGACAATAGGCGACATTGAGGTTCCCTTGAGGTACAAAAATATAGTGAAACAATGAGTACCCAAGTCTCTTCCTCAACTAAACACATATTTTTGTGTGAACGAGAGGATATATCGAATTGCACCATCATCATTACATGGTTTGGGGTTGTTTTGCATGGATGGCATAAAGGTCGGTTATGAAAGATGTACAGAATTGATGGAGTATGTTGGACCCTATTACAACTACAAAGATTGGATGCGCCTGGTCCAATATACACAAAGTATGTGTATACATGGATTCTTAGAAAATTATTTACACTTAAAAGAAAAAGATCGAAATAAAGGATCAATGGTGTACATTGACAGAAGGCCAAAAGCCAGAAGGAATATTGCAAGGTTTATAAACAACACACAACCAGAGTCTATAATTAAGCAAACCAACTACATATTTGAGGGGCATGAAGAAAAATTGTTTTTGTATGTGTCATTAAATCAATAGCTACAGGGAAGAGTTTCTTATTAGTTACAATTTGAATAGAGTAGATACAAACACGGTTACATTGGGAGTGGTACATATAACAATTTACCCAACCTTTTATTAATTAATTTAACATCTTAAGGATTTTTCGTTATTCTATTGTTATAATTTTGTTTAAATTTTTTATATTTACTTTGCAGGGTAGTGATCGGGGCATCTCCCCAGCAGCTATTCAGAGGAGTACAACTTCCTCGAGGCAATAGGTATACATCATTGTAATAGTACAAATCTAATTTGAAAAAAGAGTTTTTTTGTTGTGTTTTTTCATGAGTATATTCGTTTGGTTTATATAATGTTATTTGTATATTTGTTGTAGAGTGTTGATCGAGGAAACCATCTGAATATTGATCATACTACAACACCCTCAGGGAAATAGGTATACATTATCGTAATTGTACAATTTAAATACGTCAAAATGTTTTCATATTATGTTGTTTCCGTGAGTATTTCATCTAATTTTTTCTACAAGCTAAGCCAATAAATGAATTGGTGATGTTTTTTAATTTATGAGTTTATTAGCAAATTAATGTAGCCTTTACAGTTTTGGAATATTTGTTATATCTCTTATCATATTTTTTTATGGTACTAATTATATTTGTAATATGATGTAGTTGTGAGGGACCCTGCATGAGGTCTTTCCATCCAAATAGAGAATCTGGAGAGGATATACAAAAATTCTATTGCCTAAGCTATAAGAATATGAAGCATCAATACAACGAGATAAAATGGTATGCTATTTAAAGTAACACATCGTCTTATGGACATGAATATATTCATGTGAACATATATAATATATATTGACATGGTGTGTGGCAGTTCCCATATATAACTTCATCCTTGGGGAGTGTCAATCTTGGCACAAATGGTCATAGAGACCTGTTTGATTGGGTCACTATACAACTTACAAAACTTAATGATCAACATGATGTTGTACAACTTTTAAAACCGACATCCCTTGCTCTACAGGTATGACATATTGTACTAGTTGTCCATGTTTTTTTTGTAATCATTATCTTTGGAACATTTCATTGAAAATGCTATGGATATTAGGACAATTCATACTAGTGCATATCCCTTATGCATCCAGCCCATTGAAACTAAACATGCCACTATTCTCCATATTGAAAATTATACAAAAAGATATGTGGTCATATTGTAAACATTCAGTCGCCATCTCATTTACCACCATGTTGAAATTGATACTGCTAAGAAGATAAGCTCTATTCTTGATCTGATATCTATGAATAACATGTATCGTCGACACACTACTATATGATCATCCCACGTCAAATGCATATCCTATATATATTTTATGCTAACTAATGCTTATGTTTATAATTATTTAGTCATGCAGGCCTCATATCAAAATAAAAATCGACTTAGGAATATTAAGAAAAACTCCAAAACCCATCCATTACATCATTCATCCCAACAAAAATTAATCATCCTAAAGTTCATACACCTATTCATCAATTTCAAATTCTCCCCCCCCCCACCCCACACTTCAATATTTGACTAACCCTTAGTCATGCTTAAGGAGTCTAGCAACTTAAGTCTACGTTGGAGGTGTATAAAACCTAAAATATGTAGACGTTCAAAGGCACACATGTCATGGAGATCACTTGGTTGTAAAAGCTAAATCCATTGAGGCATAAGTGGAAAATATCAAATTTAATTGCAAAGCACATAGGTGTAGATCTCACCAAGGCATAAAGGAGTGGGGTTTAGTGTCTAGTGCAAGGTGAAAATCAAGTATGCACCACCATAATCAATGAATTATTCTCATTAATATCAACACATATCCATCATCTATTCGTATTAATATCAGCTCATATTCATCACCTAAAAGAGCATTTTGCGACCTCATGCTCAACACATAAATCCATTATGCTTATATGCGACACCACATGGCAGCAATTTGAATCTGGACTATAGAAAATATGGTGACATGGGATCAAGAATGTAGTTCAAAATTTAATTTAACAATATCATTGCATGAGAATTCAACCCATGCACCATAGAACTGGTGCTGCGGATGCCAGGAAGTGAACAGAATGTATTGATATGCATTAGTTGGCTTCTGATAGCATTTGGTAGAAAGCTTTCCATAAGTTTGAAAATTAAGTCCTTTGAAAAGCACAACATCTAGTAAGTTTACACGTGTAGAATAAATACAAGAAGTGATGTGAATGTTATGAGGATAAATCGACTCATAGCATTTGAGGTAAGCGTGCAGTTGATCTTGAGAGCCAGGCCAAACCAAGAAACCATCATCAATAAACATTTTGAAGAATTTGATTTCTAGAGAAGGCATTCTACATTAACTTATTTTTCTAAGTGACAAAGAAAGAGATAGTCGTAAACAACTGCAAAATTGTTTCCCATCACAGTGCCTCTGATTTAATGATAAAAGAGCCATTGAATTCCAAAAAATGCCAAACTAATTACTAGCTCAGCATCACTAACCAAAAATTCCACATCCTCAAGTGAAAACAAAATAGAGGTACTATGTAGAAGCATGTCCCAAAGAGCAAGAAGACCTTCTTGAGTAGGAATGCTGGGGTACAATAATTCTTCATCAAAAGTGACCAACAAAGAATCTGTAGGAAAGAGTTTTGTTTCAATAACTTGAAGAAGACAAAGGGAATCTAGAAGATGGTTGGGTTGTTCCAAAAGAGTACTCAGAAGTTTGTGAGGCATAAATTTGGACAAAGGATCCAACATGAAGCCATTGTAGGAGAAAATAAGACGTTCTACAGGAGGATTTTTCTGCACTTTCCAAATGAAGTATGCACCACCATTATCGATGAACTCTTCTCATTAATCTCAACTCATATCCAACATCTCTTCTTATTAATATCAGCTCATATTCATCATCTAAAAGAGCATTTTTGAACCTCGTGCTCAACACATAAATCCATTATGCTTATATGAAACACCACATGGTCGCAATTTGAATCTGGACTATAGAAAATATGGTGACATGGAATCAAGAATGTAGTTCAAAATTAAATTTAACAACATCACTTCATGAGAATTCACCCCACACGCCATAGAACTGGTATTTTTTTAATTCTTGATTGTGGTTGCATATTCAAGGAATCTTCCCACTATATCCGACAAGTATGGCATACCACCAATGACAAATGTCATTGGTTTTCCTCTTTTTTGTTTGTATATGTGTCAATTATGTAGTCGGATTTCCAACCATCTGTAAAGTATTGGAGGTTAGTTATCTGACAGGTTTGTCGTCGGATATCATTCCTTCTGTAAAGTATTGGAAGTCAAATATCCAACGAACATGTGGTCGGATATCCGACGCACATGTGTCGCATATCTGATGTGTATATTAATATATTTGTGGTCGGATATCTAACAATGACATGTCGAATCTCCGATGAGACCATATGTCTATCGGAGATTCGACAAAAACCAAATGACATTTATAAAAGACGGGGCTTGTCGAATTGTTGACACCTTAATGTCAAAAATCGAACATATATGACGTCATAATTTGGGTTCATATTTTCATGTGTTTAAGGAGAAATATGGATGAAGTTGGTACTAAGTTCAATTGGATATTTTTAAGCTTTTATCTTAGCATGTCTGAGGATATCAAACCCTTAAAAAAAATTCCATGTTATATTGTGCATCAACATCTCGATTCGGTCCTCCATGTCAAAGAACGGATTCCATCTTCCTTGTGATAGACGTTTTCATACGCCAAATAGGTCGAGGACAATCTACGGGCTTGTGTCCAGCTTCATGATCAAATCCTTGATGAATATTCAAATGTACAAGAAATGGGAGAAGTGTATAAACAACAAGGTTCATCCCTTGATTTTTTTCTTTTCAAAATGTTGATATGTCATCTCCATATTTATGCTTATCTTCAGCTATTTAAATTTGTGAATCATATTTCTCCATTATTAGTGATGTGAAAGATGCATCTTCTTCTCATTTGCATTAACAAAATTATTTTATATATGCAACAGAAAATTCTTTTGGTTTAGAACATCAAAGTGATTTTATTATGATTTTTCTAACTAATTTACATGAGGTTGATTAAGTTGATCAACAAGAGAATAAGCCTGCAAAGGATGATGATATTTTTATCTTAGAGAAAGTTGTTTCTCCTCAATGTCTTGTTATTGATGTTAGAGATCAGTTGTTATTTTTTACTTATGATGATTTTTAGGATTTTGTTTTCTCAAGTTTTAGTCAATCATCTTGTCTGGAGGAAGAAAACCAACATTGTGAAGAATATTCTATGCCTTCCTTATTTGAATCAGAAATATTTCAAATCGAATGTTGGGAATCCAGTGAGAGAAATTATAAGCAGCTGATGGGAGATTCTCCAGATGCAATTCTAGAGTTGAAGCCTGATGTCATTCAAGGTGGAGTGGAATTTCATAGCATGCAAAAATAGCCCATTTATTTTGTGCAGAAATAGAAATTACTGTCTCATCAGTTTTATGATTCGATGGCTACTTATATGGAGTTAATATTTTCATAGGTCTTCAATGTTGCATCGTTTAGAGTACAAGAAATCAAAGCATTCTTTCCTTATGTAAGTATGACCTATTATTTTATTGTCTTCCATGTTTTCTATTAGTTATACATGTGCACAAAGATGGAAGACACATTTGGTTGGTTGATGAAATTTTTAAATGGCTATGATGGAAATTTTCTTATACTTGAGAAGATCAATCAGGTGGTTAGAAGTAGTATTTGTAAATAAATAAGCTCTCTCCTCGAGCATTGGATTTCAGTTTGAAGTGCATGAGTTAATTTTCAACATTTCTGTTTTCCAGCTTCTTATGGTGTGTAGTATTTCATATGGTTAATAATACTCCATTTCAATGGTGTATTAGTGCTTCTTATTTTATGTTGTAGGGTAGTCGTGGTTTGCAGTGAATGCTAAGCACGGTTCTATCGCAGCTTGCGGATGTTAGATATGGGTGCAACAAAAAGGCACAGGGTTAGCATGTTCTTGGATCCTTGCATGGAGGACTCCATCCCCATCCAGAGCTAGATGTTGGTACCAGAATCTGTCCCATCAATAAAATTGGATTCACGTATCTGGTATGCAAAGAGGGACCCTGACTATCACTGTCGAAATGTTCACTAGTGTTTTCACCAAAGTCATGAGTGCTACAATCATCCTAGTTAGTTATCCTCATGTCAAATATTTAACTTGGTGAATTCCATTCAAATGCCAACCATAAAATATCTAAGTTCCCAAGGAAAAGCAAATAAAAACCAAGTATTTTTTTAGACATAATTTCCTATATTTTCTTGTTTTAGTCATTGTCTTTGGGCACACATTATAAGGACATGGAAGTCAATTTCTGAAAACCAAAAAGAATTTTTTTCAAGAATGGGCCCATTCACAAAAACCTCCCTCAATTTTGCTATAGGGTTCATCATTTGGAAGATTCGAATGGATCCTTATAGCCTATTTTTCAAGGTTTAAACAGTAAATGATTTCCTATTTTAGTCATTATCTTTGGGTTCTCTTTCCGAACAACTAGAGAGGAATTTTTAAAGACCAAAAAACATTTTGTCAATCACAAACCTATCTACAAAAAAATGTTTCCAGGTTTACACTAGTATCACGGATTGAGAGATCTGGAGGGATACTTGAGACCCATTTTTCAGAATTGCGTCAATGAAAGTCCTCTCCACAGTATTACAAAGTAGTGGTGAACGACCAGGAGTGAACTGGTTGATATATGTGTTCATAGGTATCAAAATGCTCAACATTGAATTCATTAATGGATTCATATTATAAGCCAAATGTCCAAGAAAACATTGTATATGTTTTGAAGAGCACCAAGGACAAAGTTTATAAGTCAATTTATTAATGAATTGGATGTCCTTATTGAATCTTTATGTTTTTTATTATTCTTACTGCATAAATTTAAATTTAAATAAGGCATTGATTCAACACTCCACATTTAATCAAAAGACAGGTTTCCAAACATATTAATATGAGTACGTCGGATTTTAATACAAAGTGAAAGCATCAATAGTAAGCATATGGGGATCACCATTCCTTTACACCAATTCTTCAATGAATGGCATTCAAATAATTAGTGTCAATATTTCCAAGTGCTAAAGACAAATGGAAGTCTGTTGAGTAAATAAATTTGAAGATTAACAAAGGATTATCCAAGCTCATAGGAGGAGTACTTTCAAGTTTTCTCGAGCTAGGAGGATTTTTTGCATCGGCTATTCTTTTTTCATTACAAGATGGTTGACAAAAATCATTTGTAGAAGCTTTTTTCTGGGTAAAGTGGCAAGAAATACTTACCAAAAACACAATGCTCTTTCCCTATCTGCATGGTTACTTGTATACAAAGAATCCACAATTTTATTATCTACATCAGAAATAATGGAATATGGACTTCTTTTGTTGGTTCATGGAGAGATATCTTATTATAATGTTGATGTCTTTGACTCTAAAAGTCCAAAACACTATAAGATTGTTTGTGTTTTGGGAAAATTTTAACAATTTCGACCTAATCAATGGTTCAAAAGGGTTTAAAGAAACATAATATTTTCTTCCAACACCTGTCAAGGATTGTCAACAGTAGAATATTGAAGATGGATCGAAAATATCTTTGGTCAAGGTGGACCATTAAAATAGGATCTAGAATTAATGTAAATTTGTTAGATCCTAATTACATGTAATAGCTTGGTAAAATTAGAAAAATTGTTAGATGGAAAATTATATCCAAATCATTCCAGAATGAAGGCAATGAATGAAGATCAAAATTCCCTTTTCCAGGCCAACATTTCAGGAAAAAAATCATCAATCAAATTTTTTTTCCATATTTGAAGCATACTTTGCAGTTAATATAAAGGGGATTCGAGAGAAATATATCCAAATATATAGTATTCAAACATGGCAAAGGATCAGTCAACATAAGAATAGGGAATCAAAATTAGAAGTTCTAGATTCCTTGCGGGAAGCTCGATCGTATTTTTATTTATAATTTAAAAAAAAATTAGTGATTGTAAGATGTATATATTTTATGATTTAAAATGTAATGGGTTCAGTTCCAGTCGAGAGGCTATGAGATTGTAAGTGACAAGAGTGATTATTCTGAAAGAATGAAGACATATAGTCGATAATTTATTTTGGAGACATACAATATGAATATGAGATTTCATCTTCTATGAGTTAAGTTCTAGATTTCCTTTTAAATATGAATGTTATGCAATTATGTTTAAACTAGTATTAGTTATGTATTCTTGAGCAACAATATTTTTGTTGTGATTTCCCATGCTCAAATTTAGTATGTCGGATTCCTTGATTAGAATGTTTTTCTGAACATAGTATTTTATGTTAATGTGTGAATGAGAAATATGTTCCATACGTTATAAGTGGCTTTGAACCTAAGGCATCTTTGATCATTTGTGTTTCATTCTATTTATCCAATACTATTATTAGAATCTTATGTTATAAGTTGTCTTATACTTTCTCTATTTTGTAAACCATCTTTTGGCCCATTGCACAACCAAATACCCAATCAAAGCAAACAACATTTTCCCTAAGCATTAAGATGTGTTCAGATTGTCTCTCTAGCATCCAGGAGACAACTTCTAGCACAAACATCTTTTGGCAACGTTGTCGGGGAGAGAAGGAATGAAGTCATATTCCCCAAGAGTACAAAATTGAGTAGATCTAGTATTTTATGGTGAACAAGGGTTGGTTACATAGTCTTTACTGGAAATCATTCATTGACGGATCCACAATAATAAGGCTCAACTAGAGGATGATCTCAATTGACAAAAAGATGAAGAATCCAAATGGAAAGATCAGGTATCAACTTGTTAGTTTCCTCCATGAGCTTTGTTCTTGTGTATCAACTCTTTCTTGTCTTTCCCATTGCATGTCAAAATAATCATTATTTGTTTTGTTTACTCTAATAATCATAAACCTTCATGTATATATCCCCCTTTGGAAGAATAAAGTTTGCATTCTTCTTGCATTATAGATGTTGATTATATTCCTTCATTTGAAACACATGTGAAAGATGAAGTACATATAACCATATCTCCTTAACCTAATCATTCATGTCTTCCTGTAGACAATAGAGATGATCTGTTATCTTTTGCGATCACTACTGAAACTTTCCATCTTCCTGTTCAACCTTACTTTTAGTTCACTGAAATTTAGTCTACAATTAGATAGAGAAGTGTCTGACTTTGAAGATAATTTTAGCATCCAACAATTTCTTTACTTCATTCTGAATTAGAGGCTCCAGTTTTGGGTGCATTTTCATCAAAGGCTGTTGATAAGGCTTGACCCCAGTCCTAATAGGGATGACATGCTGAATAATCTTGGTATCATATGTTTTCAAATCTTCATACATTCAAGCAAACACATCTTTGTATTGTTTGAACAAACTGATGAATTTATTTCTTTCACCTAGGGAGCAACACTTTCCCAAATTCACATAATTAGGCTCAATTTTAGTTCCTAAATTAATCAGCTCAAATTGTAGAGACGAGCTATGAGTCTTAACATTTACTGGCCTTTTGAATTTGTCGTTTAGATCAAACATTCGCTCTAAATTCCTGACTCCTTTAGGGATAAAATTGTTAAATTTTAGCTCAACTTGATGTTCCTCATCATCAATGATTGCCCCTTTGAAAGTTTCATCATTTGTCAAACATTCCAAAATCTGTTGATCGTCATCAAAAACTCGTAAATTTGTAATCATGTCTAGAACAGAAGGCCTGAAAAGTAATTCAATAGAACACCTATTATTAGAGGGTACAAGCCTTGCAGCTGAGGTGGCTAACAAGTCAGCTGCTGCATTCTTTAGTCTAGGAATCGATATAATATTAAATGCATAAAAGCATTTAAGCAAATCCCACACTTCATTTTGATAAGCTTTTAAATGAGGGGAAATGCAATGTATCTAATTTCGAATCTGCTTTACAATTATTTCAGAATCCCCATACACTTTCATATTTTCTACTTTTAATTCAATTGCTTTTCTTAGTCCCTGAACTAAAGCTTCATACTCGGCTATGTTATTGGTACATTCAAACTCTAATATACATGAAAGAAAATGTTTATTTTTATTTGGATCAATCAGGACACATCCAGCTCCTGATCCTTCCAAGGTTTTAGATCCATCAAAGAAAAGTGTCCAAAAATTATCCACTACTATTGCACATGAATCTACATCCATATCTAAAACTAAGTCTACTATTTTACAATCAATTTCATCAGCCTGCGAAAACTGAAGGAGATCAAGCTGGGTGTCTGATGTAACGTTGGATTATTCTGCTTGATAATTTCCTGGTTCCAGCTCAATAAAGTAGTTCCCCAAAACAGAATTCACTGGTTCATTCTTACCTTCTAACTGCGTGACATTGTTTTTCATGTGGGGCTCTCTTATAACTTTAATTTGGTTTGGGATTCCTTTATAAGGTAACCACAAATGTGACCAGTCTGAAGCAAAATATCCATCTAGCTTTTCTGTCCAATCTCTACTCAAAACAAGTCCATAAGCCTCAGGTATGTCTGCTACCACAATATCAATAAATTGAAATGCCTTTTCATTTAAAGATAACCGAATCAAAACATCCTCCATTTCCCCAAGTACCTTCACATTTGTTCTGTCTAACTGAATAACCTACCAGGTAGATGGTTTAGGTTATCCATTTATCTTTTTGCAAACTGACAATGGCATGACATTTACTGATGCCCCTGAGTCTACCAGACAGTTGTGCATGTTATGGTTGAAAACCTCAAAAGTAAGGAGAAAAGGTGGATTTTTACATTTAGGCTTACCTCCCACACTCGCTTCACCAATTTCTTCTTCTTGGGGTTGATTGTTGGTGGGAAGCTTCTCCTCTGGCATGTCAAGTGCTTTTAATAACTTTTCTTTCTGTTGCGGCACGTTACACATCTCAAATAGTGAAATATTTGCCTTTACCTTTTTTATATCCTCCACAATGTCATACTCCATCTTATGTTCTGTGAGATTCATTTTTACATTATTGATCTTCTCTTCAATGTGCTTAGTAGGCATGTTGATTTGCTTTGGATTTTGACTGGTGATGGTAAACTCAGGAATTCTATTAACTGTGGTGTTTTTCTGAAACTCCTTTACATTCTTCTGGAGTCTCTTAATTTTCGGGACTATTAACATGTCTTCTTTAATCAGCGCTTGGATTTTTGTTGCAACATTTGCTTCTGATATGTCCTCATATCTCAAATCACTTTCCTTTTCAGTATCAAACATCGAGACACAGTCCCATAAAACCATGGCATCATCTTCTTGTTTTTTTGTTGATTTATTATTATCTTTTCCCTCCTCGTCGTCAGCCTCTGTTAGTTTGGAATCCAGCAGTTGATTCATTACTAATATCATTGAATTTATCCATTGAGGACATTTTTTTTCAGAATGGGGTTGTTGGTGGAAATTGCAAAAGTTATCCATCCCTACCTCTGTTAAGTTCATCGATGTAGGACTGTGTGGAGGGGGTTGGGATTGATTGTTATCCTCTTTTTTCTTGTAATAAGGCCTATAGAACTTCTGGGCTTCCCTTTCCTTTTCCAAGTCTATTATTCTATTAGAGATCTTCTGCATCATCTTTGCCATTCCTTTGAAATCATGTGATTGTTCCTCTTTAGGCTTAGTAAATAACAAATCTTTCTTCCCAACATTTTTTTCTCCTGACTGCTCAGGATAATCTTCTATGCTTTCCTTTTCAGATTCTACTCTCCCTACTTCTTCATAAGTCTCTGCTAGTGTAGGTTTTTCTTTCATCTTGGCAAACATTGCCAAATCGGGCCTTAGAGTTGAAGTGTAATACTCAATAAGAACTTTATCCGGGGCCTTATCATTTTCAGAAAAATTCTTAAGATAAGATGCAAATCTTTGGGTAAAACTATGCACCTTTTCTTTTCTTTCTTTCTTTAACGTGCACAGTCCTTTCATAAGAGCCGCATAAGTTTTTTGGGTCACATATTTGCTTCTGAATATCCTTTCAAAGGTATCCCAATCTGGGATTGAGTTTGCAGGAAAACCAAAATACCATGAGGCTACTGCTCCTTTAAGGGTATGCGGAAAAAGTCTACAAACTACATCCTCGTGTTCTCCATCTTTTAGTCCTTCTATGGCCAAGTAGAAACTTTGGAAATGATCATCTACTAAAATATTCTCATTTAGGTCAAACTTGGGCAGCATCTTCTCAAAATCTTGAGGTAGGTCATGCAACGTAGGTGTTAAGCTTAGAGGTGATCTAGCTTTCCAAGCAGGCGATGGATTTGGTGGGTATTATCCAACTTTTTGTACCATAGTTGGGTTACCAGAGGAGCCACCGGTTGACAGACATGTTCAATGTCTGATTCCAGTGTATCAGTTGATCCGTCTTCATGTCTAGCCAATATTGGCTAGCCAGCTTTTTATTTGAATAATTTTGACCATGGCCCCGCGGGGTTTGTAATAAAATGTGCTAGTAGGGTATTTTTGAGTGGTTCGGTATCCTGAGACATAGAATTTCAAATAAGGTATTCCATGTGGAAATTGAACCCAGTGATAGATTAATTTTACTCATAACAATTAACAATTGATCATGCAAAATCACTCACAAAAGAGACTGAATAATGAGCTGAACACTAAACTGTATTGAATAAGTGTACAATAGCCAACCTTGTAATAACATAGGCTGTTGTATTAAATAATTACATCAGGGATTCGAATGCATGAGGAGCAATTCGAATCTAGCATAAAGCAGGCTTACTAAAGTTAAGCAAATCCCCCATAGGTGTAAAAAGTTGATCCCAAATCTGTCATGGAGCTCACGAATTAGCAAAAAGGCTTAGGCAAGCTAAAGAGTGATGGAATGACAAATCATACATGCTTTTCCAAGGAGAAAAGAGTGGAGGATGTAGAGGACAAAAAACTAGTTCACCTCACCTAGTCAAACTTTCCCATTTTCCTTAAAGCACTGAAAAAGCAGGCAATAAAGCAGAAAAAGCAGAAGGGCGCCTAGGAGACCAGGAATAAAGCAGAATTGATTCCTTGAGGTTTCCCATGCGCTACATGAGTCAAATAAGGCAAGTTTGACCACTATGGATAGGTAAATGACAACTTGCATAAGGTGGGACACATGAACTAGGCTAATAAGACAAAATTAATTAAATTAATGTCTAAGGTGGTAAACTATGGGTTGATTATTCTAACACCCCCCCTTAAGCCTGACTTATGAGTAATATATCAGAAAATTAC
>LPNX010532086.1:136693-159246 GCA_001517045.1 Pseudotsuga menziesii | reverse complement strand
TAGTTGGTGTTTTATCGATTTTTTTCAATCCTCCATGAATTCACAGAGGATTGAAAAAAATCGGGCAGCATTTCGGCTTGCCCGAGACACATTTCAAAAAAAAAACCGGTAGCATAAACCCTACCGGTTGACATAATTTATATATATATATATATATAATTAACAGAAAAATTCAATTTAACTACAAATTTTCAAAAATCCGGCAGCATTTATGCTTGCCGGTACACATTTTAAACATGAAAATTATAAAAACATAAATTTACTAAATTTGAAAACAAAATTATATAAACATACATTCACCAAATTTTAAAACAAATTTTATAAATTTATAAAAAAAAATTTAAATTCCATTTAAATTGAAAAACAATTTAAACTGTTACCTCTTGGCTCCGACATTGTGACGAGGTTGGGTTACTTGGAGGTGCTTGGGTTGCTTTGGGGCGACGGTCGTTGTTCCTCGGTCGAGCTCACTGTTCCTCGGTCGAGCTCACTGTTCCTCGGTCGAGCGATTGAAAATGACAGTCGGGGGCCCCGCGGCCCCTTTTTATAATTTTTTTTGAAAGAAGCACCTCGGTCGAGGTATGTACCTCGAACGAGGTCCATACCTCGACCGAGTTAATACCTCAGTCGAGGTATTTATTAACCCTCGGTTGAGGTTTCAATACCTCGACCGAGGGTTAATAAATACCTCGACCGAGGGCTGAAAAAACCCTCGGTCGAGGGCTTCATAAAACCTCGGTCGAGGGTTTAACAAGCCCTCGACCGAGGTACGTTTTTTTGTTTTTGGCAAGATGTGCTTGCCAAAAAGTGTTACCCAGGTCCGTGGATTCACCCACCTCATAATTATTTTACCTGCTTGCCAATGTGAGTCTTTTGGTGAGTCCATGAATCTTGATATCAGACTTACTCCATACATAATATCTGGTCTTGTCGCTGTCAAATACATAAGGCTGCCTACAATCCTTTTGAATGACATAGGATCTACAGTGGATCCTTCATCATCCTTACTCAATTTTAAACCTGTTATTACTAGTGTTGGGGTTGTCTTGCAATTAGACATGTTAAATATTTTTAAAACTTCACTTGCATACTTTGTCTGTAAAATACCACTTTCAGACTGTTGAACTTCAATGCCCAAAAAAACTTCATAAGCCCCAGATCAGTCGTTTCAAATTCACTTTCCATGACTGCTTTAAAATTTGTTATGCCAAAGTCACCAGTAAATATTAAATAATATACATACAAGCAGACAATTAACATCTTACCTTGCTCATTCACTTTAGTGTACAATGTCGGTTCACTTTCACTTTTGTGAAATCCATTTTCAATGAGATAGGAATCAATCCAACTGTACCAAGCTCTATGAGCTTGCTTCAAACCATAGAGTGCTTTTTTCAACCTATACAATTTATGATCTTAACCTGGAACTCCATATCCTTGTGGTTGTTCCACATATACTTCCTCTTCTAGATATCCATTTAAGAATGCCGACTCAACATCCATTTGATAAACTAGACATTTGTTTCATGCAACAATGGCTAAGACTGTTCTGACTGTATCCATGCGTGCAACAGGTGCAAATGTTTCATTGAATTCTATGCTGGGTTGCTGTGTGAACCCTCTTTCTACCATTCTTGCTTTGTGCTTCTACACATTCGCATCAGCATCTTGCTTGGTCTTGTAAATCCATTTGACGATGATTACATCTTTGTCTTTTGGTACATCAACCAACACCCATGTCTGGTTCTTCTCAATGCATTCTATTTCTTCATCCATGGCTTGTGCCCATACTTCTTCTTCGATATCTTCTTCACATGTTAGTGGATCACATATAGGAGAAAATAATGCAAAGAGAGAGAATGAATTTGGTGTACCAGATTCATATATCTCACGCAGACTTCTTATCTTCATCGGTTCTGTCGATGTCGATCTCGATGAAATGCTTGATGGAGTCTGTTCTCCTCTTGGTGTACTTGTCGGTGTAGCTTGAGCTGCTACTTGTGTCGATGGTCCTTGTGGTTAACCATGTAGTGGTGTCATGGGAGTCGACGGTGCTGCGACCAGTTGAATTACATTTGGTGTTTAAACCACTTTCTCTTCCATATCATCATTGTCGACATTCAACGCAATCTTGACATTTGTGTCAACAATTCCATCCTATGATTCATTCTCGACAAATTGAACATCTCGACTGATTATCACTTTCCTTGTGACAGGATCATACAACTTGTATGCTTTTGTTTCTTCAGAATAGCCAACAAAAATACATTTTTTTTCCTTTTTGTCTAACTTCCTTCTCAGCTCATCTCGAACATGAGCATATGCAACCCAAAAAAAAATTTTTAAATGAGAAACACTATGATTCATACCTGTCCATGCTTCTTGGGGAACTTTGTTCTTCACACTCTTTGTCGGACATCGGTTCATAATGTATACAACAGTTGCAACTGCTTCACCCCAATATTCATTTGGAAAATGCTTGGCTGCCAACATGTTGTGCGCCATCTCCATGATGGTTCTATTCTTTCTTTTTGCAATATTGTTCTGCTAAGGTGTATACCGTGCAGTGAATTTATTTTGTATGCCATGAATCTTGCAAAAATTTAGGAATTCATTTGAAACACATTCACCTCCTCTTTCGTTCCTTAAGATCTTGATGCGGTGTCCACTCTGGTTATCAATGAGTGCCTTGAACTACCGAAAATAACTAAATGCATTAGATTTATGTTTCATAAAATATACCCATGTTTTTCTTGAGTAGTCATCAATAAAAGTTAGAAAATATTTGCAGCCACCAATGGATGATGTCTGCATTGGACCACAAATATCAGAGTGCACAATTTCAAGTGGTGTGCATGCTCTATAAGACTTTCCGACTGGAAAAGTCTCTCTATGCTACTCACCAAAAATGCAGCCTTCACAAACCCTCTCTGATCTATCGATCAATGGAAATCCTTTCACCATATTGTTTGTGTGTAGTAGCTTCAACCCACCAAAATTCAGATGTCCAAATATGAAATGCCACAGCCAGGATTCATCCTGAACTTCTGTTTGAAATGCAGCTTGCAAATTAGTGCTTCCATTTTCTTTCTTGTCGAGGGGCTCGACTGTTTCTTTACTTTCTGCCTTAAATGCAGCTCCTGTATTTGTCTTCCCTTTCATGTCGGGAAATATCCTCAATGGAAACAAGTGGTTGCTTGTCATTGGCACTTTTGCTATCAGCTGGTCACTTGGACGCTTGTCTTTGATCACACAGTGATAATCTTCCATGTAGAAAATAAACAGTGCATTTTCTCCCCCTGAGATATCAGGGATATACTTACTCTCCCCCTGTTGGGTTAGAAAATAAACAGTGCATTTCCCTAAGACAACAACTTGGCCATTGTTTCCAAGTGTAACATTAGTTTGAACTGAATTATCTAGATTGGAAAACAAATTTAAATTACCAGTCATATGATTGTTTCAGCCTGAATCTAAGTACCATATGTCATGTGGACTTTCTTGAATAGCATTGCATTCAAGTGGAGATGTCGATGCCATTAACATTTCACTTGTCGAAGTGTTGGTGCTAGTCAACTGATTTGGAATTTGCCTTCCTTGGTCATATTGTTTCTTCCTGCATTCATATGCATAATGACCAAATTTCTTACAGTAATGACATTGGATTTTTTATTTATCAAACCTCTGGCCCCTTGGATGACTTGGGTTCTTATTATCTCCTCTACCACCGGCATTTGCAGGACTTCTGCCTCGTCCTCCTTTGGAAGAACTTCTTCCTCTGCCTCTAAAGTTGTTTCTCCCCTGCTTCTACCACGGCTTATGGATGACTATGCTATGAATGCACCTTCCAATGAAGTTTGTGTTTTGTTGAGTCTGTGTTCATGATTGATGAGTGAGGCTTGCAGCTCATCAATGGTAAACATTGTCATGTCTGAGTGTTCTTCCAAGGTCACAACCAAGTTTTCAAATATTGGGGGAAGACTTCTGAGAATTTTTTCAACCACCCTTTGGTCTTCTATGGCTTCTCCATGAGATTTCAGTTGGTTTATCAAACCAGGAACTCTGGTGTAGAATGTGTCCATAGTCTCTGAATATTTCATCGTCAGAGATTCAAAATCTCTTCTTAGAATCTGCAGCTTAGATGTCCTTACCTTATCCAAACCTTGATAGGCAGTCTCCAATGTATCCCATGCCTACTCAGCATTCATTTTTGCTGCTACTCTTGGGAGTATGCTTTCATGCATGGCTTGATGTATGTAGAACAAAGCCTTTCCATCTTTCTTCCTATGTTCCCTCAAGACATCTTTCTCAGCCTGTGTGATATTTTTACATGCTATCATGTCTGATGGTTCTGCATAAACATTCTGGACTATCTCCCAGAAATCTTGACCTCTGAACAAAGCCTTCATTGTTAGAGACCAATATTCATAATTCTTTCCTGTAAAAATTGGAGTTTGCAATGAACCAAGAGTGGAAACCATTTTAATTTTTAGTTTTCCTTAGAAAATTATTTTTCCACTTTTTAAGACAATATTTCTTTCCTAAAACTTACTCTTATACCAGTTAGCCAAAACCGAGCCGACTAAACTTGAGTTTACCACTCAGTTAATAAAAATTATTTTTTCACGTCGACCTCTTTTTCTTTTTCTTTCTTGTCAGGTGAAACTTGTCTAACTCCCTGTTATTCACTAATTTTGCACTTAGTTGGATTAGCTAAGGAGCCGTCGATTGACAAACATGTTCAATGTTTGATTCTAGTGCATCAGTTGATCCGTCTTCATGTCTGACAAATATTGGCTAGCGTGTTTTTCATTTGAATAATTTTGACAACGGCCCCGTGAGGCTTGTAATAAAATGTGCTAATAGGGTATTTTGAGTGGTTCGGTCTCCTAAGACTTAGAATCTCAACTAAGGTATTCCAGGGAGTTTTTTTCCCTTGACAATTATGCTTTGCCTATAGCCGAGTATAATTGACAAGGTTTTCTCCCTCTTCCTCCAAAGCTGGAATGTCAGATTTTGAATTCTGGGCCTTGGGGGGTTATTAGAGCCCAACTAATTGTTTATAAACCTACTAGGCATTGTTAGAATAGAGCATGGTCTTGTCCTAAGTCAATAGGACCTTTAAAAAATTTCCAAATTTTTTTTATCGGACGGGTTAAAAAATTAATTTTTAATTTTTTAATTATTTCCCTAAGTTTTTTTATTAATTTTTCCATAATTTAAATGGAAAAATCCCGTTTGTAATAAGTTAGTCATCTGGACCCTGTTTTCAGTGATTGAAGGCTCTAACCTTAAGCCAAAAATCATTTTTGATCGGCCAGCCAGTCAGATCCAACTTTTAGATTATCAATCGGACTCATAACGCTCATTTTCTCAAAAAAGTCATTTTTGAGGAAAAAATTATTATTTATTAAAAAATGATTATTTTGGAGAAAATTAAAACTCTCCAATTTAATCAAAATTCAGGGAAATAAAAGGCTAAATGACATGGCACGGAGCATTTATAATGATTCCAATCAATATCGGTCAGTTTCAGATCAAGTATCGAAGTGTAGCAGTTGAACTATCAGTAAAAAATTTGCCCTCTTTGGTCAAATCCATTTTTGGTTGAAGTGTGGGTTATCTATTGGTTGGGTGATCATTACGAGGGAGGATGAGCCACCTCACCCCCCCTCATTACTCCAGCACTCAGTTACAACTCAGTTGCAACTCAGTTCAACTCCAAATCATCATGTCGAGCTCATTCAATTACTCCCGTGTTACTCTTAGTTTGGTTTTAGGGTTTTAGCTTGATCTCATTATATAAATAGAGGCTCCTTCAGCTCTATTCGGATGGAGAGTTTTGGCATAGAAACTCTGTTGGATTTTGTAAGCTTATTTTGTTAATAAAATATTCAGACTTTGGAGGTCATTTGATGGGCTTTTGGCATTGTGTCTTCGTCCTATGTGAAGTAATATCTCTTTCACCCCACCCTTGTATTGCAATTTGAATATTATGTTTATTGAAGACTAACAATCTAGTACTTAGGCTTCTAATCAAATTTGCATTGAGTGTTTGTGTCTTCAGGGATTGCATCTAGTAGGAGCTCTCGGCATCTAATACCTTCACCATACAAGTGTTCCATTATTAATATATTTTGTTTGCAGGGTTGCAAGCGGTTCCGGATCTTTCTTGCCTTCTCCAACAAACTTCAAAAAATTCTCTTGGTTACACTGGTTACTACAAGTGGATATCTATTTTCAAGGTTCTATCCTACCTCTTTTCCACTTTTGTAGAAGTTATCAAGTCGTTTAAATCTTTATTTCAAGCTTGCTTGGCTTCTACTAAGTTAGATCTAGGCTTTCTAGCCCTAGATCTACTTTTTTCAAAGCTAGATCCATCTTTCTAAAGGCCCACTTTTAAAGATCTAGTTTCATTTCCATTTTTGTAAATCCATTTTTTTTGCCTTGGAAAACGTGCACAAGTTTTCTCAAAAAACATGCAAATTTTCCACTTTTAGGCTTGCTGGTTTTTTCTGTGTTTTTTCATTTTTCATTTTTTTGTTTTAATTCTGGAAATTCATAAAATCAAAAATTTTCTAAAAATTTAATTTTTGAAGTTTTTTTTGTACTTTTTCTCAAAAAACGCGTCATCTCAAGCTTGCTATTTTTTGGCCGATTTTTGACATTTTTTTGCTATTTTTCAATTCTGGAAATTAGCCTAAAAATAAATAAAAAATTCGAAAATTCGAAATTTTTTTTATTTTTTTATTTTTTGACTTTTTCTCGAAAAACGTGCAATTTTGTACTTGCTGTTTTTTTACTGATTTTATGCAATTTTCTGCTATTTTCCAGATTCTGGAAATTAGCCCAAAATATTAAAAAATCTTTAAATTTAAATTCGCAAAAAGTCTCAAGTGGTTTCGTAAAAAATCGTGTATTTTACATAAAAATCGGTGAGCTTGCCTGGTCCTTTCCAAGTCTTGATTTTGGGTCTCATTCCGTTGTTTTGGTCTTTTGTTTCATCTCATAAGGCACTTGTCTTCCCATCCACTTAATCTTTTTGAATCACGAGTTAAATTTGGTTTCCTAACACTCTCAACTAGTCCTTATTTAGAGCTCTTATCCACAGGTGAACTAAAAGCAAAACCAAGCAAGAAAAAGCAAGCAGAACTAGATCCAAAGACAAGGATCCAAAACCAAAAAGAAGTTATTCTCCTTTGTACAAACTCATAAGAGTTTTTCATTTTTACTTAAGTTAGTTCTCAAAATTCCTTACAAGGGTTAAATTCCCAAGGCATTTGTACTTTATTAATAAAACAAGGCGAAGTGAGATAAGGCCTCCCATATGTGGTTTTTCTTCCCCATTTGGGGAAGAGTCTCTTTGTTCTTAGCTTAGATTTATTTCAAGTACTTAGAGTAGTTTCATTTTTTGAAAAGTAGATACTAATTGTTAGTTTAGTCATCTCATCTTTTCTTTATTTGAGCTACATTGTCTTTAGGTTCTTATTTCAAGTTGTTTGTCTTTTAACAAAGAACTAAAGTATCTTGAACTTGCCATAATACAAGTCAAGAGCACTCTCTGTCGGAGAGCATTCCCACTGCATCATCCTTGCATCAAGCATGTAGTTTAGTTAAAGTCTCTTGAACTTCCGTCATAAGACGAAGTCAAGAGCGCTCTCTGTCGGAGAGTTGAACTATGTGCTCCTAATAACAAAATCTTTCCAACTCACATTTCCCCACTTAAAATTTACCTCGTTGCTATCCCTCACCTAGTATGCTCTGCCGACCCTGAAAAGTTGGACTCGTACTAAGAACGGTGATCGGATTTGTTAATCTTGCAAGTGATAACATAATAAAACTTTCACCCCATAGCCAATGCACCGGCGTTGTCTCGATAAATACTCAAGTAGCGGGCAAATTCCAAGTGTGGGCACCGGGCAACCCAATCTGGACACTCGCTGGTTAAATTCTCTGAACACCTAGCTTGTGATTCCAGATAGGTCCATCATGTCTTCGAATGGAGCCACTGAAAGTATTTTCGATTAGGTTTCCTAGACACCTTAAGCAAGATCATCTTTAAAATCCTTAAAATTTACCAAGAGCACTCGCATAATCTAACATTCACTAGTTTAATTTCTAGACATATGTTTAATTCTCTGGCGCATTTCAGCTTCATTGACTCCATAAAGCACTGGTCCTTGTTTTAATTTGCATAATTATATTATTTGATCAATTGTCAATGGTTTATTATAATTGCTATCATTGAATGCTTAATTAAAGTCTAGAATTTAGACTTATCTTTTAATCACTTGTTGCAACGTGGATTGCTCTTTGATTTTGTGTCACATTTATAACAAGTATAACACCTTCAAATCATAATAACTCCTAAACAACACCCATCTGCATCCGCAACCTTTAAGGACACTTTAACAACTTAAGAGCCATAGAAAATCTTTAGTAGGGACTACCCCCCTTGGCTTCGTTAGGAGTTAGCCTAAACGGAGGAGCTAGGAGTAGGTGACAGTACCTAGCTCTGTGCTTGCCCCCAAGGTCACACCTCTCCCACTTTCCTAAGTGAGGAGACAACTTTCAATTGATTTCTGATGCTAGTGTGCAATTGGCGGACAACACTTCCGACTAGACAAGTTTATTAAATTTGGTCGACCTTTTAGACCTGACTAATTTACCTCAACAAGTTCTTACTTGTCGGTTCTACTAACAGTTACTTCGACCACTTGTTGGTAACTTCACTTCGACCACTAGTCGGTTGACCTCTTCGACCTTCACTTTGACCACTAGTCGGCTGACCTCTTTGACCACTAGTCGATTTCACTCAACAACTTGTTGGTTTTACTCGACCAATTTACTTGGACTCACTTGCTTTGGTTTGGTTTTAGTCGGAGTTTACAGAGTATGTTTCTTAGTCTAAAAGGCTTAAGAAATTACAAATATTTTTCACCTATGAGTAATATGAAGTAAAAATCGACATATTAACAATTCAACATAACTTATAAAATCATATACCCAAATATTTAGGAAGACTTCAGCCGACCACTGTGCCATAAAACATGGAACTTTCACGGGATGAGAAATTTATGGGTTCTTGTTCTTTCACTCAACCGTAATTGTAAACAACATTTACAAAAGTAAATCTGGAGGAAATGTGCGGCTAAATAAACATGCATTTAACCATAAACTATTTCATATATATATTGTCCGAAAATAACAAAGGTAATACACACTTTTCGATCTAAACTTGTCGGCTCACTGACTGATCCTTTTACAAAGCTTCGGCTCTTCGACAAAATCACACACAGAAGTTTGAGCTTCGACACAATTCTTTCTTCACTCTGTGCTATCCTCTGAGCTCTCTCTCGTTCTCTATTGTGTCTAACTTGATTTACAATCTTATTCTACTATTTATAGGAAATCTAAAAATTGCTTCTACGTGAATAGACTGACTCACCATTAAAGACTGTAATAATTATCTACCTAACAACTTAGCTTCATAAATTAATTCGACTGATTTACATTGCCGAATCGTGGACTCTTCCCTCTTTTCAGACTGACCGATAAGATATGGACTGATACTGACTCTGACAGAGTCGGCTAAGATCAGATACAGATCTGCGAGTAATTAATATTTCCAACACTCTCCTCCTACTTTTATTTTCAGCATTTTTTTGAAAGGGTAGACAACCTAAAGGAGGCAGGTTTATTATTCCAATCCCACGCACATCCAAACTATACAACTCCTGCAACAATAATTTCAACAAAAAATTATTGAATATTTGGTCATAATTGTTTGGGTTATACACAAATTTGACTGAAACATTCGAACCTCAATATATGTAGACAATGTGTACAATAGAAAAGCTATGTATTGGGAAACTGTAAAGTGCAATGGTTGAATTGGTTCCAAAAAAATAATTTGCAATAAATTCGTTGGTAAACGTTACTGCTCCCTTCAACACCATGGAAGCCTTCTCTATACCTCCCATCAAGGTTGCCAGCTGAGTTCGATATTCCTTGAAATATTTGACTTCTTTCCAAAATGGAATCACTGACTGCCCAATTCAGATTATCTAGTAATAATTAGCCACTTTCGCAGACATCTGCTATTGTTTAATAAAAATAATAGTAGATCTAATGTCAACAAACTATTTGAATAAAAACTCTATGTCATTTAATCTGATGGATTTAATAGTCAAGAGAGAAAAATGGTTGCAATACATAGAAATATTCTACAAATATGCAAAACATGGGCTTTCAAATTACAGTGCACATAATTTCATTTCATTTGATTCAATGATGATGAATTAGGGTATAAGCTGAGTGGGTGCATATAATATTAGATGATATTACTAAAGTGGCAGCAGTGAGATTGTCTATTCCCATCCCCAATGAGGTGAAGCTGATGCCTTTGATCAAGTCTTGTTCTTGGAGTTTCGGATCCCCGATGAGGCGAAGATGACGCCTTTGATCAAATCTTGTTCTTGGAGTTTCGGATCCCCGATGGGGTGAAGCTGACGCCTGTGATCAAGTCTTGTTCTTGGAGTTTCGGATCAAGATATGCCGACATAAGCTCTTTGATTCCAAGCTCTGAATATCACATACCACTTTGAAGGGGAAACCTCCTCTGACCAAGATCAATACAAAATAACTCTTGGATTCCTTCATTGGCCTCAACACGTACTTATATACTAAGTTTAATCTAAAAAACTACTACTCCCCATGAATGTGGCTTAATACAATATACTCACGAGAGACGACTTACAAAGCATATGTGTCCAACAAAAATATACTAACGAAATAAAGATAAGGGTTGACACGGGTTCCTAACATCATACCATGGATAGTTAGAGTGGAGTGGGGCATAGTAGGATTGGATGATTCAACCACTTCCTTATGGGATTAGTGATCAAACTCTGTGTATTTCAAATATGATGAAGTAAAATGTGTCATGAATTGGTTAACTTGGTCTAGATGCCATCAAGATTTGCGAAGTAGACAAGTGATTGTCATCTAACTTGTTTTGCAACTCATTGTAGAGTGCTTCTGGTTGGGAAACTTTTTTGGAGAGCTGAGTTCCTTGAGTGGTAGTCATAGTAGAAATGGGTACACAAAAGGGGCTATGGTAGAGTGGTACCAATGCAATCAACTCAAGGCAAGGATGTTATTGATATGGGTTGGAACTAAGGGTCTACATATGTGGGTCTATGGAAAGGGTTATGATAGGAGTGGTACTAATAATATCAGAATGACATAAGGAGTTTGTTGAGATAGGTATACAATAAGAGTGTAGGCAGGACCCAAAATTTTGTATTTTTAGTCCCGGAGGAATTGTAATCTCATCCATATATTACAACACCAAATGAACGCCCTAATTCTTAATACTACAAAAAATGTAGTAATTTCACGGGTTGTTCATAAAGGATAGGGATTCCAAGGATAATTTTAGGGGCGAAATTTAGCCTATGGGCTATTTTTCCATGTTTTTCTCCAAAAAAAGATTCATCAATTTGCATTTTTTGAAGCCCTATTTCGCCCAAATTTAAAGAGGTAAAAAAATTTCACCCTATAAAATAGCCATTTTATTATATAAATGATATAAAATCCTTAGATATTGAAATATTTTTACAAAAATATTACCAAATATTTTATAGTTGACATTTTAAGAATTGGTAAGATTAGCCAACATTTTTACACTTTTTAAATAAATATAGTTCCTTAAAATCATCCCTAAGGGATTCTATGCTCTTAAGGGGAAGGGAATGTTTGGTACTAAATCTCTCTGGTATACTTCCAGGTTCCAACAATGGTACTAAGCCCAATATCTCACGGAATTGACTAAGGTGGATTGATCATTCCCTTAGTTGTAATATTCTACAACCTAGGTAATAGAAAGTAATCTTCACGAGCATTGTGCGTAATGCCTTTATAGTAATAAAGACCGTGGATTAGATTATCTAAGGATGGTTTTATGATTTTCTTGGATACTTTCGATATTCTCAAGTGACATCGAAGTGAAATTCCATATATAGGTGATGTATGATGCAATAATACTAGAAGGGGTGACAACATCGGTTACAATGGTGTCCAACCAGTGAAACCTCTTGTATTTTTTTTCATTTTGTATTCCTTGATTACAAATTTACTCACCGAATGACATCCCATTGTGTTATTTATAGAGATAGGAACACAACTTTAGCCTTAAAAAATTTCTAACTTTTTGGCCCAAGAAAATTCTTTGATAGCAAATGTTATGTATGTTAGTTGCATATGATAGGAAATTTAGAGTAGGAATAACTTCTTAAAAATGATTTTAGAATGAAAATGGATTAGTTAAACCATAACAATAAACAATCGTAGATAACCAAACATCACACTAGCAATGTCTTTATTGATGAAAGAAATGCTCACTTTTTCTTCGAGGGATAACCTTCAATGAGTGACTCCAATTGCAATATAGTTTATTAGACATCTTATTACATTGCATCTACTCCTTTATAGAGTTTCTAGGAAATAACTTTCTAGTAGTTGAAGCCTTCTAAAAAGTATTCTTACAAATATTTATTTCACACTATATCTACTTCATGTGCCTTATTTAGTATAAATGGCCTCACTACATAGTAACATGTCCATCTATTTAAGGGATTTAGGGGAGGACTTTAATAGACTGTGACCAGCCCATGCAAATACACCTCTTTCTTAGATAAGGGAGTTTGTCTGTTCTAGGATCAATAAACAATTGAACAATAATTTCTTTGGTTATATATAGAGTCTTTGAGATTTTTCTTACTAATGTCAATTGAGTGGTACTCTCTTATCCTATCTCTATATTCAGATATATGAGATAATTGGTCACGAGCATGGTCGATGGAAACAACAATGCTATCAAGTAAATTGATCAATAAAATATGATATGGGTCACGTTTTCTTGAGCACACAAATTAAGCTTCTAAATTCATTTAAACATTGATTAATTTTGTTTGTAATTCTTGTGAGAGGTTAGAGTTTGAGTTTAAATCAAGGTTTTGCTTCATATTAATGAGATATCATTACAATTAAATAATAATAAAATACTTTTTAAATTTTATATAAATTTATATAATTTAACCAATATAAAATTGACATTTTAAATGAAATCTAGACCTATGAGGGTTTCCCTTTACAAAAATATACCTATGAGGGTTTCTCTTTACAAAATTTATTGATGCCACTATTTCCCATGTCTTCATGCTTTCTCCTATATGCCTAGTTGAATAAGCAACAAGTCAACTTATGAATTGGGGAATAATGAAAGAAATGTGGTGATGGTTTTTGAATTGGGAATAATGAAAGAAATGTGGACATGTTTTTTTAATGGGGAATAATGAAAGAAATGTGCTCATAACTTTTTTATATAGAAGAAAACCATGGAAGAGTTTTTTTAAATGTTTAACATAATTAAGAATAAGTAGCTAACATGTATATTTACTATTTACTCTTTGTAATAAAAAATAGTGTATTTTTAGGGCATGAACCTATACTACTATTTAATTAACATAAAAGAAAAAAGAAAAAAATGTAATTAATTACTAACTCATATTTATTTATTAAATTATATTTTCATATAGTTATATTATTGGTTATGTTTCAAATTTAATATTTGATGCAAGTTGCTTATAATAATAAAAATGAATATTATTTAGAAATTTTAATGGATTTGTATATTTTTAATTTATAAAGATATATATATTGTATTTATGAAATGTTGTATTTTTCTGATACTACATTTTTTTTGTATTTATATTTATACTTGAAAATTGCTACTATAATTGTGGTTACAATTATCCATACTATGGACAAGTCCAATTCAGATCCAATGGCATATAATGGACCCCACTGCACCTAGCATTTAAATCTAAATAGTGTGTGGTTGTATCTATCCCATGAAAAACAAGTCCAAACACACTGTGTTCTTGTCTAATCAAGTGAGAGCATTAATGTAGTGTGGGGTATAATATATGTCATTGTATTTGTAGCAATTGAGATCCAACAACATATAATGTACTCCACTCCACACAACATTTAATGCTAAATGTTGTGTGGCTGATTGGTACTTATTGATTTCCATCGACCTCTTCCACAAACTCAGGGTCACACAATTAAATCTCATCTAGCTACCCTCTTACCCTATATAAATACCTAATTGCTATGCAATTAATTAAATTATGTTCAATATGATTAATTGATCCCAATCCTCGTTGAATTTGTATAAAATTAGAAGTCCTTTCGGATTGGATTATCAATTATCATTTATGTTTTAATACATGCTCAGTCTCAGTCTCTAGATAATATGAGCTTGTCAGGACTCACACAAAAAAGCTTCATACTATACCACAACTCTATCGTAGATGAGGATAAAGAGAGCAAGGGGAATATAGGAGGGAAATGACGAATGTCTATTGATTCTCTTTCATACCTGATTATTGCTACTATCATTTGTGCTTACAATAATCCATCTCATGGACACCAAGCTGAAACACATTGTGTCTTTGTCTAACCTAATGACAAAACATTAATGCAGCTTACAATAGCATATATGTTATTAAATCTTTAACAATAAAAATCCAATTACATATATAATAGACTCTACTCAATAATGATAAATGTTGTGTGATTATATCTATCCCATAGACACCAAGTCTAAACCCACCTCGTCATTACCTAACCAAGTGGCCAAGCATTAATGCAAAGTAATCTGAAATATGTCCTTAAATCTACAACAATTCAGATACAACAACATATTATGCACCTCACTTCACACAGTATTAAATGTTAAATGTTGTGTGGCTGGATACTTTTAATGGCCATCTCCCTCTACCCACAAACTGAGGGTCACACATGTTTAATAAATATTTATAAACATGTTTAATATATATATTTTGTTATTATAAATATTTCATAAAATTATAAAAAATATATATATATCTAAATAAAGTTAACATATTAAAATTTTACATCTCAAAAAATTGAAAATATTATAGATAAAAACTTTCAAGCTTCATTATTATGATCATACAACACAATGAATTTAAATAAAAATGTTATCATAACAAATAAAATTAAAATTGAAAAAAAAAAACAGGTTAACACCTCATATAAATAAAAAATTATGTACATTAAATAATTCACTATTAATGTCTTAAAAAAATGTAACACGCAGCACACATAAATTACAATAAACCATAATCATTCATTATTATAAAATAAATATAAAACTACAATAAGTCATAATTATTAATTATAATAAAAATAAACATTTAAGAAAAATTTGAAAAAAGATTTATAAGTTAATAATAAACCAGATAATATATATTAAAAATTAGCTACTTATTTTAAATATATCATAAACTAGATTAGATTATAAATAAAAAAATATCACAACCAATACTTCCAACAAGCTCATTTAAATCAATCCTAATAACATCTTTTATTAAAAAATAATACCCAAAATTAAATACTACAAACATAACTATATAACCATTATAAAGAATCAATACAAAATTAGAAACCAATTATACAAATTAACCAAATTATACAAGGTAACCAAAATTAGAAACCAATTATACAAGGTAACCAAATTAATATTAAAATTTTAAATTTTTGTTACGTTTATAGACGAGAAGGTGCATTTAAGCAATTAATTTTGTACATTTATAAAGGACTAGGTGATTTTTTAATAATTTAATATAAAAACAAAAAATCGTTGACCGAACGTGAAGAGGAACTTCCTTTCGACCGTCAGTCATACATAAATATTTGGACAACGAAACCAAAGCAGTACAAGATATCGTATCGACTTAGCTGGTAGTCTTAAAATATGGTATTCAATGTAGAAGATATCGTATCGTTGTGGTTGCTGAAATTGCATGATTCCACTTATTTTGATAGTTGTAAACAATATGGTGTCAACAATATTTTACCAATAAACTACAACTGGATTTATGGGCCAACTTTACTGCATCTTGCAATTTCAGGAAAATTACAGTACACGCATGACTTCTTATGTTTCATTCCGATGAAATCACAGCAGCTGTGAAACCACTTGGCTTAGAAATGCTTCAGAGATTATCGCGTAAGACTTTTGAGTGAGATGAATGGAATCGAAGAATACATATTTCGACGCGTCGCTGCATGTAAACGGTGTCGCCTCGTTGCACAGGTAACCGAATTCGATGGAACCAGTGCCACAGCACGCTCTTTCCGTCACTTCAAATCCTGCAAAATTAACACCCTCCAATCAAATCACGAGAGTTCCGAATTTATACAAAGAGCTTTAAAATAATATATACTGAGGAGCATTTTGATCTGAACAGTACATGTTATAGCATCTTTACACAATCAAGAAGCAAAGATTATCACCGTACCGTATTTTGCTGGATCTTTGATAGCGTCTAAAACAATGTCGTAATATCTGAGAGAAACAATTTTGAGTCCGGGAAGCTTAGGTTTCAGTCCATCAATGATATTCGATATCAGTTTTGCATTAAATTCAGCTGCGGCCTCGTTCACTTCCACGGCGCATTCTCCTCCTACTTTGATTCTCAGCGTTTTTTGAAAGGGCAGACAGCCTAAAGGAGGCAGGTTTATTATTCCAATCCTACGCACATCCAAACTGTACAACTCCTGTAACAATCATTTCAACAAATATGTATTGAATATTTGGTCACAATTGTTTCGCTTATACACAAATTAGAGTGAAACATTCGAACCTCAATATACGCAGACAATGTGTGCAATAGAAAATCTATGTATTGGGAAACTGTAAAGTGCGATGGCCGAATTGGTTCCAGAAAATAATTAGCAATGAAGTCGTTGGTGCCAATGCTGATAAACGTCACTGCTCCCTTCACCACCATGGCAGCCTTCTCTGTATCTCCCACCAATGTGGCCAGCCGAGTTCGATATTCCTTGAAATATTCGACTTCCTTCCAAAATGGAATCACCGACTGCCCAATTCAGATCATCAGTAATAATTAGCCAGTTTCGATATGTAATGTTGTTTACTAAAAATAATAGCAGATCTAAAATGGTTGCAATACACAGAAATCATCTACAAATATGCAAAACATGGGCTTTCGAATTATGGTGCAGATAATTTCATTTCATTTGATTCGATGGTGATGATATATAATAGATGATATTACTAAAGTGGCAGCGGTGAGATTGTCTAATCCCGTCCCCGATGAGGCGAAGCTGACGCCTGTGATCAAGTCTTGTTCTTGGAGTTTCGGATCAAGATATGCGGGCAGCAGCTCTTTGATGCCAAGCCCTGCAGCTGAATATTTATTTGAACAGTACCAAATTAGCAACATAAAATTTAGATATAGTCTGTCTCAATAAAAAGAGTTATATATATTAGTAACTGCATGAGTGTAGTGCTTACCCAAATAGTCTGGAAGAATTTTTCCATCGGAGAATCTCCCAGTGGGATTGCGTCCATAGGGAGGGAAATTAGTGCCATAGGGAGGGAAATTGCTCTTGATTAGCGTGGGAATTACATTGTTGTTTCCAGGATCTACATACGAGTCTCCAAAAAACAAAACTGTGCTGCCCACTTTCTGTGCCTCCTGCGTCGAACTACTTACAATTGTGGTGAGCCCGAGCTGCAAGAAAGTCTGGAAGGAAAATATATTCCACAGCGACGGTCGAAATGCAGACATATTGGCGATGTCGTAAAAAGTTGAAAGAAATAATGGAACACAATGACAGGATTAGTCTCTCACGCAGCACTGGTTATAAATATATAAATTGCGTCGCGTAAAAACATCCGTGGTGATGCAGCGTTGAATCTCATCGTAATGTGAAGTAAAGTCAAGAGGATGAATGGTCGTGATCTTGAATTTAATGAAAAGTGTTAAACAGTTGAAGCTTACATTAAAGATCTTGGTTGCCATCTGACGGTAACACCTAACACCTACCGTTTAAGAGACGTGATTGCTTACTCTTCAAACTTGTCCAGGATTGCGCGGGAAAAGTGGGAGATCTTGATCTGGTTTATCTTTGGACTTCAGAAATATAGTGTTTTTTTATTAGTATACAGATTTCTAAGTGAATTTTTCATAATTTTCATAATTGTTGTTTATAGTTTATCATTTAGAGTGATGGTGGGAAGATGAAAACAGTATAATCTAAAAATTTAATTTATGGTAGTTATTTTGAAATTAATAATTAAAATATATATCTTTTAACCCATGGGCCATAAAAAAATATGGTTTATATCTTTTAACCCATGGGCTTGTTATTCTAGATAGATACATTTGATCGGATCTACGTTTGGTGGCAGATCAGTTTCCACATGAAAAAAATGCTTCGTTTGCTGAAACTGTGGAGTGCTTCCAAGGAAATTAAGGTGATACTAACAGGCTGGCATTCAATGAATAGTTGTACAAAATTAATGTGATATTACTTTCCGTCCAATTCCAGAGCTAAACAGCTAGGCCTAAAGTACCAAATAATAAAATGAAAAAGAGGGAGGTTTAGATCTTTTAACCCATGGGCCATAAAAATGGGACCAGCTTGGCCATTCAATAAAGGGGTGTAGATAGCATTTATATATTGGGAAATTTATTAATTCATTGTGTTTATAATGTTTACAGAATCAGTGTACCACCTTATAAGTTAAGGTCATAGGGAGCCGAGTTGGAATTTGGTTTAAAAAAATATGACATTTAATTTAAATATTTTTATAAAAAATTTAATATTATTTTTAATCATTATGTGAAATCTTATCATAAGTGTAAAATCATATATATACATTATTAGAATTGTATCATTTCAATATTATAATAATAATAATTCTGTCATAAATTCTTCCTTAAAATCTAGTGGATAATTGTCAAAACCATCTAATTTGATTACCTACTTTGTTTTACTAGATGTCATATAGCTATGTGATAAATATGAAGGAGTCCCTAGGGTTTCTAGAACTGCTTGTTAAAATATCCAACCTTATCCTAAAATCATTCGCTCTCACAAATGAATCAATATGCTTGGAAGCCTCAACCAATAAAAGTTTCTCCAAATTCCTTTGGGAATGAAAGAAAAAAAAGAAAAATGAAAGCACCCATAGCTCCACACAACATACATAATATTTATTAATCAATTTTTTCAGTTACATATATAGGAATACATCAGCGACATCAATATATTTAGATCTGTAGAATGTGGATCTAAATAGCCAACTAAGGAATATTGGTAACAAACCCAATCCCAAGTAAACATTATCTCTAACTTCCTCCTTAATGTTTATATAACAAACAAATCACAAATTACACAATATCCTCTTGTCTGGCTATTCTTCATCAGCATTTACATCCACTTTGAAGTCTTACAGTTTGCGCTCTTCTTCACTTCATCTTCTAGCTTCCCATTTTACCAAGTTTAATACATAACAACTTCTAACCAACAATAAAATAATCGTAATGACTAACAATTTTGAATACTATACTTTGTCAAAGTACATAGCTCGTTGAGTTTGGAAAAGAAGTAGGCAAGTAACTGGACTGATCTATGAAGATACTTCCATCTGTTGAACACATAGCTCGTTGAATCCAATGGTGATCTAAGAGAGCACTCAAAATAATGAACATATCCAGAAGGTAATCATACAAGTCACCTTTAGAAACACACACCAAATATTACATAAAAGTAACATATCACTGACATTCCTCTCTTCACAGGACTCATCAACATACATTCCTCTCTTCACAGGACTCATCAACATATTTAACAAATGTAGACATAACCAAACCGGTGACCAACTTATGGCAATGTCGAGGCTTCTGCACACACCATCATGAATTATGTTACACTGTCCAATAATTTGGTTCTTCATCATACAATTTTACAAATGAAAACATGCTTAACTTGCTCACTCTGAACTCACACCATTTTTGATGCATTGTCACAGAACACACAATACTTTTATGTTGTGCATAGACCATGGGTTATATAAAAATTCCACGAGAGCGCCCTTGTCTTTTCCTACTGCATTCTCATAAATGTGGGGGGTCGGGAATTCAACAATAAGACACAACCAATCAACTGGTATCTTAATGTTTTCTACCATACAAAATATATTTATGACTCCTCTCTATGCAACGTCCTTAACAACGATTCTGGCCAACAATCACATCCTTGAAAGCCATGGCAAATGGATCCTTTACAACTCACTGAATTCTACACAATGGTTTTCTCCATGCAGTCAATTCTCCACCAAGTTTGGCGAATTATTAATGATCTTCATGGGATATGCTGAGAGGAAATCTCGGCTAGAAATCGACCTTCAGTTGATTCGCGATTCGATATTATTACTGAGACCACTAGTTCATAATCTTCACATTCGTCAAGTTTTCTAGTTGCTCTTTATTGTTATGGAAGGTTGCATGTGATTTCGTTCCATATCCTCGACGATTGGATCTCCACACAGTAATATGTTTTGGGCTCTATCTTCTCTTCACGTGGACAGAATGTCAACAGTACGACATCGATGACTCTCTAGCAACAATCGTGTACAGACAAACACATAGCAATAATCAATGCAAGTTTCATAACTATAACTTCTAATGTTCCCTTGGTGGCTTTAATAGTGTAAAATTGAATGAAGCATAGGATCATTAGACATGCAAAATTCAAATGAAGAATTGTAGAAGAGAGAGAAGAAGCAATTCAATAACTCAGATATGTAGTTCATGAAGAATAAAAACATTCATGAGAGTAATAATTGGAATAATAGTCATAATTCATTAAACGGTATTAATCCACACATATCCAGTAGGAGAACTCGAATGCCAAAAGAGGCAGTTGAATCTACCAACCTAGACTAACTCGGGAGCTAACTCAGTGTGGGAAAATCACCACTAGAGATCACTAATGCAACTCTGAATCACTAAAGGAGCTCACAATCATTTAACTGAAGAGGGTAGGTGAACATAGACGCCCTAAATCCCTTGAATCATGGAAACTAGTGCTAGAGACATTGGGAGTGATCTAACTGATGGGGATTGGAGCACAACTGGACATAATTGAATACCTATTGGAGTCAATTGTTGGACATTATTGATGGCACTTTGAATGCGTTCCTAAATTATAAGGATTCATCCCTTGAGCACCAAAATTCATGCAAACATGCATAATAAGTGGTAGATGTCCACTAGATGTGTTCCCCATGCATTGATGAAGTGATGAATACATCCTAAGCTAGGGAAATAAGCAAATAGAATTATGTGTTCAAAGGGAGAATTAATAATAATCCCAACACCCCACTTTAATCCTAACTTTGGAAAACCTGGGCCCTAGTAAATAAGACCAAAGGTCACCCATTACAATCTATATGTAAAAAATTATTTATCCATGTAAAATGAGGAAAAAGAAAAAACCGCATGGGGAAAATCCTTCCTAAAAAATGGACATTGAGATACGCCAAAAATAAAATGCTCCAAATCCAAGTAAGTGTGAACTTGATTAGATATCTAGAGGAATTTTATTCTTGCAAAGAAGAGGAATATGCTCAACTTGATTAGGAACATAGATAACTGCATAATAGATTCTGGTACCATGCAGAGAAACTGAGATGATATGAAAAAGGAGCAAAAGTGAGTGCTCATTCAACTTGATATTGGAATCAGGTCCAGATGAGTCTTGATGTGATTGATAATTCGATCCATGTGAAGTAAAATCTACTCCAAATGAGAGGAGTAATCATCCAAGCGAATGCAAGAGGTATCCATCTTTACTAGCACTCTGAGGAGATGAACATGTGATCGAGTAGGAAGGAGGAGGAAGCCTGGGACCATGGATAGTGAATACTTGAGCTCCATAATCTGATATAGCTTCCAAAATATCCAATGATTCACAAAATTTAATTTCAGCAAACTCAAACTCATAAGAAGAAACTAACATTGAATCCACAACAGTAAATTTGAAAGAGACTTGAGGTGCTTGATTTTTGACACCAAAAATGATGAGATTAGTTATAAGCATAACTAAGCGGCCTTGAAACAATACCCCTATTTTCAAAAAATATTGGAAAATACCTCCAAAAATCGTTTTTTTTAACCCCCTCCCAATATGCCTTGCCGATTTTAAAAAACCCCTATTTTCCCTATATATTGCATGTATCCATTTTTTCATTTACATTTTTTATACCCCTTTATATTTCTACCTAAGGGGAAAAAAACTAAACACAAGAAAGGGCGACACTTGATAGGCGCCCTTAGGCAAATCACTTTATTAGGAATTAAAATGTATCACATGATGTCAAAACAAATAAGAGAGGGTTTATTTGTACCAATCTCAAACAGTAGTGTGTACCATATTTCATTATATGATATATGTTGTATTAAAAAAAAGTATTTTTCATAATTAACCACATACTCTTGCCATTCCTTCTGATGTCTCCTATATATATCTCTGTGATATTGATGGTAGTAGTTATCATATTGATATATATGATAACATCTAGATATATGCATGTGTTATTAATACAAAGTACAAACATTCTGTGTGTTTGTTATTGATAA